>JAJGOT010000185.1:1170000-1380000 GCA_022457155.1 Cladopsammia gracilis | reverse complement strand
TCCCCTTTGTCTAGTATCTTATAGTTCTTGAAGTCATGTAAAATTCGTGTATATTTTGTATTTCCATCTATAGATTGCAGATTATATTTTTCCGACATTTTTACAAATTCTGCATATAGTGTTTTTTTCAACGAAGAACTTGATGTTTTGATCAATACATTTCAACAATAAAATTTAGACACATTCAACGTCAAATGCTGTTTTTAAGCAAGATATATTGACTTTCTATTTTTTTAAAACATATTCACCGCAAATGAAAGACGATCTTAAATACATTACAATACTTATTTTTGCTTATTATTTCTTCAACGTTGAACGTTGAATGCAGCTGGTTGTCAAACGAAGTCTGGATGGCACGTATTTTGTGCACCGGACAACTTGGTGGACCGGCCGATCCGATGCCAAAATAATGAACTTAGACAGGCACAATGTTAATTGTCCATCTGGCTTTTTCTTAAGCCGGTTCCAACTTAAAAGACAGGGTTACAGATATTATTCCAATGTGCGATACGAATACAAATGCTGCAAGTAAACAACTTAAGAGGAAAAGCCTTACTAATGCAGTTGTTAGATTGTCAGTTAAATTAGTAAAGACAAAATCAATCACATTTTTTCAAAGAGGGTAACATTTTTAAAAGGGGCAACGCATAATGTTATAGGGTTTTTGCTCTTTTTGTTAAAATCTACATTAAATATTTTATAAAGAACCTTTGCTCTGCCACAAAATACTCTTAGAGCACCGATAGGAAAATATAAAGTGTTTTCGCGAAGAGAGATCAAACCATGATGAGATTTATGCGGTTTCTCCCAAATGCAAGGGAAGAACTAGACTGAAATAACTTTGCCATTTTTTTCAAGTTTCAATCTATCCTACCTATAGTTCGGGTGAGCAAAGATGAATTAATATTTTTACATTTCCGTTGATATAATTAAGAATAAAAATTAGCGATAGTGTAGAAAGACGTTTCGATGATTCACTCATCATTTTCAAATTTGTGTAACTAAAGTCTTTTTTTTTGTAAGCTCATTATATAATAAATTTGAAAGTCTTGTTGCATTTGATTAAAAAGAAATACAATGTGGAGTATAGAGGGTGTTAATTAGGTGTATAGAGATTAGTATAGAGGGTGTTAATTAGGTGAATGGTTCATTGTTACAACTAGTGATCTGATTGGCCTAGACTCGAAAACCGCTAAAAAGTTAAGGTTCAAGGTGCATTTTGTCTAATTATTTTAAAGTTTCAAGTAATTTGAGACCCAATCGCACAACATGCAATTTTTAAAAGATATTGTATTTGGGGAACTTCATCAAATAAGCAAAATTATATAGCTATTGTCTTCTGCTATTCTGATTGGTTAAGCACAGACATTTCCCAAAATTTATTTGACGCAAATTGATTTTCTTTATTTTTATACTGAAATATAATTATGAACCATCAGCCCCTCCTCTATTCTTAAAATCAAAGATATTCTATGTGGGAAAGAGCCAGTGTGGCAGAACAATGAAGTTTACGGTAGTTCTTATGTGGAGCATCACTTTAACTGAACACACAATACTAAAATTTATAGATGTAGTAAAATTAAACGTGACTTTTTGTTCAACGAATTCGAATAGAGTTATAAGCTAAGGTGATTTATGTAACTACGAGTACATTGTTAAAAGTTATTGGAATCTGTTCAATATTTGCGTTATTATTGGTAGAATAAACAACTGCAAGATCTGTTGAGACATTTTTTTTAAAGCTGGATATTGGGGTATGGATCAGAGTAACTGTAAGTAGTCTCCCACGCTGTCGTTACTTTGATGGCCACGCATCGTCAAGCAACGCTCCTCCCCACTGGAGACGAATGTTCTTTGCCAACCTCGTCCCCAGCGTATTCTCGGTTTTCAATATGGCGACGCCCCGGGGGACGAGATTGTGGGTCATTGTGTTCTTTGCCTGCGGAGAACGCCAGTGGATTTACAGAGAATCGTCCAATGATCTTAGACACGACTGTACGTTATTTGGTGGTTTGTAAATTTCCCAACGTTAAAAAGATACGACGCACAAAACTGTCGGAGTTATCAGCATAATTAATTTCTTACATTCGATAAGTAATATCTTTTTCTATTTATATGCAGTAATTCAGACGACCAAAATTCCAGAATTTACATTTACAAATTGGCATTGCGTTTTGATTTTTTAATATCACCACTTTTTCCACATTTTCAAGGGAAGCAGGGATGGTGCAGTGGTAACATCACCCGCCTTCCTCTCTTTTACCCCGGGTTGGATTCTCGGGCCCAGCGTTATATGTAGGTTGAGTTTACTGTTGGTTCTAATCTTGCTCGGTAGTAGTAGTGGTAGTAGTGGTAGTAGTAGTAGTAGTAGTAGTAGTAGTAGTAGTAGTAGTAGTAGTAGTAGATCTTTATTTAAATCTCGGTTCTTGGCGATCAACCTTCTCAATTTTACATGGAAGTCCCCGACCTCCCCTCCCCTCCCCTCCGCTCCCCTCCGCTCCCCTCCGCTCCCCTCCCCTCCCCAGGGTAAAGTGCATCTACTGACTTGAGCGAAGACCATAAAAAAAGTTTTTTTTCCTGGTACAGCTGCATATTGGCATCTCCTACAGCACGGACAGAACCGAGCAATTATTAGTCCAAATCCAACCTAGAAAAACAAGTCAGTAACAACCATTAGCTTTATAAACTGCAATTTGTTTACTCAGGAACTCGTTCAAACATGCAAGTGCGTTCCAGATCGAATTGGAATTTAGAATGCGTGTTTCTAATCAATTACAAAAAGAACAAAGCAGTTACTGAGTCCTCGTTTCATGCAAACATGGTACGGTGCTCCAGTGGTCAGCGAATTACTTTTATAAAATCAGAAAACGGCAAACTGATCCTTACGGCAAGGCAATGAAGGAGTAAATAAAAGACTAAAACAAAATATATCTCTTATCGAACTTTTTTGCGAGTAAAGCATGCAATTATCGTTACAGGGTTCGAAAACATCCAAAGTGTCCAAACACTTTTTATTCTTGGCTGGTTTACATGGTCACATCATAGGATTTCATCAACAGACTCAAAAGTTTAAACTACATCGCATGTCTCCATAATTGACTCTGAGAGTGAAAGGGTTAAGAAAACTCTAATTTTTAATTTCATTTAGTACGAACAGCTTTCCGCCGAAATGATTGGTTGGATGCTCCTGAAGGAACATTCACATTTATCTCACCTTTATTGTCATACACATGGATGGTTTAGGTACTCCGCTGGGCAGCCTGCATCGCAAACAGCAAATAAAAACAGCGAAGGCTACTAACAGAAAGGCCGCGATAGATCCAACTCTGTGGACGAAAGAAAGAAAGAGAAAAGAAACTTGACAAATATTACGATAGCAGAATTTCGCCTATTAAACTTTAACCTGAAAAAAGAAAACCTTTGAAAGCACCGTGGAATCGTAGTGGATGATAAGCCTCCATGGCATTCTTTGATTGTAGTTTTGAGACAAACGTTTCTTTGCTTGAAGACTCTGATTTGTTTGGGATTGAAAAGGTTTCTTGACAGCCAGACATTACGACAGCAGAATTCCTGTTATTAAACATTGTGCGTGACTAAAACTGTGGTACCAACCGCGGACTTACAAGTTGCAGTACAACACCCATTTAATAATTAAGTAATTAATAATAATAATAATAACAACTTTATTTCAGTGTCAAGAAATGTAGCAGTCTCCCACTAATAAATAAGGACACTATCCTAAATTATAATATATATTACTAATTATTTAAAATTTAAAATAATTAAAATTTAATTGAGTAAAGTAATTGACTTACTAACCCAAACACATTCACTTGTCATCAAACATAGCCTGAAGACAGGTTCCCTAGTTCGCGCTCGATTTGCTCTCCTGTCCAGCTTCTATCCTATATAAACCCTAACTAGGGATCCGGTTCTCAGGCTATTCAGTGTTAAACGTGATGTGTTTTATCGCTGGTTAAGCCGGGACTTTAACTCAGTATCTATCTATCTCTGCGAAACGCTGTCAACAGTGGCGGATCATAATCTGGTTATACATTTTTATCTGTGATGTTTTTGTATAAAGCTATTTCAATTAGCGTTGTCGGATGAAAAAGGTGAAAAGCCAAGACCGCAAGGTAGTATGGGATTTTTATTAAATGGCTTTTAACCTTAACCCATACTACCTTGCGGTCTTGGCTTTAAGCTTTCATCCGACAACGTTTATTGAAATAGCTGCACACTTAATTGCTGAAGCGTTGTCGGGAAAAATGCATACTGAAACCATGCACAAACGATACAATGATATGTCATTCTGGGCACAAAGCAAATTAGGCTTGTTACATTTGAGATCTATTTCTATTAAAATATTTTCAGAGGATGATTTTAGGCATTAACTGTTTTATAAAATATATATTTTTTAATACAAGTTTGTGAAGTTGTTTTCCGCTTCCCAGAGTACCATATTCGGTCTCATGGTTAACACTTTTTACCCGACGACGTTTTTTTTAATCATGCGCAGGTGGACCTTGCGGCGGTATGGTAAAAAATTGCCACCATAGCCTGTTACGCCTTAAGATTGAGGGTTTCCCTCAAAACTCATTTCAATATTTCAATGTGTTTTGCACGACTCCCTCGAGGATCATAAGGTTTGGTAACCAAGCCTTCCCTTTTGAACGGTACGGGTAGCGGTTGAGGGTAGCGGTGGGTGTCTGAAACTTACTAAGGGGAGTAGGGGGCGGAGAGGGGGTTACCTGTTCCAGGCGTTCAGTTAGTGGGGAGCGAAGGATAGATGACGCGCGAAGGAAAAACATTGCGAAAGCTGACGGTTCACACTTTTTACCCGACGACGTGCAGGTGGACCTTGCGGCGGTATGGTAAACAATGGCCACCATAGCCTGGCTGTTACGCCTTAAGATTGAGGGTTTCCCATTTAACCGCAAACCACAAACGTCGGCCAGCAGTTTACAGTTCGGAGTTCGCCATATGTATATAATCCGGGCTTAAGATTGAGGCTTAATTGAGGCTTATAATCCGGGCTTAAGATTAAGGGTTACTTTTTACCATGTTTGTTTACGACGATGCATGCACTGATATGGTTGGTAATTCTTGTAATCTAGCAACTAAATCAAACAAACCTCTCATTCATCGAGGTAACTCTTTAAGGAAAGTAAATTTGACGTTTAAACATGGCTTTATAGTTTTAAAACTAGCGAAAAACGCTGCTGTAATTCACTTCCCTCTAAATAGTGTCCTTGACGTTGAAAACTGAACCTCAAACGTCAAACGGAGTCACGTGACCGTTAGAGGTTTGCGCTTGCGGTTTGTGGGAAAGGAAGAAAAACCTCAATATTAAGGTCCCAAATATTTTTCCTTCGCTCCCCGCCATCTGAACGTTTGGAAGAGGCTTATGTTCACAGTATCGAACAGGGGTCTACTCTTCTGTTTTTAAAGTGCCTATAACCCTTAAATACATATTTTCAGAATCAATTCGGCGGTGCGTACATTAAACAATTGAACACCGCGTTATGAGTTACAGAGATTTGAATTTACAAAATGCTAATTAGATGTCAAACTGGTATTCATTTTTTGCTCACAACCACTAGTAGTAGTACATGTTTTGTAGTAGTACTAGTAGTACTTGTTTTAGTAGTATTTGTTCGAGTACTACTAGTAGTACTACTGGTAGCAGTACTTGTTTTCACCTCCAAGTAATATTTTTTAAGAATTAATTGACTATCCACGGTTTTATTTTGTAAATTGCGCATATATTTTAAATTGATGTAGAAATAATGGAAAAGTCCTGGGTTGACGGCATGTAATTAGAATTTAGTAAAATTACAATCTCTATAACTCACTAATGCGACGTTAAAAACAAGAAATATTTCACTATTCAACTATTTAATTAAATGCACGGTGACACCCTTTAGTTTTACCCATTGACAACAAAGTGCTACTGTAAAGAGATATTCTACGCTACTCCATACTCACACAATGCCTACAACTGCACCAACACTCAGGCCGCTACACTTTCCCGGGCATGCGCACTTAGAATACAGTGACGTATACTGTAGAACGAAACAAAATGAAACCGGCTGCTGTTTTTGGTTCAGTAAATATACAACAGAGTACTAACTGCATGTAAGAGGCGCCTGGGCGCAGGCTAGAAGTTTTCGCGATTTTCGAAGGGCAATATTTCGTGACACTCAATCTTCGCGTGTCAAATTTCTTCCATCCATATATAACCCTCGGTCGTACATCAAACTTACAGCCCCTTGTTTTTTTGGCGGTGGTACAATATTTTATTCACTCCACCCCTCCTCCCCCGATCCGTGCGTCCGAGGGTTAAAGAATAAGCAAATGTTTTTTAAAAAGAATCGCGAAAAGCGCGAAAATTTGATGTCGAGATAATTTCCTATTACCTCTTTTATACAATAAATGCTCTTAAAACATGGAGAGGAAGATATCAAGTAATTTCTCGAGAGACTCGTAGACTGATCCATAATCAGCTTTAAATGATTTTTTCCAATCACAAGGAAAGAACTTCAATTTTTTAAGTTGCAACCCATTTGAATCCTGGCCATCTGAAGCTAAAGGCAAATTGGTAATACAGTTAGCAATTATAATATAGTGTTAGTTGACTAATATTGTAATTTTAACTACAAATTATAAAATAGAGCGGTTTTCAATTAAATGTCGTAAAACCCAAACTAAAGTAATCACTCCAGCCAATCACAACAGACTCAAACAATCCAATGAACCAATCAAAACTCGAATAAAATACATGTCGCCGGCGCCAAGCGCGGGAAAACGCGTGGGAGCAAGTCACGATTGATTTTGGTTTTACTTTTGATTGGTTGATAAAATGGCGCGAGATTTTTTAGCCAATCACAAAGCGAAGCAATGCAAAATCAAAGCAATTGCTAAATTACTTTAGATACTCAATTGAATACCGCTCTAAATGGACCATTATTGTTAGGTTTTACAAGTATGATTATTTTTTGCTTATTTCTAAGTGATACTGGTCAGAAATCGGTGGCCCTCGTTCTTAGAGCAATGATATTCACGCTATAGCTACTTTCGTGATTGATGATGGTTACAAAGCAAAGCAAGCATTTAACACTGCAATAAAAATTGATGGAACTCACGATATTGACAAAGCGATCATAGCTACTTCGTAGCCTTTACCACAGGCAATTTCAAATACGACACTGAAAAAAAACTGGGCTTCCACGGATGAGCGTGGGCGTTGAAAAGTAGAAAGGGTTTCCACATTTTTCTCTCACACTCGTATTCAGCCTCCCTCTACTTCCTTATTCTCTCTCCAGTCTCCTCTCAACTCTGCAGTCCAAAGTTGCCTGCGAAAGAGGCTTAAATTGAACGTACACAGTGTTGTAAGCCTGACCATTTTGCTGGTAAGCGAGGCCAACTGAATTCGATATATATCCGTTCTGTGCCGTATTTGTGTGCAACATACAGTGTAACCTATCGTAAGCGACCACCTAAAATACAAAGTGAAGGCGGTCGCTTACGAGAAGTCAGAGACCACAGCGGATCAAAACTTTGAATCATATGAACCTGTTGTAATTACAATGTACAAAGCACCTATCAGACCACAGAGGGTGTTAACTTTTAGTCATATGAACCTGTAGTAATTCCAATGTACAAAGCACCTATCAGACCACAGGGGTCTTAACTTTGAATCATATGAACCTGTAGTAATTCCAATGTACAAAGCACCTATCAGACCACAGAGGGTGTTAACTTTTAGTCATATGAACCTGTAGTGATTCCAATGTACAAAGCACCTATCAGACCACAGGGATCTTAACTTTGAATCATATTAACCTGTAGTAATTCCAATGTACAAGACACCTATCACACCACAGGGATGTTAACTTTGAATCATATGAACCTGTAGTAATTCCAATGTACAAGGCACCCATCAGCACAAAATCAGTATTCTATCATATTGAAGTTTTGGTGCAAGGGACAAAAGTTCTGTACTTTAACATGTTTCTTCAATTTGCGTCTGCAGTGACATCGAAATGTGGGCGAGTGCTTACTTACCACACGTTAAAAAACAATAGAAAAATTCAAATCGTCAGCGTTGAAAGTGGTCGCGGTCGCTTTTAAGAGGTTTGGACTACAGTGATTTGACTGCAAGAAATTGGTATTTTGGAAAAGTAGTTGCTTACGAGAGGTGGTCGTACATAGAGGTTCGGCTTTATGGCAAATGTACTTACGTAATGGTTGCCAAACTGTTCCATGGAATCCACTTTTCCTTCTTCCGTTTCTTTGCACACAAGAGTAATGTTTTTCTATTATCACAACAGAAACAAGCAACAAAAATCTAGTTACAAGATAGAACAATTGATTTATTTACAGTGATAAATAGCAAGCCTAAGTAAGATACTCTTTGGTATGCTTGAAATTCAAATGAAATGAGAAAAAAGATAATAACTATAAAGGGCCGGACACACAGAGTAACTTTTCTTGTAACGTTTAGCGCAACAAGATTTTTTGGGGGGTGTCACACGATGCAATTTATTGCGCGCAACGACGCAAAAGGAGAACTCGATTCTACTTCTGCAACTGTTGCGCGCAACTGGTTTCTAATAAAGTTGCACCGTGTGTCCGGGCCTTAAGTTTCCTTACTATTCTTGCTACTCCTGTCCTTCCCATCCCCTCCCCTCCCCTCACCAAATGAAATGCTAGTTCAGCGCAAAGTTTGGATACCCCGGTACCAGGCTATTGACGGTACCAATTTATGTACCTGGATAACAACAACAACAACAACAGCAACAACAACTTTATTCTACCCAAAGAATAATAAAAAAAAAAGAAATTTACATGAAATTAAATTAATTAGCAAAAGGCGCATTAGCTTCCTAAAACACCTAGGGAGGTAAAAAGACTAGGAAGCCAAATTACATTAACTAAATTACAATACTAAACACAACGAAAACACAATATATAAAAAGTAAATGTTGAGTTAAGATGGCTAAGGGGACAACATCAATCAATGAATCAATGAATCAATGAATGAATGAATGAATCAATCAATCAATCAATCAATCAATCAATCAAAATCTTCATTTATACACGGTTAAAAATATCAGTATTTACAATATAAAAAAAGCAATTAACTGTTTTACATATTTCAATTGCCGTGTGAGAGTCCGATAAGGAAAACCATTCACTGATACCTTTATTAAAAAGGCTCAATGATTGAGTTGTTCTCAGTTCCTCTGGAAGGTTATTCCACAGGAAAGCTCCACTATATAGCTAAAGCTTCGCTTTAGGTAGTCAGTTCTCTGCTTAAGTAATCCCAGTCTTGGTTTAGCGTCACGAAGATCATAAGACATAACTCTTGGTCTAAACATATCACAGAGATAAACGGGCCCAAGCTTGCATGTAACACTTTTGTACATTATATTGGCTTTTTGCTTGGCCCTTCTAACACACAAGTTATCCCACCCAAGTGAGTTAAGAAGAAACCTAGAGTTCGTATCATAGCTTGATTTAGTAATAACTCTTGCAGCCCGGTTTTGTAGTTTTTAAAGTTTCTCACTCAGCCCAAACAACATGGTTGGATCAGGCCTTTGTAAATTTTCATTGCAGTGTGCATGGATGTCAAATGGTCTGACTCGCTTAAGTGCACCAATACTGGAAGCAACTTTTTTTGAAATTACGCGTATGTGCTCTTTCCAGGAAAGGTTTTCATCTATGTAAAGCCCAAGAGATTTGCTATGATTATAGTTTGATTTATGATGACGCCGTCTACATTGATGTCAATTTTGTAATCGTTTAGATACTGTAATTTCTGACGCGAGCTAATGACCATAAACTCAGTTTTAGCAACATTGAGGCTTAACTTATTGGCATTGAGCCAGAGATTGATATACTTCAGTTCACTGTTAATTTGATTTTGAGAACAACAAGGCTAGATGCGGCAAAAGTGACATTCGTATCATCAGCATACATTCTTGTGGAGCCTCGATTTAGGCAATTTGGTAAGTCATTTATGTAAATCAAAAAACGTAGCGGCCCGATTATTGACCCTTGCGGTACTCCACAGTTTAAAGGGCTAGCACTAGATAAATGATTATTTATATTGCATCTTTGCATACGATTTGTTAAGTAAGATTCAAACCATGCCCAGGAATTTTGATCAGTTTCAGTTTTTGTAAGATAATTTTATGGTCTATAGTATCAAAAACTTTCTTTAGATCAATGAAAACTACGCCATAAAGATAACCTTTGTCAATATTAACGCACCAATTATTGGTGGTTTCCAGCAAAGCCGTGAGAGTACTATGAAGAGAGCGAAAGCCTGACTGCTGATGCCAATTTGAATGACACCTGATTGTAGATATTTTGTCAAGGAAATGAGGGTACGAGAATATTGCGTTACTCGAGTTGGTTCTGTGATTAATTGGGTCAGACCATAAATATCCACAATATTTAACAAGTGTGCCGAATCACTGTCGACAACATCCGGTAATAAATTACAATTTAGATCTCCAGCTCTTAATTTTCGGCATCAATTTTATCAATAAGCCTCTCAAAGGCATTAAAGAGATCAGGAGAAGATCGTGGTGGTCTGTACTAAGTAGATACAAGGAAAAAATGTCTCTAAAGTTTTGAACACTGCTTTTCAAATTTTTAATGTTGTTACTAAAAATAGCTGGCACTTATGACGTCATACTTTCAAGAAAAGCCAAAAAAGCCTTCACAATGGTAAAAATTTAAAGAAACATTTTCTTCAATTTCGTGAGCTTTGTTCGATGTTTTTGACCCTGCACAACGCAATGGATGTTGAACTTTTGTTCGAGCAACTGACCAATAGAAATGGTGCGATTAAGTTATTCATTCATTGCGAGTGATAAAAAAAAAAAAACAAAAGATGTCAAAGATGTGCATGGTCAAGTACGGTTCAACATAAATTGTAACTCATTTGTAATCGCCATTGAAGTCTGCAAGGTTTCAAAGGCAGTCCCTCGGTTAACCATGTTTGAACTAAAACAACCAAAAGAAGCATGCATAATCAATTAACTATGATTTATACATATAAAAATTAATAACAAAGAAAGAAGGCGTAAATAATAACAATGCCTAAAGCGTAGGTGTTAAATTGACGTGTAATCATAGTTTAAAAATATGAAAATTACGAATTAAGAATATTACCATAAATTACGTGATTTATTTCATTGGAACACGTTCTGATAGATGAATATTTTGAGGCATAGTTACATTTCTGGGTCGCTTTTGACGCCATATTTTAACTGACATCGTCCATGATCAAGAACACATTCCGCTAACTTCTGTTCACCGATGTTTACGCGAAAAGTCGATTCCAACACATCAATTTCCATAGTCTTACAGACCTATAAAATAGTAATGATCTACAGTCAAACCTCTATTAAAGTGCCCCTATGATCAAATTTTTCATTTTCATTTTTTTACATTTTCGTGTCTATTACACTTTCTTACTTATCTTGCAAAATTTCAATCCATTACGAACAACAGAAGTAATTTTATCTTAACACAGAGGAAGTAAGACTGCCATCCCACAATGCATTGCATTTCGAAGTATATTATCGAATCTCGGATGACGTCATCAGTACATTTTGGCATTGGTTCAGTTCAGAACCCACGCGAGAGCGGTGCCATTGCATAATGGCGCTGAGAGCGACTGATCCGTCCTACGAGACCTTTACACATGGTAGCAACTGACGAGGTTCGCTCAAGGACATGAAATTGTGTTCATTCCTTGCTTAAGGAAAGAATGTAAGAATTTACTAGCATCCGTGAGATTTACAAATTAAAACAGCATCAATGCTGCAGATTATCTGTTGGATGCCAAATTAAACGCTATTATAAAACGACGTGGGTTTATCCTAGCTCCACTGAGACACACTGTTCAACTAACTGAGGAGCTAAAAATTATTGCAAGCCGATTCATGATTTCATTGCAGTGGAATTGTAGACTACGGCTTGACGCCTATATCCGTGATACTGGAAACACGTTCTCACAAGTCTTGCACACCGCAGACTTTAGACAATAAATCACGGCCTGAGAAATTTAACGATCCTAGCACTTTCAAAGCGATAACAAACTTTAGCCAATAATTATTTATCTTGCAAAAAAAGTGAGCCAAAGAAACCGCAATGTATACCTGTCCAATAGAGCTAGCACCGAACAACGGCATAAAAAAATAAAACAATTCTAACGGCTCTGGACAGCATGAAATCTTCCTATCAATTTGAGAGATAATCCACCAAGATGAAAATGTCCATATCATC
The DNA here is from genome assembly GCA_022457155.1 of Cladopsammia gracilis. Lineage (NCBI taxonomy): Eukaryota > Metazoa > Cnidaria > Anthozoa > Scleractinia > Dendrophylliidae > Cladopsammia > Cladopsammia gracilis. The sequence goes on along the minus strand of JAJGOT010000185.1, from coordinate 1,367,694 downwards.
GAAGAGAACAAATTCATAACTGTGATCTAAAGGCGCAATTCTCTCTGAAGTCTTACTGAGAAAGCTTTAAACTTCAGGCTTTAAAAATACATTTTTGCGACGAGTGGGAATCGTACGCGTGTTTTTGTACTGCTCGTGTCTCATATTGCAAGTAGCCTAATATAAGCGCTTTTTACAATACATTTTTAGGACAAAATCGCGGAGCATTTTGGAGCATTTTAGAACTGTTCAAAGGAATAACAATACAATGCGACGAATATCAATGAAATATTGGCTGTGTTTTCACGAGGCGGTTTTTCTCGCTTAACATTCCTGTAGATATATTTTCTTTTGTTAAGACAATAGAAAATTAGAACACAAAAGAACGACAATACAATGCCCTTCTTTGTTGTTTAATTGCCGACAAGCTTAAGCGACCTGGTTTGCTCGCTCGTGAAAACACGGCCGTTAATTACTCCTACTTATTAATACATACCAACGATTTATTTCAACAAGGTGATTGACCCGCGGCACGAGGTCATAATACCTTACATTTAATAGCGCTGCGCACAAATGACGTCACAGACTTTTGACCCCCGTTGTGACTCAGACAAACAAACGAACACTCTGATGCGGCTTTTATCGATATTTTCGCAAGAAAATCGATCACCCGGGTCAATGTTGAAAAGAAAACCTAAACATTATTCTTGGAACATATCAAACTTTGGTGAAAATGCAAAGAATTGATAGAGAGCGGCAATATTATTGTCTGAAAGATTTCACTCTTGAGAGGTCCAGTTTGCAGTATATCGGCTGAGCCGTTAGAAACGTGCATATGATGCCCGATTTAGGGTGTCAGCTCCATTGTACATTGTACACTTCCATTGTATTAGGCAAAATTATGTATTCTAATATATTCTATGGTATTGTATTCTATTGTATTGTCGTTCTTTTGTGTTCTTATATTCTATTGTTTTAACAATAGAATAAGTGTTACCCCTAAATCGCGCATGGTATAGAAACGTGAGTGTGTATAATATGCGAGCCAGCGAGTCAGCGAGCCATGCAAGTCAACATGCGAGCCATGCGAGTCAACTGCGAGCCACGCGAGCCAGTATAAAATAACTTTTTTAAAAATTTTAATGTAACTATTCTAAAGATTGCCGCACTCCTCGAAGTTATAAATATACTAAGCAGTTGTCGGTTTCCTTGTGGCTGGATGGTGGATCTTATCTTTTTACGTAACGCCCTGATGATGATGATGCCAACTCAGGGTCACTCAGATGCGAACACTACAAATTCTAGCTAATTCTCCTTCCGGTCTCTGAACATATAGTACTAGTTTTGAGAATTTTGAGAACCCACAGTTTGGAAACGTTACATTGACGATATATTCTCACTATGGGACATCAGCAACCGGGATCAGCAAACCAGATATTGTACAATTCATCGAACAAGCCAACTCACATCACCCTACAATCAAATTAAATACGGCTGAAATCTCAGATACATTGAAACTGCATTTCTGGATACAGTTATATACAAAAGCGAAAGATTCAAGGAACAATCTAATTCCTTGATATAAAAACACATTTTAAGCCAACGGAAACGTTTCAATATACACATTTTACCTCTTGTCACCCGCCAAGTGTTAAAATAGGATTCGTGAAGGGCGAAGCCCTGAGATTCCTACGAACTAATTCTTCAACAACCACTATTCAGGAAAATATTTCCTGAAATTTAAAAAACGCTTGCTGACTAGAGGCTACCCAAATAACCTGGTAGAAAAAATCCTATCAGATAAAATCCACAGAAAGGGAATCGGCGCTTAAACAAGATAAACAAACTCAAAAAGACATTTTGCCTTTTGTAACACAATACCAACCATCAGTGCCAAACATCAAACAAGTTTTAATGAGAAAATGGCACCATATACAAAACCAACCACTTTTACGGCAAATTTTTAAAGAACAACCTATGATATCTATTATATTATATCTATTATATTATATTTTTAAAGGAAAATCTTTAAAAGATACACTCGTTAGAGCAAAAATGTAAAAGGTTCTCATATGTTTCACACTGGTAGAGATTGTGCGGCCTGTCACCCTTGCTATTTCCTGCTATGATAAGAATAGGATAATCGAAGGAAAGCGAAAACTCGTGCGAACTGAGCGAACTGCCAAAGGGTGAAGGAACAAATGTATGAAAGGGACTGGGAACTAATAGTTGCCTCGCATGACTCGCATGACTCGCGTGACTCGCTGGCTTGCAGTTTGTCAAGACCCTTCCAAATTGCGGGCTATATACTCTCCAAGCGTTACGGTATATATTCAGCATCCCTTAGAATATATACGCAAAGACAGGGTTGTTGCACAAAAACAAATTCGCGTTGTCATTCTATTTTGTTCTGCTTTGCTCCCGTGGTAATCGCGGTTCGGTCGCAAACGGTATTTGTATCAAATACATATTCTGGATCATTTGGAACCTGTTTACGCATCTTTATCCAAGCTAGCAATGCACACACCTTAGTCATACAAGGAGAATACAACAATTTACTTTTGGCTTTATTTTGGGCGAAAGTCGTGAAAAGTTTTCTGATCACAGCACATGAGAGCTATTAAAAGAGATTGGAAGTCTGATGATCGGATTTTACTGTACAGCCTCGTCACATAATTTATTGAATCTACATTTCTTGAATCAGTTTTTCACTCCCGAATGTAACATTGCCTTTTATTTATTAGATTTGAAGCCCCAAAAACGTTCAAATCACGTTTACCGCAAATTTTACCGATTTTTCATATCCAAAACACATCCCGCTCATTCAAAGCCTTTGAACTGATAGCAAACTTTGTCTGAGTCACGTAGGGGGTCTATCTATTTTTAGTAATTGTGCGCAGCGCTATTGACATTAACGGAACAGTAAGAAACCGGCACCTCACTCCACTGTATTTTATAGAGCGTTTTCACATGACATCATAAAAATTCAAAAATCTAAAGTATACATCCTACAAAGCTGTTTCTAACATGGTATATGGATACCAGTGTTATAATCTTTCACAAAAAGTTTCAGGTTTTAACAATGTTTTGCTTCCGATTTATAAAGGTTTTAAATGTGTCACGCAATCCGTCTCCCCTTTTTCAAATAAGCCGTGAAAATCAACAAAATTGAACCAGTTGAAAGCTATTTTTGAATTATAGATGCTAATGAGCCGATTTAATGGAACTTATAGTGAATACAATATTTTGTGATGAGATTTTTGGTGTAATTAAGGCTTTGAATTTTTGGCCGCCATGTTGGTGTACTAAAGTGGTACACCAAGATGGCCGCTCCATACATTTCTTACTAAAAATGTCTAACACTCGTTCGCCTATAACTCTTGAACTAAATGCTCTTGCGCTTCAAAATTTGGCCCAGATGTGTAGTTTTACACTCTCTACAATTCCATAAACATTTTGGAATCGAAAACGGCTTCTAAATTTTGGTATGACGTCAGTGAAAACGCTCTATATTAGAAAACTTTGCGCCATCTTTGAGTGCGTACAGAAATGCGATTGCGTGGTATTGTGGGGCGGCAGTCGTCCCTCTATATACCCTCTTCTGATTTTAACATTTATTTCCGAGAATTTACGGCCGCCATTAATCAACCTTGTTCCAAGGCTTGGTTGCGAATGGGAGAAAGCTAGTGACGTCAAAGACTCAAACATACCTCACTGGTTTAAAATATAATAGCAACCAGCATAGAAAATTGCACGAAGAACAAGTCCAGAGTTTTTGTTGCTTTTCGCGCGATTTTCAATACTTATTGTTATTATAATAAATGTTAAAATAAAATGACTTCTGATGTTCGTAATGAATTGAAATTTGGCAAGATGAGTAAGAAAGTCTAATTGTACACGAAAATGTAAAAAAATGAAAATAAAAAATTTGATCACAGGGGCACTTTAAGAGCGGCCGTCCGTAAATATCGCCTGAAGGTGTGCAAAATGAAAAAAAAAAAAAAAAAAAAAAAAAAAAAAAAACCGAAAATCTCCAAACTTTGTCAGAATATGGGTCTAGGTAAACTCTTTCTAGAAAAATAACTTTCAGATCGATTACAATTTTACTTTACGCGAACGGCGACAACCGGTCGGTTCGGCAGCTCTCGCATCGATTTTACGGGCTTCACACCATGCATTACTTAAATATTGCCTAAAAATTCAAAATGGAATTAACTCCACCCACGGTGGTCGGTTGCTAGGGCTTTTCCTCCCGCACCTCTCAAAACTGAGAGTTTTAGGCTATAGACAAAAGTAGAATGCATCGAATCTAACAAAACTTGGAAGGAAAGTAGGTGGATAAATTACCTATCAATTGGTGATTATTTCATCCCATTTGACTGCTATTGTGACGTCATAAATAATGCCCAAATTTGGCATCAGAATTAAAATTCAGGAAAAAAGTGTGAAAAATATTGTATTAGTTTTCAGTATAGAATTCTATGATTTCTGGTGAAAACCCCATGTCAAACGGATAAAAAGGCGTAAAGTTACAGCTAATTAAGGAAATTCAAATTTCCCGCCAAATGACCATATATGGTCAAACTTTAGGGGTATTTAAACGCGAAAACAATGAATGTAGTCGCAACGGAGAAAAGACAAAGTTGCATAAAATCAAAATTGTAGTTTTTTGAGTTTACGATGTGTGGTCTATGATACGGGTTTCGTCACAAATTACGTCAATGTGACGTCATAATGACGTAATTCTCGATGAAATACGCGTCATAGTACCACACATCGTAAACTCAATTTTGATTTTATGCAACTTTGTCTTTTCTCCGTTGCGACTACATTCATTGTTTTCGCATTTAAATACCCCTAAAGTTTGACCATATATGGTCATTTGGCGGGAAATTTGAATTCTTTAATTAGCTGTAACTTTACGCCTTTTTATCCGATTGAGATAGGGTTTTCACTAAAAATACTTTTTTTCTGTCGCAAAAGTGTCTGTAAAGTTTTGAACACTGCTTTTCATATTTTTAATGTTGTTACTAAAAATAGGTGGCACTTATGACGTCATAATTTCAAGAAAAGCCAAAAAAGCCTTCACAATGGTAAAAATTTAAAGAAAAATTTTCTCCAATTAAGATGTTCTAATGTCTTGCTTCATTTAGAATATAAACTACTCCTCTGTGAACCAAAACACGAGATTTAGAACTTTGCGGGAGGAAAAGCCCTAGCAACCGACCATCGTGACCAGTTAGTACCTAACTAAGAAAAGCACGTATTCACCAATAGTTTAAATGTTAAATTATTCAATTCGTCCGTTTTCTATTTTTGAGATTTTTAATAATTTTACTTATTTTTAACGATTTTCGCGGGTCAAAAAAATGGCAAAATCATAACGCCATCTTTTACTGTGATCGTTTCTTTGCGAATCTCGCGCTCATCTTCGATCCTTCGATTCCACTCAGAACTCCAGCCATCAAATGAAACCGTCACTGCCTCTCGGGTTGAAGAAACAATGGTGCAGACACACCAAACTCCATAATCATCGATCGCTTCTGCTATACAGCCACGTTCAAAGTTTTTCGAAAGCCATTCTCGTTCGCACGTTTCGTTTTCGCTGATTCAAAACAGGTTTTGATCGACGGAAAGAAACTGGAGGCGTCAGGGGAAAAGTCTGCATTTGGTTGCTAAGATACTAGTTAGTTCCAAGTCTCTCTAAACTGCGCATGTGAGGAATAATTACTGAATTCATAATGAATTACACACTTTGTCCGTGTTGAAGTCCTAATGCTTGGTATTTGGCTTGGTGCCATATCAGTCATACTCAGAGAAAGAGCAATGTTTCTTCTTCAAATAAATGCAATAAAATTGCATTAATTGGGCAATCGAAAATACGAAATTTTTGAGCGCCAAACAAAGGTAACTGTATATTTTTCGTTATCAGCTAGTTTCATTTCTGTCTTTCATTGTTATTTTTCTAGACGGAGCCCTACATGTTTTCGTTGTTACGTATACATATGGGCTGCGATCCTCGAACGTCTGACGTTGAAAAGCCCTCAAACAAAAAGATATTTGAAGAAATTCAAGAAGCGTTGAAGAGTTTGAGAAACGAGACATGCAAGCCATTTTGTTTCTGATTCACGCCCAGTCTTTTCGGATAAATTTCCTCTAAATTTCGTCTAAATTCGTCTCTCGGATTTATACTTAGACGAATTACTCGTCTGACGGGTAATTCGTCTAGACGGATAATCCTTCTCTAGTATAAATTCGGCCATTCTCATCCAATCCCAACAAACAAGAATGAAACAGCTGATGTCCACGGCTGCTTTCTTGTCTTGAGCGTAATCATGTCAAGTCTAGCTAACCATAGTGAAGTGATTGTAGCACCCCGTTGGGTTCAAATTTATGTAATTAAATGCATCAATGGATCGATATCATTCGATACTCTGTCTCGTGCGCTTGATAGGGCTACTGGTTGATTGACACCTGTCAGATGCGCGTCACGGGGAAATTCCACAACCGGCCTTCTCGCCGGCTGCAAAGGTCACTAATCAACAAGGGCATCTTTTAGTGTAGATGATTTGTCTGCGAGAAATGAAGCAGGCGCTAAATTATAAGAACGAACATGCCCAGGTAAAGAGACGTTTTAGATACCCGGGTTCAGATCTACAAATGTTATATTTTACTTGTCTATGAGTGATTCTCGTCCCGAGGGTTCCCGAATGATTATCGCATGAGCCATTCCCAGACAATTACGTCATTGGCAGCAACATAGAAACCTCACATAATAAATCCGTCCGCTTCATATTTCCTCTTTCACTTTCGGCGCGCACCACCAGCATCCAGTGTTTCCCTCTTCATCTTCTCTTCTGCGAACATCTGCCCATCGATAAAGGTTTGTTTTTCTGTTCTAAATTCTTTTATTTTAAAACGCAAAGGACTAACTTACTCACAAGCAGCGTTGGTATTTACGTCATGCAAATCATCATTATCGCTTTCTTACCTATGCATCTGATCGATGAACTTCCTCCAAAAACTTAATATATGACTCAAATGTTCTTATTGTCACTTACTGTATGTTTTGTAGCTGTGTTTTTCGGTTTTTCTAATTGCGTTTGGGTGAAAAATTCTTCCATGATCTGCACTGAGATTAAGCTGCGTGATACGTATAGATAATATTAATATCTATACCATGCTGGACATTAAAACATTTCAAACCGGATACTGCCTAGCTCCAAGAAACACGTCAACTTTAACGCAGAATAAACTCCGAGGAGCTCAAAACAATTGCAAGGTGCCACTATTCCAATATAGACCGTGACTATCGCATAAGACTTGGATCTAAGACTCTTTTGGCCATGATGAAGAAACACTATCTCGCAAGTTATGCTAACCGCAGACTTGCGCTCACTTTAAATCCCCGTACGGACTGAAAAATAAACTGATTCCTAAGCAGCAAATAATTCCTACTTAAACAACTACTACTGATCTTGCATCTTTGAACTAAAGAAACTCGATTGTTATGCCAAAGGCTAGCAAACTAACGCATAACTAAATATTCTAAACGGCACTGGAAAGAATAATTTCTCCTGTCATTATCACAGCTAGAGATTTTTTCCAAAGATCGAAAAACGACAACATTTAGTAACATTTAGAACAATAGGCCTGTTATATCTTTACCTTGATCTAAAACTGAGGAAAAATCTCACAGGCACGTACTTGGGGTAGACTTATTCTAAAGCTGGGCTAAAATGTTTTTAGCGACGAGCAGGATTTGTGTCAGGCCTGTCACCTTTTGTAACAACATATGTGAATTTTTGACAGAGCACCTTATTGTGGCGTTGCGCAAGATGTTAACGCATGTAGTATAAGTAGTACACAACAATTATAAGATGTGTTGTAAAACAGATCAACAAAGTATTTCTCATCTATTGAGATATACCTACAACGCCACTGTATAACCATAAAAGAGCCATTCCTTGTGTCAGAAAATATCTTACATGCTTAAGAAAGCAGCTAAAAAGCCTACAAAGAAACAACTAACATCGGATCGAAAATACACCATTGTTTTTGGCAAAACTAAACAAGCCAATGCATTAAAAGATAGAACATTTGATCCGCCCCAAGCGCTCATAAGTAGGTAACATTCTACAACGTCAAATCATTCTACGACCCCTTCGCTACAATTAGAGAATTGCTTTCAAAAAGATGAAAATTGGCGAACTTAACGAGGTTAGAATAGAAAGGGAACATAGGCTTGGTGGAATAGAAAATAGCAATGGTAAACCTAGACCTATTGTCGCCAAACTTCAGAAACTTCTGCGCTATCAGGATGAAGATCAGAATCTGACATCTGTAAATCCGCGTATCTTCTTAAAGGCACTAAAATAGGAATCAAAGAACAGTTTGAAAAGGAGATAGCCGAGACCCGCAAAAAGCTCTATCCCGTAATGAAGAAAGTAAAAGAAGATGGGAACACTGTCAATTTAATAAAAGACAAACTGTTCATTAATGGACAACACCGGTTATAGAGGATTTACCTCTTATCAATTCTATCAACGAACAGAGCCTCGCAATGTATGGTTGAACCACGTTATAAGACAAGTCAGTTTCGTTAAAAACATATTTTACTTCTTAAACGTAGCCCTTTTCTTATTTTTCTTGAAATACCAATAATGAGTAAATCCTGTTATTATTGCGATTATGAAATAACTGAAACTCAAAGGTCATTAACGTGTAACATCTGTTCAAACCATTATCACAACAACAGACATTGCCTGCGGTTAGCTTGCGTGTCAGATGACTTCACTGAATAAATCTTGTGTCCTGCGAATGTTCCCCTAAACTTCGATAAAATGTTGAAGCAGGCAACCCGGTGGACGACAATCCTGCTGGTGTGCGTACTTTGGATCAAATTAATGATCTGATCGGCCTAAATAAGTTGGCCAGCCGAAAGATAAACTAAAACTGCAAAAAAATTAAATCTACGTTGTAAGCAAGTACACAACATATAAATGAACGCTGAAGCAACTTTTACCGTGTTTTAATAAAGTTATCATTCATTCATTCACAACGACTAAGGATTCCAGTTGAATACGATTTCCGGTTACAAATATATCGGTACATTAATTAATCCCTCCCTCCCCTAGGGCATAAAAATTAAAACCCAAAAGGGCAATACACTCTGATAATCGATCTCCATTCCCCATTTTTTCTTGCCACAGCATGCACCAGCAAGTATTAGTTGAGATCAGATCAACTTTTGGCCACTTGCCACTATTGTGAATATGTGGTGCGACTGATATAAGAGGGTGGCAAAGGGGTTTTACGTGACGCGTGATTGCCCCAAAATTAACCGCGTGATGCGTGATTGTGCCCAAATTAACGGCGTGATGTGTGATCAGATAGCGCAGCGTGATGCGTGATTTGCTATTTTAGAAGCGTGTGACGCGTGATTTACCTTTTATTTTCCCGTGATTCGTGAATGCTTTCGACGTTCTTTGAAAAACTAGAAAGGTTGCATTCAAAGGATTCAACGTAAATTGTCTAATTGAAGGTCTGTCCGGTCTTTTCTTGACCTTTGATGTTTGTGGTGGGTCCTGAGAATCCGTTCCTGGCACGACGAGGACAGAATCGAAAAATCAGAAAACGCAGTCAGAAAACTCGAAGCTCGAAGCTCACATGTCCTAAGACGTTACGCTACAACGCCAAAGCGCACTTATCAGACCCGACGACGAATTCAAAAAGGAAATCGGAACCATAAGAAGGCAGGCAACATGTCAGGCAGAACATAAATTACTAGGAGCGCCAATCAAATTCCACTATAATAACATTGATTCAAATCAAAGAAGAAGAGCGAGTAGGCTACTAAGCCAAGCGAAACTAATACGTCAATCAGCCTAAGAACAAGGCACTAAGCCACTTGTAAATGTACAAGAGATAGTCCAGCTCATACAGAAACAATTCGCGCTCAGTGGTGAAAAACATGTCAGAACTTGAGAATGCCAATAATAAACATGTTGAATCTCATCCTCGTGTGCTCCCTGAGTCTTGATAAGAAATAAAACGGAAGGTCTCAGATACACGAAAACATCTGAATAAGAAACACATTGACCGCAAAAGACAAGCAAAACGAAATAAAGCCGATAATGCTAAGAAGAAATACACACACTTTAAATCTTGTCACCCACCGGGAGTCAAGAAAGGTTTCTTCAAATTAGAGGCCCTTAGACTCTACAGAATTGAACAAACTTTTCAAAGGAAACTTTCGGCTAAGAGGCTACCCTAACAATCTCATTGAGAAGGTGCTCTCAGAAGTAATATTCTGACAGAAAGTCAGCTCTCAATAAAACCCATGTGTACCTAACATAAAACAGATCCCACGGGTGGATTCAGGATTTTTCTTAGAAGGGGGTGCACCTCTAAGGAATGACGTAACTGAAGGGTGACGTAAACAAATTTTAAAAGCGAACAATCCATAGGTCATCTCAGTTGGGGGGGGGGGGGTTTGGGGGAACCCCCTGCACCCCTTCCCCCTCCCCTAGATCCGCCTCATGGTCAAAAGGCATTTAATAGAATCGCAACCTTCACTAACAAAAATCTATAAAGAGCCTCGCCTTATTTCATACAAGAGGGGTAGATCTTTTATAAGATATACTAGTCAGGGTTAAACTGTAAAAGTCAAACCAGCCAAAAAACCGAGTGAACAAAGGACATAACAACCACACCACGCGCTAGTTGGATTTGTGCTAGGACCGTCAAGTGAACACCCTTTATTTCATTTTAAGATTCATGAATTAACATGCAATCCTTCCAAACAGAAAAACTGAATACAATATCAATGCATTCAATAGGTAGGCATACGCCGACTCTACGTTGTTTTGTTACCATTTTAATGCCGGATTACTCCTTATTTACGTGAAGCGTGATTGCTTAAAAATTTTCTCCGTGATGCGTGATTTCACTTAAAAATTCGGCGTGATGCGTGATCGGTACCCCCCCTTTGCCACCCTCATATAAATCGAACTCTGCTATTGCTCTTTCCTGAAATACACAACAACAGTGCAACAACCACTCTTTTTGGGGCTCTGTGGGTCTTAATATTGCCTACTTCACCACCACCACCACCACCACCAGCAGCACCACAACAAGCTGTATTTGCATGCTTTTGTACACCTCAGCGATCTCACCCAGGGAAGGATGGGATAGATAGAAATAGTAATTTCAAATCGCTATATTAATAACGCTGATATATTTTTTATTAACACATCTTTATTGTTCGAATTACATTTTCAGTTTATACAATACATTACAGTTCATACAATACATTACCTACATTAAGTTAACTACATACAACGCACTGTTTTCTAGACAGGAGGACAAGGAGAAAAAGGCTAGAGTAATCCTGGATTGATTGTAATGTTTACATTAACATGTGAGATAATGTAGAAGTGCTACCTTAAAAAAAACTGAAATTGGGGAGCCAAAGAAATTATTTTACAAATTCCTACAAATCGTTTAATAGAGACTTCGGCATGCAGCATATTCAATTTTCCTCACTATTCAAAAAAGGCAAGAGTGGCTTCCATTTATCTTTTGATTGTGGATCCATCTTCTCAATTTGGTAGATAAGTTTCACAAATAGTAAGAATTCATCGAGACGTGGAATGCGCTCCTTAAACTTACTCAACCAGATGAAGTATTTACTTAATAAAAAAAGGAAGTTGATCTGCAATTTTTGTTTCGAGTTATCCGGCCTTAGGCCCAGAGCAACGTCAACCGGCAGATTAGCATCCGTGGAGATAATTTTGCAAGACTTCAAGAAAGAAAGAATGCTTTTCCAAAAGATCTCAGTTTTTGTGCATTCCCAAAATAAGTGAAAAAGGCTTTCTCTCTCACTCTGACAGAAAGTACAGATTTCATCATCAACCAGTCCCATTTTATTTAAAAAGGTGTTGGTCGCTAATCGCCGAGGTAAAAATTTGAATTTGAAAACTCTAAGCTTCGAGCTTTTAGTACATTTAAAGGCCATTTCATAAACTAATTCCCAGGCAATATTTTGATCTAACTCAACATGGATTTCTTTGCGCCATTTTTCTTGGCTTAATTTTGGTTGTTCACTTTTATTTGAAACAAGCTTCTTGTAAACAAATCTGGATGATTTGGGGGTTTCTAAAAATTTTAAAAAGAAGCTTTCATACCTCGCCTGTGTTTCCTCTATCTGCCTACGTAAACAATTGATTGCTGAGACCATTCCGTAAAATTTTAAAGGGGATACTTGTAAGCCCCATTTGTCTTGGAAAGAGTTTAGAGAGAGATTTAAGAGAGTCATCCATTAAATCTGAGACTTTGGTTATACCTTTGAGAAACCAGTCCTTGTAGAAAACAGGCCTGTTACCAATTTTTATAAGTGAGTTATACCATAAAGGTGCTGACACAAGGTGTTTGTCAGATATCGACTTGCTCCCGAAGAAGATGTCGGACCAAATTTCTAGAATTTCTTTAACAAAAGGGTCAGACGTTTTGATTATACCTTGTATGTCTTTTTTATTAAGATTTCCCAGTAGTACCGCTTTGCCTCCATAGGGTTGAAGTTCCAGATCGAATATACTTTTCCAGCTGCTGCCATTGTTAGTATTAAAGTATTCTTTAATCCAATAAACCTTAAGGGATTTGTTAAAGGAAGCTATATCAATAATTTTAAGTCCACCTTCTGAAAAATTGTTTATCATTATATTTCTCTTTATTTTATCTCCTTTTTCATTCCATAAAAATTTATAGAAGATTATATTAAGCTCTTTGATCGCCTCATAATCTGTTTGGAGCGGACCAAGAATATATACTAACTGTGATACCACGAGACTTTTTAACACCATAATTTTCCCCAACAGACTGAGTCTCCGAAATTTCCAACAGCCCAATGTACTCTTTGCTTTTTCCACTTTATCTTTATAGTTGTAGAAAAGTGTTAAATTTGGATCTGTCGCAAACCACACCCCAAGTGTTTTAACTTTTTCTTTCGGCCATTTAAAATTTTTTTCCGGACAAAGTCTTAGAGCACAGTTTGCTCTTGAGCCAATCCACATAGCTTCCGTCTTGCTACAGTTAAGTCTAAGGCCAGATATACTTTCAAAATTATCTAATAACCTTAAAGATTCATCAAGGGACTGTTTGTTCTGAACCGTCAAGCGTAAGTGTGATGTCATCTGCGTATTGACTAAGCGTAATTTCATTGTCATTTATAGTTATTCCTCTAATGGAGCAATGATTACCTTAGGTGATGATTGATAATTACCGATAGACAACACGCAGCGCGCGAGCCACGCTTCTTAGCTAGGGTTAACAGTATCAGTTTTCAGATTGCTCGCCTAGTCAGCTAGTTCGGTCGCTAGTGATTTCTTTCAATCTTATCCGGAACGTTTGCCATCTCGACTTCTTGTAGTCACTCTCAAGCTTGAGTTCCAATCTCGTTACACGTACATCGCGATGTCTCTTAAGTCAAAAGCAAGAAAATCAGCGCAGAAGTCAAAATCTGCATTCGGGGAGGAAGATCACGCGTTCTCGCTGCCATTGTTCGAGCAGTTGGCTCACTTCGACCAAGAGGATCCTGAACAGCATCCTATAGCTCCTCTCAATCGCTCTCAAGCGGCTTACACCGACCAAATCGACAGGGAGTTGCAGTTAGTACAGCTTCAGAAAGAGAAACTGGCGTTGGAATTGGAGGTTCTTCGATTACGCCAGAGTACGGTACTGCCCCCAGCCTCAGCCAATCCAGGATCTTCAGCAAGTGCCTCCGTCAAGAAAAGAGTCATTGACTGGCCTCACGATTTTGTGCCAGGTACGTCGGCTACTACAGTTTATGATTCTCTAGATCTCCCGGCTTTTGTGGCCGGCTACCTAGTCATGATTAAGCATTATGACGCCGAGGTGAACAAATCCATGCTCGCCATTCTCGAGTTACTAATGGTCAAAGCGATCAGCTATTCATGGAACAGTGTTCGTGGATTCTATTCATACGTAGCGAGGCAAGTAGAGCAACGTCGTTTAGAATGGGAGAGTATCGCGGAGATTCGCGAAATGGCGTCGATATTTTTTAAACATTCTGATTTGCGCTCTGCCAAGGTCAATCCTTCGCGACCACCGCCTCCTCAACAAACAAATTCAAATTCCGGAGAGCAAATTAAGAGCTGTCAGGCTTGGAACTACCGGGGTTCGTGCGCTTGCGATTCTGAAACCTCAACCTATGCTTCACACCACCTTTGCCGGGTTTGCAAATCCGCGGATCATCCCATGTTGCACTGTCCGAAACGGAAAATGCCTATTCCCGGTCAGCAATGACTAACCAGTGAAAGTATTTATTTATCTCCATCTTCAAATCAAGATCTCGGCACGGACACGGACATGAAAACGGACAACGATTTATTATTCAAACAAAACTCGCCTTCCCAATTAGATCTCGGAACGGACACGGACGCGAAAACGGACAATGATTTATTACTCAAACAAGACTCGCCTTCACCACATTTCCATTGTGTGCGACCGGTGATTGCTCATCTCCTCGCCTCGCGATTTTCCCAGCCCAACGCATTCGGGGCTAGGGTGCCAGTTTACTCCCAGCTCAATGTTCCGGTTTGGAGAGCTTATCTCACGGGTTACGAAGATTGCAATGTGGCGGATTTTCTAGAATTTGGCTGGCCTATAAATTACGCCGCGAGCGTCATGCCAACGCCTACTCGCAAAAATCACCAATCTGCGCTTGCCTATCCAGATCATGTGGAACACTATTTACATACGGAACTAACTTTCGGAGCGATAGCCGGCCCTTTCAGTTGTAATCCTTTACATCAAGATCTTTTCACGTCACCTTTGCAAACAGTTCACAAACGTGGATCCACGAAGCGTTCCACGAAGCGTCGTGTTGTGATGGACTTGAGCTTTCCTTGTTCAGCGTCTGTCAATGACGGCATTCCGAAATCACATTACTTGGACACGGAATTCCAGCTTCGATTGCCGGGCATTGATCGACTGCGTGACTTTATTATTGACAAAGGTCAGGGTTGTTACGTGTACAAAAAGGATTTAAAGCGCGCTTATCGGCAGTTTCCGATCGACCCTAAGGACTACAAGTTTCTCGGTTTTTCGTGGAATAACAGCTTGTATTTCGATACTAGGTGCCCTTTCGGGTTAAGGTCATCCGCGATGATCTGTCAGAGAACCACGCGAGCTGTCATTCACGTGTTCACCCGAGAAGGCTATTCAGCCGATGTCTACTTAGACGATTTTTACGGTGCTGAGTATTCTTCAGTCGCGCAAGCCGCTTTCGTTCGTCTTCAGGAGTTATTCGATGAACTGGGACAGCAATCATCTCCGGAGAAAGATTGTGAACCTTCGACTCGGATGGTTTGCCTTGGGATTCTCGTGGACACCGAGCAGATGTTGTTCGAAGTTCCCCAGGACAGAGTATTCGAACTCAAAGCTGAACTATCGCAGTGGACTAACTTAACCACCTTCTCAAAACGTCAGTTGCAGGCTTTACTAGGCAAACTTTCATTCGTTACAGCTTGCGTCAGACCGGGCAGGATATTCATGTCACGTCTTTTGAACCGTCTGCGCAGTTTGCCATCTAAGCGGTCACGCTTTCCTGTTACCAGCGAGATGCTTTCTGACATTAATTGGTGGTTCATCTTTTTATCGCATTTCAACGGTACTACCATGATCCAACGGCGCCCTTACGAGTTCCGAGATGTATTGTTTACTTGTGATGCATCGTTACACCGAGGCGGTGCTACTTGTTTCAACGAATGCATATCGTTTGCCTTTCCAAGTCACATTGAAAATTTGGCGTTGCACATTACTGCTCTCGAACTGTTCGTCCTTGTCATCGCTGTCAAGATTTGGGCCCCCAAGTTAGCCGGTACAAAGTTTCAAATCTCGTGTGATAACGAAGCGGCGGTACAGATCGCGAATTCAGGCCGTACACAGGATCTGTTCATGCAGCTCTGTTTACGACAACTCTGGTTTACCACAGCTCGTTTCGATCTGGAGTTGCACGTCCTTCATATTCCCGGAATTCATAACGTCTTTGCGGACTGCCTGAGTCGTTGGGATATGGACGATGCATATCCCAGGCGATTTCGTGAACTTGCACTGCAGCGAGACATTCCTTTTCGCATGTTGGATCTTGACAGCGAGGCGTGGGTTTTCGAGATCTCTTAATCTTCCT
The DNA here is from genome assembly GCA_022457155.1 of Cladopsammia gracilis. NCBI lineage: Eukaryota > Metazoa > Cnidaria > Anthozoa > Scleractinia > Dendrophylliidae > Cladopsammia > Cladopsammia gracilis. Next base: position 1,351,505 of record JAJGOT010000185.1, on the reverse strand, counting down.
TTGTTGCATTATGTTGCAGGTCAGCGTCGTGAGATTCATCCATCGCCGGCTGATATTCCGACTTTGGATGCCCTGGGACGACGTTTAATTGACTCTGTTTATGCCGCCTCAAGCCAAAGGAACTTGAACTCGCACATTAAGATTTATATTTCGTTTTGTGAGGCGGTTTCAACCGCTCCCTTTCCCGTTACTGTCAAATTAGTTATACGATATGTCGCTTATCTCGTGTCTCTCGGCCGCGCTTATGGTACGATCTTGAATCATCTCAGCAGTATCAAACATATGCATAAGCTTCTCGGGCACGAGATGACATGGGATAGCGATTATCGTTATAAGCTCTTGTTACGTGGAGCTAAGCGTCATTTAGGTATAGCAGCCGCGCGTAAGGCACCTATTACTCCGCGTTTGTTACTTGACGTAGCACATCTTTTTCAGGCAGATAATCCTCTTCAAGCAGCCATGTGGGCTCTTTTTTTAGTTGCTTTCTTTTCTTTTTTGCGTAAGTCGAATTTAGTTGTTGACAGTGAGGCGCAAATCTCTCCCAAGGTTATTTTATGTTCAGATCTTCATTTTGAAGGGTCGTTCGCCTATGTTACAGTTCGCGCGTCTAAGACCATTCAGTTTCAGGAGCGCACTTTTTCCTTACCCTTACCACGCGTTCCCGGTAGTTTATTGTGTCCGGTCGCCGCTCTTGTTAATCATTTACGCGTTAACAACGTCCCGTCCAACGCCCCCCTTTTTTCTGTTCGGTCAGCCAGTAAATTACGGCCTGTTACTTACGCCCAATTTAGTTCCTTTCTAGCTAAGGTTCTCAAATCTGTCGGCTTAGACTCGACAAACTATTCGCCTCATAGTTTTCGCAGAGGTGGTGCCACATTTGCCTTTGAATCCAGCGTGCCATCCGAGTTAATTAAGGCACAAGGCGACTGGCACAGTGATTGTTATTTACTTTACCTTGAAATGACAGATAAACAAAAACGCGTCGCAGCTTCTCGTATGGCAGCTGCTATTTTAAATACGATCATTTAGTCTTGTCATTAGTTTCGGTGCAGGCAATATTATTATTATTATTATTTTTTGTTTCAACTTTTCTCACCACATACTTCCATGTTTGGGTTCTTGGCCTTTTAGTTTATTGTTCTCTTGTCCAGTTACCGTGGACGTTTACTCTGCCAATAAACTTTGTTGCCCAAACATTGCAGTCTGTGTTGATAGCATTAGTGATTGAGCAATGATTACCTTAGGTGATGATTGATAATTACCGATAGACAACACGCAGCGCGCGAGCCACGCTTCTTAGCTAGGGTTAACAGTATCAGTTTTCAGATTGCTCGCCTTGTCAGCTAGTTCGGTCGCTAGTGATTTCTTTCCCACCCACACCACCCTTTTAGTTTATTGTTCTCTTGTCCAGTTACCGTGGACGTTTACTCTGCCAATAAACTTTGTTGCCCAAACATTGCAGTCTGTGTTGATAGCATTAGTGATTTTGTTATTTCTACGAAAAGCTTCTGCCATTATTTCCACTGATAGAACGAATAGGTAAGGCGACAAAGGGCAGCCCTGCCGAACTCCACGACTAAGTTTGAAAAAATTGCTCGCTCATCCATTATTCAAAATACAGCTTTCTGTGTCAACATAAAAAACATTAATCCATTTTAACAATTGTGGGCCAAATCAAAATACTTCAAAGTCCAATGAATAAAGGACCATTCCAGTGTGTCGAAGGCCTTCTCGAAGTCAAGAAACAGAAGAAGACCCGGGATATTTTTCGCTTTCGTGTATTTTATAATGCTGTCTATCAATCGAATATTTTCACCAATAAATCTGCCCTTTATAAAACCTGTCTGATCTCTTGAAATTAGTTTAGGCAACACTTTCTTTATTCGGCTTGCTATGGCTTTGGTTGCGATCTTATAATCGCAATTCAAAAGCGTTAGTGGTAGCCAGTTTTTAATTAGATTAAGTTGAGCATCCTTTTTAGGTATAAGTTTAACAATTCCTCGTCTTTGTGATACTGAAAGCTTTCCTGTATCAAAAGCGTAATTAAAAGCGTTAATAAGAATGTCGGCCAAATCATCCCAGAAAACCTTATAAAATTCGCAAGGAAGTCCATCGGTACCAGGTGTTTTTTCCGAGGACATAGTTTTTAGCGCCTCCAGACATTCCTCCCTTTTAAGCAGACCTTCACAAAAAACTTGCTCTTCTTCACTCAAATATTTTTGGTTTGGTTGTTAGAAAACGTAATCAACAGGGATCTGACTATTTATTTTTGTGTTATAGAGGCTTTGATAAGTCACACACTCTTCCAAAATTTCCTTGTCCGTGGCAACAAAATCTTTCTCATTAATTTTGATCTGAGTTATAGTTCCTTGCTTACAGTGTCTTTTTTCTAAATTAAAAAAGTACTTAGTATTTTTCTCACCTTCGTTATACCACCGGGATTTGGATCTAAGAATAGCACCTTTTGTCTGATATTCAATCAATAGCTCTAATTCGCGTTTCTTTGTTTCAAGTTCCAGCCATATTTTTTGCTTTTGAGAGTCATCGATATGCATATTGGTAAGATCGTTTTCTAAAGACTTAATTAATTGTTCTGTATTTTCTCGCTCCTTCGTCATTTTCTTTTTCTTAAATGCTCCATATTTTATGGATTCCTCTCTCTCACTTTTATTTTTATCATTTCCCAAAGTAATTTAGGATTTACAAACTCATCATTGACATATTCATCTTTGGTTTGTTGTATAGTTGATTTAATTTGATTAATAAATTCTGTTTCGTTCAAGAACGAGGTGTTCAATTTCCAAAATCCCCTACCTCTAGCATTTGAATGAAGAGAAAGTTTCAATATCACCAATGGATGATCTGATTTATATCCTGGCATGATGTCTGCTTCGACTATATTACAGAACGCACTTTGGTTAACTAAGAAAAAATCAAGTCTACAATGAATTTCAGGCCTTCGTCGCCGCCAAGTAAATCTGGAAAGATCTGGGTTCAAAACTCTCCAGACATCAACCAAATCTAAACTTTCACAGAAAGTGTTGATGGTTTCTAATGCCTTCTTATGAGTCTTTTTGTTACCGCCTTTTTTATCCTTTCCAATATCAAGAACTAAGTTGAAGTCACCACCCATTATTATTTCATCGCAATCAAAATCAAGCAAATGATTGAAGACAGACTTGAAAAAAATTGGATCGTCTTCGTTTGGCGCGTAGATATTTGTTAAAGTTATGTGTTTCTCGTTTGTAATTAAGTCGCATACTATACAACGTCCCTCAGGATCTGAATAAATTTTAGAGATTTGAAAGTTGTTATTGAAAAGTATAGCAACACCTGCCCTTTTACTTGAGCCACAGCTGAATAGTGCTTGATATCCCCATTCAGCCTGCCAATCATGTTTATTGTCTTCAGTACAATGAACTTCTTGTAGAAAAAATATTGACAAATTTTTTGAGCGAAGCCAATTAAAAGTCTCTCGCCGCTTTGCCTTGTCTCCTGAACCTCTTACATTTAAAGAGCCTATTTTAAGATCCACTTATTTGTTGTTCTTATAACGCTGATATATACTTCTGGGCGCGGCTAGGCTTGCCCGGCACTCTCGTTATCCGTATTTTAATCTCTAATAAACAGGTTTATCATATGACCCGTACGGCCCTGCGAACCTTTTCTTTGCAAAACTATTGATGAAAGTCCAGTATGAGGGTTTACGCATTTGCGGCCTCGCGCGTTAAAATTTCAAGTAATTTTGTCTTCAAATTGGTCATATGATAAAACACTTATTGACTAAGTTAGGTCAGGCCGGATGGGAAAATATTTGGCTCTCGGTCATGGCGCACAACACGCCATGACCTCGAACCAATATTTTCCCATCAGGCCCTCCCACTTAGTCAATAAGTACATATTATCTCTCACAGAATGACTTGAAGTAATATTGAAGGGATAGGTGAAGTGTCACTGAATCTCATCCAATCCCAACAACAAAAGATGAAACAGCTGTCCACGGCTGCTTTCTACTCTTGAGCGCAATCATGTCAAGTCTAGCTAACCGTAGTGAAGTGATAGTAGCACCGCTTTGGGTTCAAATTTATGTAATTAAATGCATCATTGGATCGATATCATTCGATACTCTGTCTCGTGCGCTTGGTAGGGCTACTGGTTGATTGACACCTGTCAGATACTTGTCACGGAAAATTGCGTAACCGGCCTTCTCTCCGACCGCAAACAAGGAAATCTTTCAGTGGAGATGATTTGTCTGCGAGAAATGAAGCAGGCGCTAAATTATAAAGACGGACATACCCAGGTTAAGAGACGTTTTAGATACCCGGTTGAAATCTACAAAAGTTATTTTTTACTTGATTGTCGTCCCGAGGGTTTCCGAGTGATTGACAGAAATATCGCATGAGCCATTCCCAGAAAATTACGTCATTGGCAGCAACATAGAAACCTCACCTAATAAATCCGTCCGCTTCATATTTCCTCTTTCACTTTCGGCGCGCACCACCAGCATCCAGTGTTTCCCTCTTCATCTTCTCTTCTGCGAACATCTGCCCATCGATAAAGGTTTGTTTTTCTGTTCTAAATTCTTTTATTTTAAAATGCAAAGGAGTAACTTACTCAAAAGCAGCGTTGGTATAATACATCATGCAAAAAAGAAATCATCATTATCGCTTTCTTACGTATGCATCTGATCGATGAACTCCCTACAAAAACTTAATATATGAATCAAATGTTCTTATTGTCACTTACTGTATGTTTTGTAGCTGTGATTGAATCAAAATCTTGCGATATTCAAACTGCTGTGTTTTCGGTTTTTTTTTTTTTTTCAATTGCGTGTGGGTGAAAAATTCTTCCAAGATCTGCACTGAGATTAAGCTGCGTGATACGTATAGATAATATTAATATCTATGCCATGCTGGGCATTAAAACATTTCAAACCGGATGCAATGACGCCATACGTCTGACAATGGAGGTACTGCCAAGCTCCAAGAAAGTCGTCAACTCAAACGCAGAATGAACTCCGAGGAGCTCAAAACAATTGCGAGGTGCCACTATTCCAAAATAGACCGTGACTATCGCATAAGACTTGGATCTAAGACTCTTTTGGCCGTGATGAAGAAACATTATCTCGCAAGTTATGCTAACCGCAGACTTGCGCTCACATTAACTAACGGACTGAAAAATGAACCGATTCCTAAGCAGCAAATAATTCCTACTTAAGCGGCTACTACTGATCTTGCAACTCTTTCAAAGTGAAACTCCATTGTTAACTAACTACGGCATAACTAAATATTCCCTGGAACTGAAGCGTAAATTTCTCCTGTCAGTATCACAGCTAGAGATTTTTTCCAAAGATCGAAAAACGACAAAATTTAGTGACATTTAGAACAACAGGCCTGTTATATCTGTATTTTGATCTAAAACTGAGGAAAAATCTCTCAGGCACGTACTTGGGGTAGACTTATTCTTAAGCTGGGCTAAAATGCTTTTAGCGACAAGCAGGATTTGTGTCAGGCCTGTCACCTTTTATAACAACTTATGTGAATTTTTGACAGAGCACCTTCTTGTGGCGTTGCGCAAGATGCTGACGCATGTAGCACAGTAGTACACAACAATTATAAGCTGTGTTGTAAAACAGATAAACAAAGTATTTCTCATCCATTGAGATATACCTACAACGCCACTGTACAACTATAAAAGAGCCATTCCTTGTGTCAGAAAATATCTTACATGCTTAAGAAATCAGCTAAAAAGCCTACAAAGAAACAAAACTAACATCGGATCGAAAATACACCATTGTTTTTGGCAAAACTAAACAAGCCAATGTAAAGATAGAACATTTGATCCTCCCCTACCGCTCATAAGTAGGCAACAGTCTACAACGTCAAATCATTCTACGATCCCTTCTCTACAATTAGAGAATTGCTTTCAAAGAAGATGAAAATTGGAATAGAATCTGACATCTGTAAATCCTCGTATCTTCTTAAAGGCACTAAAATAGGAATCGAAGAACAGTTTGCTCTCAAGCGAAATTAAACTTGAAGTCGCTTTTATATCCTTGAGTTTTTCTACTGAACTGCGTAAGTAAACCTTAAATATCACACATATCATATCGTGGATTATTGTAATTTCACGAGTTGGCTCAAACGAGCCTTTCATTCGACTTACATGTTATTTACAAGGTTCCTTACAGGCTCTCGTTTTCAATTTTACATGTTATTTACAGGGTTCCTTATAGTCTCTCTTTTTTTATTTACATGTTATTAGAGGATAGCCTCCCTTTTTCGATTTACATGTTATTTACAGGGTTCCTTTCGGGCTCCCTTTTTCGATTTACATGTTATTTACAGGGTCTAGATACTGTTGATGTGTGTGAAATAATTTCCATGTTATTTCCATGACCGTTTTTTTTATCAAGAACCATGTAAATAACTAATTACAGTAGATTTACATCTGTGCTCAAGGGTGTAAATTTCATGTTAATTTTATTTACAAAACCCTAACATGTAAATCGCAGTTTGCAAAGTATGTAAATCCATATTTACATGTTGTAAATTTCTTTTTACATGTGCATGTAAATTTTCAACTTTTCCTGTGAAAACGATTTAAATTCACCAGAGGAGAAAAGAGTGAAGATAGCAGATAGAAGTCAATCATCCTGTCCAGATTCCGATGACATCTCGAACGCCCTTGAAATGGCAGAGGACATTATACCGAAAGTCGGAGACTTATTTAAATTTTTCTGCATTGAACCACGCATAACAGAATTATAACTTAACTTGGTGGATTTACTTTACTTGAAGGGCTTGTATCATTCCCTGTTGCCTGAGTGGAAAAAGATCATGATTAACAATGCAAGTGAGGTTCTACTAAAGACGACACCTTTTAATGCGGTAGATTATTCAGAAGCAGAGTTATTATCATCAAAGATGATTTACAAACTCCTTATTTCAAAGATATCAAAGCTACCTACAGCGAAAAGGAAATTTGAAGATCAATATGCTTTCGATGAATCCTCTCTTTATTGGGAAACTATTTACTCAATCACTTTCCAATGTGCTATTGATACAAAATCGCATGCATTCAATATAAAGTGTTGAATTAAGATTGGGAAGAGTGAGTCTCCTCTCTGTACCTTTTGTCATACAACAGAGGAAAACATGCCTCATTTGTTTTTTAATGCTCTTTTGTACAACATTTCTGGCGTTCAATACAACCCCTTTTTGAAAGACATACAATTTCTGAAATCGATGTTATAGTGGTATCACTTGACCACTTATTAAAAGATTCACTCCTTTACAATCACCTAATCTTACTCTCGAAACAGTATATTAATAGCCGTAAACTTAAGAATGTTATACAAACAAGATTTTAGCAAAAGTGAAAGCAGTTTTTAAAATGGAGCGTCGAATCGCAAAAGAGAGAAATAAACTATCTTTTCATCATAAAAAATGGGATTAGCTCCTAACACAACAACATCATGATCTCAAACTACCATAATATCAGCCCCCTTTACCTTTATCTATCTATCTATCTATCTATCTATCTATCTATCTATCTATCTATCTATCTATCTATCTATCTATCTATCTATCTATCTATCTATCTATCTGTATTTGCATGTTTTGTAATTCTATCGAAATTTGTAAAATTGTAAAGTAAGGACTTATTAGTATTTTGTAAGTTGTAATAACTATTATAGTTGGTGTGGTAGAAAGAGTGTGCGTGTGCGTGTGCATGTGTATTCGTGTGGTGCGTGCGTGGATGTGTGTATTTTGCTGAGTGGGTACTGTTGTTATAATTGTCTGTATATTTGCATAATGGTAATAAAAAATTAAAAAAAAAGACAGTGACAATTGAACAAAAGTTACTAGGCAGAAAAAAACCGGTGGAGCAATCTGTTTTTATACCAGAGACGATTTAAAAATGAAAATAAGAAATGACTTAGTCCCTGACAAAAATTCAGGCAATATGGAGTTTCTATTTATTGAAATAATAAATGAAAAATCCAAAATCATCATTGTTGGTACGATATATCGACCACCAAACGATAAATTTAAGTAATGGTCCTAGTAAGAACTAGGCAACCTAACGGCAACGTATGCAGAAAGGTGTTAATTGTGATATTGTTGAAACCGTCCACCTGATTGGCTAAAACATGAAAATCTACTATCACTTCATCAGGTAGCGCGTTTAGTTCTCTCTAGTTTACTAATTGATTCCCTTTTAGTGAAAACTATTCTGATTTTTAATGCAACAAAAACATGTGGGAAACATGGAAAATTAGAAGCCGTTCTTGGCCATTGTTTTGGAGTCTCACGATTGGATGAAATCTTGTAACACAAAAGAAACATCAGTTTAAAATAAAGTTTCAGTACATTTTATTTCAAAAACATGTTGTCCGTAGGTTGATGTATTCTCAGTAAGAAAATGTAAACAATCTTATGTGGGGAAAGCGAAATGCCGCAGAACAATAGAGGATTGCCTAGTTCTTACACGCATTGTTTCTTAATGATTTTGAAAATGCACAAGTGGCCGCATCGGCTTTCGCGCCCAAAATTCTCCATGCTCGTGCACTGCAGGACTAATTATGCTTGAAACCTTTAATGGAGATCGTTTTTCGTTACTGATAGAGCTGGCGAAGGACAGTTCTTGAACTAATTTTTCTTCTGCTGTTACGCAGTTAGCAAGCTAAATTTTTATTCGGCGCTAGCACTAGGGTCTTTGTCTGTGAGTCACATACTCAATTTAAAGTTTCAGTACATTTTATTTCAAAAACATGTTGTCCGTAGGTTGATGTATTCTCAGTAAGAAAATGTAGACAATCTTATGTGGGGAAAGCGAAATGCCGCAGAACAATAGAGGATTGCCTAGTTCTTACACGCATTGTTTCTTAATGATTTTGAAAATAATCTTACCAGCCATGTTATCTCATGAGTGACTTTTGAACCAATTGTCGTCCTCAGGTTACATGCCGCTTATCACTAAACATACATACATACATACATACATACATACATACATACATTGTTTATTATCTTTCCCAAAATAAACCTACTAGGATAACAAAATCTACGGCCACATTAATTAACAACTTTTTTACAAATAATTTATGTCGAAAAGGACATACAAGTGGAATTTTATTTTAGAGCAAAATAAATAATGTCTGGTAATCAGTATGGTTTCCGACGTAAAAGCTCAACTATTTACGCGATAATAGAACTTGTTGATAAAATAACAAGGTAATCCACCGAGTTTCAAGAGTAAAAGGAAATTTATTTCTTTTCCAGTCAATTTACATGAAACGAAAAGGAGGTTTTACGACATGGCGGGATTCCATTGTGTCGTAGGAGCAATTGATTGCACCCACATGAGAATTGTTTGTGCATATAGGAACAATGCAATGGCTTTCATAAACAGAAAACAATTCTATTCCATTAACGTTCAAACATATCGTAGCACGGTGGCCGGGATCTACTCATGATTCTCGTATTTTTGACAATAGCACAATTGCGGAACAATTTCGTAAAGGATCTATTAATGGCAGGTTTAATGGCAGGTTTAATGGTTGGTGATAGCGGATATGCATGCAGATCCTACCTTATGACCCCCATTCTCAACCCAAGGAATGATTACGAAGTCCGTTATAATGATGCTCAGACGTACCCGAATTGTGACAGAAAGGTGTTTTGAAATCCTCAAGAGGCGTTTCCCTTGTTTGCATATAGGATTGCATACTCGTCTTGAAAATTCTCTGGTAATCATTGTTGCCGTTGCAGCCTTACACAATTTCGCAATAATGCAGAGAGAGGGGGAAATGACTGATGTGGATCTCGATGATGACGATGATGAACCTGAAGAACCTGTTGGAGCTGCATGTTAAACGCCAGTTAATCATCGTCCGTTAGTTTTTGTAAGCAACTGTATAAGGTATATCGTAGGCAGGGAGAATGTAAGGGAAGATGAAACTGCAGAAAAAAGCAGCCAGTCATGGAAAATTTACTGCAAAGCTGAGCCAGAAGCCATTTTTTTTCTGATTTCGACGGTATGGACACAATACACTGGCATTGCTTTGTAATTATTTTACAGGGCAGTATTAACAGATGTAAAAGGAAATTTATTAAAACTCACATCAGAATTTTTTTTTAATCATTTCTATCACAGGATTTACGCAAGTTTATAAAGCAAAATAAACGTCTTGGTCGTTTTCTTGTGACACATCATGAATGGTCTCGTATTGAGAAGACAAGGAAAGTTCTTCTGTCCAAACAGAAAGAGTTGAAGAAAAATGGAAAAGGAAATAAGTCAAAAGCTTCGATAGCTTTAACTAGTGATGAATTGAATACGCTCTACGAAAAAGGCCTCCTTCGTGTACGAAATCCTGAAGCGCTTTTAAACACACTGTGGTTAAATAATACCATGCATTTTGGACTCAGAGGCTGCAAAGGGCATAGAGATATGTGCTAGGGTGATGTTAAGTTAAAGCGTTGCCACGATGGAAGAGACCAAGGACTTTGGCGACAGTGATGATGAGTAAGCTCGACTTTAAATAACATTGCTTTGAATAATTCAAAGTAAATTAAAAATAGCTTTTATTATTTCCATTTTTTTCGATTTGTTAAAATTTTGAAACGAAAATAGGCTTTTGTGTGAATAAAACTCATTTTCATTGCCTGGAAATTTTGAAAATAAAATGTTGACTCTTTTAATAAGCTTTTGAGCGATTAAAACTCATTTCAGCATCTTATCGCTGTTGTTATTATTGTTTGAAAGAAATCTCAGTACTTATAAAATAAACAAATAACTTCACGGTTCGTTCGCTTGTACGGTTTTTATTCACTCGTTGTGAAGAACCACAAGCTCACTCGCTCGCAAAGCCTCGCTCGTTCGTTTGTGATTCTTCCAACTCGTGAATAAAAATCGTACGTACTCACCAACCATGAAGCAATCTCTCTCTCTATATATATATTGCATTTTAATAATAAAGAAAGAAATGAACGAACAATAAATTAAAAATTGTAAAGTTAGCCGACCCGACAACTGTTTCCTATTTCTTGCGCTTTGCTGGTGTTCCGATGCACAGGCTTGGGCTGGTACTCTGCATACTGCACGTTGATCTGACACTTGATCCGGCTTCATATATGTCGGCAATCACTTCGAGCTCCGAAGCGGCAGGTTCGACAGCGTCATCATCAAATTTGGTTTCCACAGGATTCACTGCTGACGCTGGAATTATGTCCGCGACCATCTTGCTTGCAGCGTTTGGTGAACAGCAGAGGTTTTCCCACCACCTGTTTTCTTGCTCTCCCTTCTATGCTCATCAAATTCCTTTTTCGTTTGGATTTTCAAGCGCTTCCAATACCCCTGTATTGCTTTTAGGTCGCGCTTGTTCCCATCTGGATTTCCGGCGTTGAAGGTTTTCTCTATTTTTTCTCAGGACGTCTTTTTCCTTTTTAAGATAGCATTGTCGTATCCTTTGTTCTCAATATCAGAATATTGTTTTCCCAGCTCGGCAGGAAGTTTTTCTTCCTCGCTAAAATTGACATTTCGCGATTTGGAAGTCTTTTCATCATCTGGTCTGTCGATTTCAGTGATATCGTCAAAATTATTCTAACTCTCGTTCTTGAAAAACAATCGCAAGTTTGTGAAAACCACGTATAGACGTGGTCTCCGTGGAATGCGGATCATCTGCATTTAAATAACGCAATTTAGACTGCATCTAGCCGTGATCTATGAAGCCAGGCGTAGTCAATCGATAAACTGATAATCGATAACAATCAATAGCAATCGATATCAATCTTCGATTGATATCGATTTCCGATACCACTCGATAGGAATCGATAAAGAAAAAAAGTTGTGAGTTCGATTGATATCGATTTCCGATGGAAATCGATAAGTTAGAGACTTACACGATGTATTTTCTATGGTTTTATTGAGTCATTCAATCGTGGATATGCAATGCAAATATCAACAAGCTGATACTGAAAGAACAAGAACAATAACAGAAATAATTTGGTATTTTTATCGATGTTAAGCTTCAGCGCGGTTCAAAGAAGAAGAGGAAGTTGCGACCAAAGTAGCGGTGTGCAACCCTCTTGTCTCGCTATAGCAACGCCATAAATATGAAGCAAAATAAACAACAAAATCAGTGTTTTTATAATTTCAGTTAATTAATTGCATTAAGAAAGAAGCGTAGTAATAAATCGCAGGTTTAATAAATCACAGGTTTGCTGTAATAGCACTGTCTGATGAAAGGATTGTTGGACGAGTACCGATCCAGTTTTCCTGTTTGTTTGCCAAGCTAATAGAGGAATATCATGGACGAATATTACCTGGTATGTTGTCAGTGACTTCCATGTTTGTTTATCTTTCAACGAAGGGAACTTGGGGAACACTTAACATGACTTGACAACATTGTGTTAATTACGCTTATTTATTACCCTGGTTATTATTCACAGTGAAATAACAGCTTCTGCCAAGCCAAGTACGGCACCTTATGCCAAAAGATGGAAGCGTAATGTCCGTGCATATATAGGATCGAGTTGGACTTTCATCTACGCGAGAACGCCATAAAGGAGATGCAAGATGCAATCGACAGCACTGGGATGAATGGACAAGTTAAAATATTTTAAAACCCCAAACCCGGCGTAGCTAATCGAACGTTCGGTAATCGAACCTAATCGAAGTCAATCGCTCGATTGGGTTCGATTGGGTTCGGTAATCGAACTTAATCGAACTCACCGAAAAATGTTGCCGATCGAACGCAATCGAACGTTCGGTAATCGAACGCTTCAACAATCGAACGTAATCGAACACTTCAACAATCGGAAATATAAAACTAGTTTAATCTGGTCTGAAACAAAGCATTGCGGTCAAGTAAGTTATTTTTTGGCTTCTATTTCAAACACGAGTACAAGATGGGGTGTTACGAAAACTACGACCCTCGAAATACATTTAATGAACTGTTCTAACATTGAAAGTCTAGCTTACATTGCTTGCATTTTGCAGCAGCTTCTGCAAACATCACTTGCAGTTTTAATAGAAATCTACTTTGAGGTAATGAGAACACTTTTAGCGTTAGTGGTAACTATTCTGTACACACTGTACACCGTTGCGTGCGTCCAGATCCAGTTGCAGTGGTCGTTTTTTAGTAATCTATCCGAAACTTTAGCGACGACGGTATAAACATTTTAATATTATCCCCGTTCGGTGTTATTCCGAGCGATATGAAGTACTGAGCTGTTCATGTTATATTATGAATTAATCAATTTCGAATCACCGTAACAATAAAGATTTTAGTTAATTGAAATGTGTTAATATCTCTCACAATTGCTCCGCTAGTAAAGGATCAGTTAAAGGGTGAAATTCTTCCACCGAACAAAATCGAACCAATCGCCTCGATTGGGTTCGATTGGATTCGGTAATCGAACTTAATCGAACTCACCCAAAAGTTCCAGTTCGATTATGTTCGATTGCCGAACCAATCGAACTCCAATCGAACGATTTAGTTCGATTGGGTTCGATTGGTTTTTGGTTCGGATTCGTTCGATTAGCTACGCCGGGCCCAAACCAAGAACTAGCTGCTGAAATAATAAAATGTTTTACCATAAGGCATTTGAACGCGGGTCTCGTATTGCTTACTAAATAGTAACGCCATCTTTGAAACGAATACTCTTCCAGGGACTCCTTGGGACTAGTGATTGTTATCGATTACTGTCGATTGCTATCGATTATTATCCATTATTTCAATCGATAACAATCGATAATAATTTTTTTCTGTGAGTTCGATTGTTATCGATTACCGATTTCAATCGATATCAATCGGTGATTGATATCGATTGATATCGATGGTATCGATTGATTTCCGATATCGATTTCTATCGATTGACTACGCCTGGATAAAGGCCTGGTCTAAACCTCGATTTTCGAAAAAAAAAACAGGTCTAACTTAAACTTCGTTTAAATATTCGGCCCTTTAAGTTACAAAAGAAAGTAAGAATTGTAAACTATCCAACACTGCATCCATTGTCGAACCGCAATAAGATTGGGGATAAATTTGGCTCCCATCCCTTTGTGTCATTCAGTGTCCTTCTGTTTACCATACTAACGATGGGCTCCTCCCCAATACTAATAACTAACTCAGGAGGCCATCGATAGGTTGCCCAAGATATCTACCCTGCAACGTAGTCGTAACTCCCCAACACTAAACCCCAAACCTAAACCCAAACCTTAACCCGATAGCCCTGGTGGGAGAGACTGTCCACCTTGACTCACAGACGTTTCTTCTCATGAGGTCTCCTCCCTGGGCTGTCCGAACGCACACACAAACCGTTTCAACTGATTAATGTCTTGCCAAGTACTGGTAGGCTGTGCATCCGCATTCGAGGCCAGCCTCGCCGAAGCCCCAGTTGAGTTCCAAACCTTCGCCAGAGGTGGTCGTCACCTGACTTGTCAGCGAGAACAGACTAGTAAGAGTCCTTGAAGACATACCGAGGCAAATCCGTCACCGTGTTTGACGAGAAAGGCTTCTTCAGCATCCACAAGTTTAAGTACCGCGCATCGTGACACACTCTCGGCTTCGTGGGTTCAACCGTTGCGGATAGTACTAAATTAGGTGGTTTACGTGACCAACCTTACCCACGACCAAGATCGCACCGGTTAGCAGGCGACGCGAAAGCGTTTTCCGGATAGATTTTCCAAATTGTTTACAGGATACGTTATTCCTCAGTGAATATTCTGTGGGTGGCCGGTCGGAATTGTGACGTTTGCCGTTGAACGCCCCCAGTTTAAAAGGAACATCCCTCATCCACAGATTTAAAAATCGTGCGTCATGACATAATCTGGGCTTACTTGGTTCAACGGTCAGCGGCAAAACTAGGTGCGGTAGTTCAACTTCACTGGTTTTTCCCATCAACGTTATTGCCCCTGTTTGCAAACGTTCAAGCAAAGTTTCCCTTACAAAGTGAGCAAAAGGCTTACAGGCGGGGCTATTTTAAAAAAAACTCTGATGGCGGGCGGTCTGATTGATAGTGACGGCCTTTAAAGCTGCCAGAGAATGGCTGAAAAAATTCAAAAATGGAAACTCCATCGCGGATCCAACTTAATATCTTAACTTGTTCCGGTGAAGGGTTGTCACCCACGATTCTGCACCATTTATCGTAGTGTTTGTGGAGTTCACCTGCGCGAAAGGCGTTTGGATCTCTAAATAATAATTTTGCTGGGTCCGCTAATTCTTCTCCATTTATCACTCTGTGTATGTATTGTTCTGAAAATTCCCGGACTGTCACCCCTGAGCTAACCTCCAGTGACGTTCCCATCCAATCAACCCACGTGATTGGCTTTTGCGGCATCTTTGCATATTGTGCAACTTTTTCATCGAACTGTGGGTCAAACTCCCATTCCCAGGGGAGACTTGCGGTGATCTAGGTATGAAAACAAAGGAATAATAATAAAAAAATAGGTACGCAATGCGTACAGAAGCGACGACGAGTTTAAACTTGGCGTTAAATCAATAGGTCTAGGGTTCTGTTATAAAATCAGTGAATCACTCGATTTAAATGCGAAGTTCCACTAGAAAAGGGTCGGTGTGAAATGCAAATTTCGGCGACTTTCAGTCGGTGCATGCTGTTGACCAGCGTGTCCTATAAATGAAATTTGCTTAAAAATGCTCATTAAACCAGAATATTGCCCCAGCAAATAATATAATACCAGAAGTAGCCAAGGACTTGTGATAGAACTTTCATTGGTAAAATGACTTTTTTTCCAAATATTTTCAATTTTTGTACTTATGGTTGTAGGAATAACGTATGTTTGTCAGTTGTTGATTCTTTTGTGTTTGATTGAAAACCGAAGGTGAGAATAGCCAGGTCAGCCCTTTTTATACCAGAACTTCCTGTTGAAGACCAGTTCTGGTTGACACCGATACACGTGATGATATGCATGAGAAGATTTATTACACAATAATTGTGGTTGCTGCATTGGTAATTGCACATTTTATTTAAACCATGTTGCACAAACTCATGTGCAAAATCAAAACAATTCATCATTTTTCCTTCATATTTGTGACAAATATGGATTGGAATATTTATTTTGTCATACTTGGTTGGTATAATTCTATGCTGATTAGGCTTAATATATGTCACACACCCATCAAGAACAGGTAACATTTTCATTTTCAAATTATTTGAGATTAAAATTACATCTGAGTTTGTTTTACTTATGTGCAATTCAATATTTGTGCATTTTGCAAGTTACAATTGATAATCAGTCCATTGTTGTCCGGATAGCTGTTTTTCTGATTCCTTACAGCGTTACTATGAAGTGTTAATACAGGAAGCACAATTTGAACTGTACAATGTACATGATTAAAACTGTTACAATTGCTAAATGACACAACTGGAAATTGTTTCCATGTTTGTGCTTCACAAATTGAAAAGACTTTGTCAGCTCTGAACATGTCTTCAGACTTCAGAGATTATTGGCAGTTTGACATTTTGTGGTTTCATTAATGCATGAACAGCAGATCACCAGTTTCTTCAGCACTTGAGACTTTTCGTCATTGTTACCAGCATTAGTTGATGTGCTAAATGTTTGCAGATGCATTGACTGGAGGTGATTGAGTACCTTTAAAAAGAAAATAAATGAATACCTTGAGATTCAGTTCATTGTGTTTTGTCATACTAAAGTTTAAAACCAAAATGTCTTTATGGGGACTTAAAAGAGGAATTAAAGTGCTTCATTTAGAGATACAATGGATGGTGAAGAATTCAATTTGGGAGCTGAGAGATTTCATTTTATGTATTGAAAAAACTATACATGTGGCTAGTCACATGTAATAACCGGTGAAGACAGAAAGAAAATTCTTGCACAACCTCAAGGCAAAAAAAATAATTCATGCACAGAAAATTTGCCACCCCCCCCCCCCCCCCTTCTTCAAAATTAAAATGGTCCATCCCTTAGCCCAATATGTACAAGATAATGTTCTCACCCTTTCTTAAGGACGTTCGCGCCCATTGCTACTGCGCATTCTTTCGCGCATGTCACGCAAACGTTAAAAGCCCATGAAATATCAACAGGAACGTACCCAACGCAAACCGTTTTTCCACTTTATAGAATGGAATGTAAAGAGCGTGTAGTTTCATGGGATAGCTGTGGAACCAGGCCTTCTCTGAAATGTCACGCAATGACGTGACAGTGCGAAAAGATGGTCGCTTTGATAACTCCGCAGCCATTTTACTCTCTTGGATGCCCGGTGACCCCCATTTTTCTTTCCGTAGATCACTTCCTTTCCTAATTTTCTCCATTTTAACAAAAAACAGAAAAAATCTGTACGTGAGAAGTTACAAATATTTCGCCTTTTCTGCTCTCGTGCGACCAAAGTTTTCTTCGAATGTGGACGGGCAAGACTAATATGTTTTCTTTTTCAAGGCCTATTCTTCCTCAAGGAACAACATCAGATGCAAAAGTTTACGTAATAGATTTAGTTGTGTTGAATTAAGTACGTTTACCTGATCTAAATTTCACTAAAGTAGCTTCTTTTATTGCTAATAATTGTTAGCTAAGATCGTCTTTAAATAAAGAAAGCTTCTTAAAACGCATGGTCTTCAATGCGCCTTATCTCGAAAACGAGCACGGTGACCCCCCATTTTTTGGTCATTTTGGCAATAGTTGATCTTCACCTTACTGCATGGCAAGTTTAAAAAAAATCTGTACGTGGGAACATTTTGGGCGCGAACGTCCTTAAGTTTCAGTTATGTGCTTCGTGAAAAATGCATGAGGAAAACACTTCTGAAGATATTGCATCACTTCCCCTATACTGTTAAATTCCAACAGAACACTTGTTCCATTTGTAGCAACATTTCCATGACTATTTCGTGAATGGGAATCAAATGATTTGTAATGACCATGGTTGTCAACAATAACAGCAACTGTTTTTATTTCAATGATCAACAGAAAAGCATTGTATACTGTGTCATCACTGAACAAATAGCCTTTTCCTGCAAACTTACATAAATGGGAATAAAGTTTCTGTTTACCAGAATTACTTCCAAACAGCAAGACATGCCCTGATGAAAATCTGCTGTACGTAACTATCTTTGAGGTATATCTACAAAATAGCAAGGACCAGGATTCATTTCTACATCGTTAGCATGTCGAATCAAAAGCTTAGTGTAGTAGCTTAGCTCTTTTAAATCATGTATTTAATTTTTATCTAATTTAATAACAGTTAATAAAGGATAGTTTTTATTGTTTTTTAATACAATTTTATATAGAAAATTAATTTAGTTAGATAATTTAAATTAGTTAAGTACTTAATCTATTGTTGTTAAAAACACGGCTCGATGGAAGAGCATGTATGTGAATTGATACCGTGTCTAAATAAAGTTTACCTACCTACCTACCTACCTACCTAGTAACTCATTTGCCACGCATAAACAACATTTCTCAACGTTGGATGGTAAGCTTAAGTTATATAGCTTCCAGATAAAACAGAAATAACAATATAGACCAGAATTTTCCTTTGACACGATTTAAACATTCTCTGGCTTTGAGATAAGCATTATACAACCCCACAGCGGCTCTATATTACATTAAAGATACCATAACTGTATACACAATATGCTGGTAATGATGGCTCACCTTTATTAAAAGCTTGAATCCTAGATAAAGCTAGTGTTTAATTTCCTTCTCTTCCTTCGATACAATGAAGTTGCTCCGATATTCTGTACACAACTGATCATGAACCACCGCACACTTCGTTTTCAGGTAACAGCTGTCGTAGGATACTCAGTTATAAGTCAAGTTCAGTAAATCAATGCTATTTCGGTGCTATTTCTGGCCTTCAGTTCTGACAAGTTCTTTCTGAGACAAGCAAAGATCCGTTCCGAAACAGCGCCCGGACTCCCAGACCTTTTGCCTATCGCGAGTGCGAGTATGTACTGCTAATGCATGTAGATCACTTCGTGTCTGTTTGTTTGCAAGTGACCGCAAATATATTCACGATAAATAAAGCACGGCGGTGTAAAATTTGAAACAGACAAACAAACTTTTTCTCCACACTTCAAAACAAAATGGCGGAGCAAAGACGAGGTGGTCACGTGACCTTATCTTCCAAGCTAGTTCCCAGTATTTCTCGGGTGTAATCCGGACAGCCACCACGGCACGATGGCAATAATACGATGACTTCGTCATCGCTTAAAAAGGAACCGAGGTTAGCAGAGGGGTGACAGTCATGACCCAGCAATAGACTGGGGGAATGTGTTTAGATACTCTTTTTCACAACTGCCACTTCTCTACTAGAGGAAAAGGAGGAAGAAAATTCCTAAAACGAGAGGCAAGGGTGAATAAACGTAGAATAGCGATTCATTGCCACATTATACAGTATTTATTGAAATACATAATTACATAGTCAGCAATTTCTGACGCAATAGTAAACAAATTCTGTTCTTTGCGATCTTAGATATAACCCATGTTCATTTGTTATTATTAATGTTCCTAGGTCGGGAAGCAGGTTCAGACGGGCGTCCGCGCTGTTCTCTCCTTCTTTTGAAACAATTGATAGCGATATGCCCACGCTTCCCACAACTATAGCAGCGAACATATGGGGCATTTGACCTCCTCGCATGTGACAGTGGCATTGGTTGCGGCTGACTCCTGTTGCTCTTCTCAACTTTTGCCATAATACCCAATATCTTCTCATGGTCTTTATCACCTAGCAATGGCAAGAGAAAACTCCGGAAGATATGGTTAGGCTGGTCCAATTTCGTTCTCAAAGCTTCGTAGGTCAAACGGAAGTAGCCCTCCTTCTCGTGGCGTACATCGCGAGCGGTATTCTTAAGAGCTTCCAGTAACTCTGGGACCTCGTGCTTATTAAACTCCACAATGGGACGGGAGGCGAGATTTTTAATTTTGTTGAGGAGGCTGTCCACTGATGAACTGAAGAAAATATCCATATCCGCTCTCATTTCATCGTACTGTTTCTGTAAGGCCTATAATTTCAAAAGGAAAAGGCAAGATACTCTCAGACGCTTTATAATCGTAGAACTAGTTCATACGTATTCAACATATCTGCGCCCATAATACATTCTCTCACCCGATTGCCGATATATATATATATATTTTTTTTTACTTCCGCGGCCAATATTATTCACATTTGAAAATCACAACAAACGCCTATAGGGTTTCACTTCCGTCGCCAATAATATTCACATTTGCAAAATAATAACAAGCTCTTTTTGAGTTCCCCTTCCGCGGCCAATCTTAACCACGTTTGAAAAAATCATAACCAACGCTTATAGAGTTTCACTTCCTTAGCCAATAATATTCACATTTAAGAAATCATAACAAATTTTGACGAGTTTCAATCCGTGGCCAATAATATTCACATCTTCCAGAACATAACAAACAATTACGAGTCTCACCTCCGTGGCCAATAACATTTCACATTTGCATATAACAATCTCTTACGAGTTTACTTCGAGGCCAATAACATATCCCATCTGCATAAACAAGCTCTTGCGCGTTACACTTCGTGGCCAAAAACATATCACATCTGCATAAACAGCTCTTGCGCGTTTCATTTCGTGGCCAATAACATATCACATCTGCATAAACAAACTCTTGCGCGTTTCACTTCGTGGCCAATAACCTATCACATCTGCATAAACAGACTCTTGCGCGTTTCACTTCGTGGCCAATAATATATCACATCTGCATAAACAAGCTCTTGCGCGTTTCACTTCGTGGCCAATAACATATCACATCTGCATAAACAAGCTCTTGCGCGTTTCACTTCGTGGCCAATAACATATCACATCGGCGTCAACAAACTCTTGTTCCGTGGCCAATAACATTTCACATTTGTATATAATACACTCTTACAAGTTTCACCCCCGTGGCCAATACCATTTCACATATCTCAAGGGGTTCCGTAGTCAGCCGAAAATATGACCATTATTTGCAATAACAAACTCACAAGGAGTTCTTACTCCGCGGCCGACGCAATGGCCATTATCGCCAACAATAGACTCTTACGAGTCAACTCCGCGGCCAATACATTTCACATATCTCAGGAGTGCCGTGGTCAATATAAAACATGACCATTATTTGCGATAACAAACTCACAAGGAGTCCTAATTCTGTGGCCTACGCAATGGCCATTATCGCAAATAAAAAAAACTCTTACGAGTCCACTCCGGGGCCAATAACATTTCCCATCGCGCATCACTCTCAAAAGAAAGTATTACTCCCGTGGCCAACAACACTTAATAAAATAATAATTTCAGAACTAACACGTGTTAAAGCGAAAATTTACCTCAAGTTTTTCCTCCGTCGACAAGCCCTGGCCTTGTGGTGCGGGATTCTGCCCTTGCTAACAGATTGACTGAAATGCAAAACAAATGAAGCGTGGAACCAAAACAAGTAAACTTGTACAACGCAAGAAGCAAAGTAAAACACACAGAAAAGGAGGGTTGCAGCCCTTTCCCCTCGCACAGTTCATATCTACACATATCTTTAAAAGAGAAAACATATATACTTTATCTAGCTCTCCCTGGCGGTAAAGCTTGTCCCGCTGCATGTTGGACTCCTTGTCCCGATGCTGGTTGAACTCCTTGTCCAGCGTCCGGTTTAACTCTCTGAGCTGCATTTCCCGCAGCAGGATGAACTCCTTGAACTCCTTGTTCCGCGGCTGGTAGAACTCTTTGAGGTATCTGTCTCATGGCTGGTTGAACAACCTGAGCCGCATGTCACACGGCTGGTTGAATTCCTCGAGCTCCTTGTTCCGCTGGTGGCTGAACTCCCTGAACTGCTTGTCCCACTGCATGTTGAACTCTTTGACCTCCTTGTCCAGGTACTGGATATTATACGTCTGCTATCAGAAAATAGAAGAAGGGAACGAAGAGGCAAAAGAAATCCTTCGACGCGTCAGCGTACAACCACGCCGCACTGCAGTTGAGCCAAAGTGATAATTTATTCATATGTACCAATCTTATATGCGTTACTTTAATGTATGCAGTGTGAATAGCCATTCTACTTCAATGACTTTTGTAATAATAAATAAATAAATATTGCGCAAATATCAACCAATAGAGTTTTCAAATGCGCATTACAACGACTAAAATAAAACTTCATACTTATTAGCAGTAGCTAAAAAACCGTATTTACATTACCTAATAATTTATTATAATTATATAAGCAAATGCCAACGTCTGGTACTAAATAAAAATTTTTAGATAAATCTTAAACTTGAAGGGAGACTACTTTGTAAAAGCCCGCAAGGGTTTCTTTAGTCTTCTTCCCAATAGCCACTTAATTATTAAAAATCTACGTGAGTGTATACATTTATTTTTATGGGAAATAAACTGTTACTGTTACTGAGACCTTTCTACATGAGAGCAACTGATGAGGTTCTCTCATTTCACTGTTAATCAACATTTTCTAAAATAACACAGTGTGTTGCCGATATTAAAATAGATTGTTGTGAGGGGCAACGACAACCTCAAAATTATATATATTAAATTGGGCTTAGCTACAATAATCCCAAGAAATCGCCTAAAAATCTATCTGGGTAATCTCAAACTGTAAAGCTCTCAAAATGTCACAATTTTTCTAAACTAAAAATCTCGAGTATACCTTAAAAAATCATTTAACTTGCTAAGAAACTCCGGACCTTCTACAAACCTTTTGACCATATAATCCCCCCCCCCCAAAAAAAAAAACAAAAAACAAAAAAAACAAAGCCTATATTAAATGTATGACAGTCATTTTTCATTTGCATTCCGTCCGTAGTTACTCAGTTGAACAAACAGGTCTTCTGTCTTCGCTCCCTTATGTTTAATTACAGGCGATCCATTTGAGGCAGTAGACTTACAATAAATGTAACTTTGTTTGTAGACCAGGGGGAATTTTTTTAAAATTAGTGTTAAAGAAAATAGGGGTCTCATCCACAAGCTTAACTAAGCTCAAGCCCAGTTCGGTTTAATACGTGCGAAATTAAACCCGTCCAAAAATGTTAGGTTTGTTATTCTAGTTATTTAAGGTAGCGGTTAAAACATTTTCTGAAATATTTCCCTCTATAATCACGTATCTTTCAAGTTGACTATTCCGACCTGCTCTTATTGAAGTGATATTAATGTAGCGAGTACTTTTAGCGACTATTTACGCTGGTATCCTCGATTAGTAAGGTGGTTTTCATTCAATTGTCGCATTATTTTAAACAATTACTTGGAGATTTATAGTACAGTGCAAAAGCTGCTGCGTTCAGATCTTTGTTGGTTTGATTGTACCGTATTTGTACAATCATTAAAGTTTACGGTAGCCGGCGTCGGATTTTGTTGTTGCAGTTAAAGGGGCACTGTCCCGCCGAAATACAAATTTAAATTTCCCTTACCTTATTTTCACCGCCTGTCAAGAAGTCAAAATTGTTATTATTGTAGCATTTTGACCTTTTTTTTGTCTCTTTGTGCTTAGATCGTAATTATTGGATTATTTGAAGAAATGACAAAAAAAAAATCATTAAATTTACCGCTGTTGACGGCTATAGGTCATGTTTTAAGTTTAATACAGTCGAACCTCCACGTGCCGTGACCAAAATGACCTCTCGATCCTAAGCGACCACCTCATCTAAGCGATTACCTCTCCTAAGCGACCACCTCTCGCCGCATCGTTTGATCGGAAGCCTCTAATATTAATTAGAGGTAAGTGTTTATTTAGAAGAAAGTTGTCTAATCAAGACAATAAAGATATACAATTAAGTTCTGTTTGTTTACTACTCGTGATCCTATATGTTCCCAGACTTGTATAGAACATGCAAAAACGATGGCTCGAAACGACAGAAACAACTGCACAAAACTGAATCATTGTAAACACGAAAAGCAAAGTGTGAACGCTTTTCTTTTTTTGTTGTACATAAATTATATAAAGTAAAGACTGACTAACTTTGTTTATTCCTTTGAACTGACCATTTTAAAACGTATGTTTATTTATTATTCCGTTTTTGTAGGCACTTCTGAGGAGCAAGAATAAAAATGTTTCGATACTTTATGATGGCTTTTGTCCTTTTATTGGCCAGTAAATTGGGAACATTACAGAGTACGATGTCGGATTGCTTTAAAGAGAAGGTAACATTGTCACTTCTTACCTTTCAAGTAACAGCAAGAGTTTTAAAATTCGCTAGAATGATACTGAGAGGTTTCTAAACAGGGGTCAATTTAATGAAACTTTTACAAGACTCAGTGTAATTTACAAGTGAAGCTATTGTTTTCAACCTCTGAAACAATGGCTACACTTGTAAATTACACTCGTAAAAGTTTTATTGATTTGAGTGACCCAGGTTTACGTTTGTACATTCTCGCTTTTTCGCTTGCAGGGTGTGGCTACAAACAGACTTCTTTGTTTCGCCCGATTTGAATTAAAAGGGGTAAGGATGAAATGCAGCAGTATATAGCTATAACATATCCTTAGAGTTAGCCAGTTGGACGTGTTCACATAGATAGAGGCGGACGCCCTTATTCCAAATTTTCTGATAATCTTTCGAAGCTACGTAGATCGTTTATCCCCTTTGTCTAGTATCATATAATTCTTGAAGTCATGTAAAATTGGTATCTATTTTGCATTTCCATTTATAGATTCCAGATTACATTTTTAATTTTTACAAATTCTGCAACTCGTGTTTTTTTTAATGAAGAACTTGATGTTTTGCTCAATAGATGGCAACAATAAAATTTTGACACATTCAACATCAAATGCTGTTTTTATCCGCAGTTCAAATATATGATTTTCATATATTCACATTCATATATACTATCATTTTATTTTATTTTTTCACATATTCACTGCAAATGAAAGGAAATCAGCCCCTTGAGGACGCAAATAAACGTAAGGATGAAATACTTCAGTATATATCTTTAACGTATCCTTAGAGTTAGCCAGTTGGACGCTTTCACATAAGTAGAAGCGGACGCCCTTATTCCAAACTTTCTGACAACCTTTCGAAACTCTTGATCTAAAGATTGTTTGTCCCCTTTGTCTAGTATCATATAATTCTTGAAGTCATGTAAAATTGGTATCTATTTTCTTTTCCATCTATAGATTCCAGATTACATTTTTAATTTTTACAAGTTCTGCAACTCGTGTATTTTTTAACGAAGAACTTGATGTTTTGCTCAATAGATGGCAACAATAAAATTTTGACACATTCAACATCAAATGCTGTTTTTATCCGCAGTTCAAATATATGATTTTCATATATTCACATTCATATATACTAACATTTTATTTTATTTTTTCACATATTCACTGCAAATGAAAGGAAATCAGCTCCTTGAAGAGGCAAATAAACGTAAGAATGAAATACTTCAGTATATATCTTTAACATATCCTGAGAGTTAGCCAGTTGGACGCGTTCATATAGATAGAAGCGGACGCCCTTATTCCAAACTTTCTGACAACCTGTCGAAACTCCGAGGATCGTTTATCCCCTTTGTCTAGTATCTTATAGTTCTTGAAGTCATGTAAAATTGGAGTCTATTTTGTATTTCCATCTAGATTGCAGATTATATTTTTCCGACATTTTTACAAATTCTGCAACTCGTGTTTTTTTCAACGAAGAACTTGATGTTTTGATCAATACATTTCAACAATAAAATTTAGACACATTCAACATCAAATGCTGTTTTTAAGCACGATATATTGACTTTCTATTTTTTTAAAACATATTAACCGCAATGAAAGACGATCTTAAATACATTACAATACTTATTTTTGCTTATTATTTCTTCAACGTGGAATGCAGAATCTCAAACGAAGTCTGAAAGGCGCTTACGTGTCTTGTCAGCACGAGACAACTTGGTGGACCGGCCGATCCGATGCCAAAATAATGAACTTAGACAGGCACAATGTTGATTGTCCATCTGGCTTTGTCTTAAGCCGGTTCCAACTTAAAAGACAAGGTTACTACGATGCATCCAATGTGCGATACGAATACAAATGCTGCGAGTTTGTTATTCCTGATTATTATTCCTAAAGCCTTACTAATGCAGTTGTTAGATTGTCAATTAAATTAGTAAAGACAAAGTCAATCACATTTTTTCAAAGAGGGTAACATTTTTAAAAGGGGCAACGCATAATGTTATAGGGTTTTTGCTCTTTTTGTTAAAATCTAGATTAAATATTTTATAAAGAACCTTTGCTCTGCCACAAAATACTCTTAGAGCACCGATAGGAAAATATAAAGTGTTTTCGCGAAGAGCGATCAAACCATGATGAGATTTATGCGGTTTCTCCCAAATGCAAGGGAAGAACTAGATATAACTTTGCCAATTTTTTCAAGTTTCAATACATCCTAGCTATAGAGCGTATGCACATGACGTCACGGCGGCCATATTGGTGTACCAAAACAATAGAACGGCGGCCATGTTGGTGTACCAAAACAATCCTGTGGGATTTGAACGCTTTTCATATGTTAACACTTTCTTTTGTTCCAATAAATTTGCATAGCTGCTTGCCACGTGAGTGCATACGCTCTATAGTTCGGGTGAGCAAAGATGAATTAATAGATCGTTTTCACTCACGTGACAAAAATCTTGACAACCGTTGCTACGCCGCCATATTGGTGTACCAAACTGTAAACAAACCCGAGTCGCGTCCTCTTAATTATACGAGTGCTGTGATCAATTATTCGGTGTGGAAGCAAAAGCGGTCAAGATAGGGGTATTTATTTCGCTTGAGGACGTTCTGCAGTTACGAATCAAAGTAAAGAAACCGACAAATTGCCGCAAGAGAGGCGATCGCGATGGATTTCTGCAATTAGTCTGGCGGAATTCTTACGGACGAGTTGAACAACAGTGTGAAAAGCCATGCCAGATATTTTGTTTCTGGACAAGCGGATATAACAGGGATAGATAATGTTGAGTGGGTTTCATTAATACTCGGGTACGCCAAAAAAGAGCAAGATGATGAGAAACGTCGAACAAGCGTCGCAGCGAGACTCCGCGGAGAGAGGAATCAAAAGGAACAAAAAAAGCCAAAGCGATTGTAGCCGAAAAAATCGCAGCAAAGAAATGCAAACTAAATGAACCCGGAGGGCAAATGCCTGATATTGTGTACGACAACGAATCTCCAAAAGCTAAAACCGAAGCCCCAAGAATATTTCATGCCTTGCCCTTCTGAAATATTTCATAGTTTCGCCTTTTCTTTTACGCAAATTCGACCAAAACATTCTGAGTTGCACCAATGGTCGCGGGTCGCGGGTCGCGGGTCGCGGGTCGCGGGTCGCGGGTCGCGGGTCGCGGGTTCTCAAAGTCGCGAGTTTAAAAAACATGCATGGGAAGAGGTGAATATTTTAGCAGACGTACTCTGTGTCAAGCGTTGCGTGACGACACAAAGTACTTGATGTCCGATAACCCTAACCCTAACCTTACTAAACCTCTCCTCACACGTGAGCGTGAATTCCGTTTTCTCCTTCCATCGACCGATCCAACGATTTTGTGAAGTCAGCCAATGTGTTTTAACTCATCAAAAATCTTTTATTTGTACTTAAGCTTAATAAATCTCAAATTCTTTTCCCAAAGTTTGGAGGCGTTACGAGCATTTGAAGCGTAGTTTTGGGAAGCTAAAGTTTTGTTTTTATTGCATACATGTAAGCTTAGGTTTGTATGCGAAACTTTTAGAAAGCTCCTTCATTCCTTCTTCACCCTTCATTTCTCCGTTGTTTCGCGACGCCATGTCTCAGTATTACACGCTTGAAATTGGAGCTATTAAAAGTGTGAGAAATTCAGAGGCGCGCGTTCTCATTCGGACTTTTGTTTCCATAACTTTTGGCGGGAAAAACACCTTCCATACTTCCGGTCCCATAACTTCCGGTCGATAATAACCGAGAATAATATTTTCTGCCTAATTTCCAGGTCTCCCGGTTTACTCCGAAATCTTCTGGGAAAATACGATTCAGTATACTATAATTTTACTTAAAATCTCAATATTACCGAGAATGGAAAATATCATTTTTTTTAGCTATCGGACATCAAGTACTTTGTGTCGTCACGCAACGCTTGACAAAGAGTAAGTCTGCTAAAATATTTACCTCTTCCCACGCATATTTTTAAAACCCGCGACTTTGAGAACCCGCGACTTGAAACCCGCGACCCGCGACCCGCGACAATTAGTGCAACTCAAACATTCTCGGCTGTTGTTTGCGCTGGTGCGATTTCCGTTTTTATGGCTTCGATACAGACCTAAGACTCCCTGATAAAGTCTACAATAGTGTGTAGGAGAAATAAAGAACTTTCGCAGCTTATAGTTCGCAAGTGCTGTCCAGTAATCCATCTTCCAAACTGATCTTTAAAAATTCTTCACTCGCATGTACACAACTTGTGTACATGACTGAGTTTATCATTCAATTTTGTCTATGCTTCTATGTCAGTTCCAAACGAACACTAGCCGCATAATTTGAACAGGATTCTGCTTTCCCAGCCTTACAGCCGGCCTAGGCATTGAGCAGACAAAACTCGGCTCCTTCTCTTTCCGTGTTGATTAAAATCGAGGATTTGAGTCATTCATATGCTGGAAATGTCTCACCTTCGCTTACCCTGGGTGCCAGAGGTTTTTATTTTTTAGTGAAAACGGCGAGTTTGAGCGGCGAAGCCGCGACAACGAGGCGCAACGCGCCGAGAAAAAATAAAAACCTCTGGGCACTCGAGTACACAACCTCATTTCCATGCGATTTGTGGATCGGATATCTCACCAAACCGGTTTTAAACCCTGAGGACCAACGCGTGTCTGTTTGTTTACATTAAATCTAACAGCTGACATGTTTAAAACGCGGTCGAGACAGAAATATTAAATCAAATCCACTCCAGTGGAAAAGATACATCGATGACATTTTTTCACTGTAGAGTGTCGAGAAAAAGGAGATAGAAGATTTTATTGTCCTTGCAAACAAACATTAATCTCAGAAAAAGAAGTAAACTTTCTGGATACAATCGTTTTCAAAGGCGGAGATTTAACAAACAAAGAATCCTTGATATCCGCACGCAATTAATCCAGTACACCTATTTCTCTTCTTGTCACCTACCAGTGGTCAGCGAAATCGTTCAGCGAGAATACCTGCAACTCCAAAGCACGTCTCCGTGCTAGAGATAAAAATTAAAAAGAGATAACAATTTTCCTCGTTCAAACAAAACTCTAAAGGTCACACTCCACGATAACACGAATTAATAAGTCGTGTCTGGCCTGTCAACACCTCTTTTCAAGACATCCTTGCGCTGCGCTTCCTTCTAAACTGGCTTTAGTACTCTGATATTTTGAAAATTTGGATACTAAAGAGTAATCCACAGCGTTTCTTAAAGATCGCAAAAAGCCGCGATCTCTATCTACATCCGCTATTGTTGTTTGTGTGGCTTCACTTTGGGAAACCGGTTTTTCACGCGCCCGTTGCGAATTGTTTTGGTCCAGCCAATCGAAATTGCTGTTGCATCGTTAACTCCCGGTAGAGTCTGGAAACAAGTAGGAGTAACCAATCAGCGACCTAGTTCAGATTCTGAACTAGATCCTTGCATGGAAATGAGGTTGCATATTCGAGTGACCAGAGGTCCGTCTCGCGAGCTTCTTCTAACCGTTTATGCGGTTAATTTCACTCATGATATTCAGAGAAATCCAGGGTGACCTTCGCTTAACCCCGGCGCTAAACAAACTTGTTTGCAGCAATGATTTGTCTTTGCAGTACGCTAACTATAAATACGGACACTATTTTATTATAAACTCATAGTTTAGGCTTCGGAAAGCTTTAAATTGCTGGTGGGTGTAAAGGCTGTTGATCCAACTATTTGAATAGGAGACAAGCAATCCGGCCGGCAAAGAAATTTCAACATGGGATAGATTCTAATTGCCGAAATTTTCTCCAAATAACGCTGCTTAACTCGCGTTTCCAACTTCTTAGCACGTTCCGAAATGGGAAAAGAACAAGTCAAATAAAGATTTTCCCCAAACTTTGCTTAACATCCTGAAGTATTCATTTCTAAAATACGACAACTGTAGATATGACTTGCATTCGGTACGCTATTACTGCTATTACGCAATCGAAAGTGGTACACCAATATGGCGGCGTATCTGTCGTGACGTCACATGAAAACGATCTATAGAGCGTTTTCACTCACGTGATCTTCAGTCCCGTGGGACTGAAACGACAAAGGCCATGGCAGCCATGTTGGTGTTCCTAACAAAAGAAGTTAATTAAAATTCTTTTGTACGGGAACACCAATATGGCGGCTATGACGTCAAGTGAAAACGCTCTATAGTTTTACATTTCCGTTGATATAATTAAGAATAAAAATTAGCGATAATAGTGTAGAAAGACGTTTCGATGATTCACTCATCATTTTCAAATTTGTGTAACTAAAGTCTTTTTTTTTTTGTAAGCTCATTATATAATAAATTTGAAAGTCTTGTTGCATTTGATTAAAAAGAAATACAATGTGGAATATAGAGGGTGTTAATTAGGTGTATAGGGATTAGTATAGAGGGTGTTAATTAGGTGAATGGTTCATTGTTACAATTAGTGATCTGATTGGCCTAGACTCGAAAACCGCTAAAAAGTTAAGGTTCAAGGTGCATTTTGTCTAATTATTTTAAAGTTTCAAGTAATTTGAGACCCAATCGCACAACATGCAATTTTTAAAAGATATTGTATTTGGGGAACTTCATCAAAGAAGCAAAATTATTAGCTATTGTCTTCTGCTATTCTGATTGGTTTAGCACAAACATTTCCCAAAATTTATTTGACGCAAATTGATTTTCTTTATTTTTATACTGAAATATAATTATGAACCATCAGCCCCTCCTCTATTCTTAAAATCAAAGATATTCTATGTGGGAAAGAGCCAATGCGGCAGAACAATGAAGTTTACGGTAGTTCTTATGTGGAGCATCACTTAAACTGAACACACAATACTAAAATTTATAGATGTAGTAAAATTAAACGTGACTTTCGAATAGAATTATAAGCTAAGGTGATTTATATAACTACGAGTACATTGTTAAAAGTTATTGGAATCTGTTCAATATTTGCGTTATTATTGGTAGAATAAACAACTGCAAGATCTGTTGAGACATTTTTTTTAAAGCTGGATATTGGGGTATGGATCAGAGTAACTGTAAGTAGTCTCCCACGCTGTCGTTATTTTAATGGCCACGCATCGTCAAGCAACGCTCCTCCCCACTGGAGACGAATGTTCTTTGCCAACCTCGTCCCCAGCGTATTCTCGGTTTCCAATATGGCGACGCCCCGGGGGACGAGATTGTGTTCTTTGCCTGCGGAGAAGGCCAGTGGATTTACAGAGAATCGTCCAATCATCTTAGACACGACTGTACGTTATTTGTTGGTTTGTAAATTTCCCAACGTTAAAAAGATACGACACACAAAACTGTCGGAGTTATCAGCATAATTAATTTCTTACATTCGATAAGTAATATCTTTTTCTATTTATATGCAGTAATTCAGACGACCAAAATTCCAGAATTTACATTTACAAATTGGCATTGCGTTTTGATTTTTTAATATCACCACTTTTTCCACATTTTCAATATGTGTTCAGTTCGTAAGAGAAAGAGAAGAGAAGAGAAAGGACTGAAACGAGAATGGAAGAGAACTGAATAGTACGTTCGGCAAAGCTATGAGTAACCAATGAGTAAATTAAAGGCCAAATGGAGTGAAAAATCAATGAGTGGTAAAAAAACGTCTGGCAGATTTGTCGTTTTATTGCAGCTTATAAGTAAAGATCGCATTATCACCCAAAATATACCTACGAGCAAGCTCTCGGGTTCGTGGGCGAGGATTGGGGGATGGGGAGGTAGAGGGGTAGGGGGGAGGAGCTCCTTTACCCCTCCCCCCCAAACCCCTACCCCTAAGCGCGACCCCTCGCTTACAGGCTGTCCAAAATAGCGGGACCCCTTTAAACTACTGCTAAAAATTCGTATTAATTTTTTTTTATCTCATGCTAGATTTTAATTGTTTCGTCGTTAACAATAAGTGTATAGTTGAATAACGATGCACGAAACCAAGTGAAAATTAGATTAAAACGAAATGAAACTAATAGAAACTAAGAGTTATTTGTTAAGCGATAAGTGAAGGCAGTTCCGAGAGCCTGGGGCAGATCATATATAGAAGTATTAATTAAAATGACAGAGATTATCATCGGAAAAAATGGTACTTGAATCTGGCTTTGTGGGCGTGACTCAAATTATTGGGGGGAAGGGGGGGGGGGTGGCAAGGGGAGCAGGGATGGTGCAGTGGTAACATCACCCGCCTTCCTCCCTTTTACCCCGGGTTGGATTCCCGGGCCCAGCGTTATATGTAGGTTGAGTTTACTGTTGGTTCTAATCTTGCTCGGTTGAGTTTTTTTCTCGGTTCTCGGCGATCAACCTTCTCAATTTTACATGGGAGTCCCCGCCCTCCCCTCCCATCTCCTCCCCTCCCCTCCCCTCCCCTCCCCTCCCCTCCCCTCCCCTCCCCTCCCCAGGGGAAAGTGCATCTGCTGACTTGAGCGAGGAGCGTAAAAAAGTTTATTTTCCTGGTAGAGCTGCATATTGGCATCTCTTACAGCACGGACAGAACTGAGCAATTATTAGTCCAAATCCAACCTAGAAAAACAAATCAGTAACAACCGTTAGCTTTATAAACTGCAATTTGTTTACTCAGGGACTCGTTCAATCCAGATCGAATTGGAATTTAGAACGTGTGTTTATAATCAATTACAAAAAGAGCAAAGCAGTTACTGTGCCTCGTTGTATGCAAACATGGTAAGGTGCTCCAATGGTCAGCGAATTACTTTTAGTTTGACTCTAAATATTGAGCAAAAACTTCAAATATTGAAAACAAGTTCCACATTTTATTTTGTAAAACAACTAGCAGCACCATAAGAAGTAGTGCCCAATAGCTTTCATTTAAATAGTCACACTTTAGGAGTCATCCACAGACTCAAAAGCTAGAACCACCTTGTACAGCATAATAAACAGTAGCACAGGAAAGTACTGCTCAGTAGCTTTCATTTAAATGGTCACACCATTTCTCGAAATTCACCTGAACGTTTCTGTCCGTTATTTATAAATAATTTATCTTTGGACCCGAATTTGTTTCTCATCGGAACACAATGACTAAATGAGTTATGTTATGGAGATTGTATACGGGCCTGAGTTTTTTTACCGCACCGCAGCACTGAACCCGATCATAAAGACAAGAATTCAAAGCCAACACTTTGGTCAGCATCTTATCTCTATACAGTGGAAAGTCTACTTTGGGACACCTCCATTAAGGGGACACTTCTGCTGGTCCCGATGGTGTCCCCTTATTGGAGGTATCCCCCTTGATGGAGGTGTCCCCTTGGTGGAGGTGTCCCCCTTAATGGAGGTGTCCCCTTTAATGGAGGTGTCCCCTTAATGGAGGTGTCCCCTTAATGGAGGTGTCCCCCTTGATGGAGGTGTCCCCCTTAATGGAGGTGTCCCCCTTGATGGAGGTGTCCCCTTAATGGAGGTGTCCCCTTAATGGAGGTGTCCCCTTAATGGAGGTGTCCCCTTAATGGAGGTGTCCCCTTAATGGAGGTGTCCCCTTATTGGAGGTGTCCCCTTTAATGGAGGTGTCCCCTTAATGGAGGTCTCCCCTTAATGGAGGTGTCCCCTTAATGGAGCTCGAGGTGTCCCCTTGGTGGAGGTGTCCCCCTTGATGGAGGTGTCCCAAAGTATGTAATTTTTATCAGTGAATAGAAAAAAGGTGAAACTCCTCCTTTCAAGAATAGCTGGAAATGGTCTAAATATAAGGTATGCGTACTGGCCAACTGCTCAAACTCAGGATTTAATTTGAGACATTTGAAATATTTTGTATTCCTTCTAAGACCGATTTTATTAAAATTCATTCAATCGCAACACAATTACCTCTATTACTAATCAACGTTTTTTCTATGCAACAGTTGGGCATTCATATGACGTCACAAAAATATTCAAAATGGTGACACGCGGAAAATTTAAAAGAAAAAATTGCCGATACTTATGTCCAATATTTGTGTGCACTAAAATTACATGACCACTTGTTATTAAAAGATTGAAATTTAGACTTTATTTCCAATAATTTAATTATAAGAGTTATAACAGTAGAAGTTCTCTTTAATGTAGTTCAGCACTTGGCCATCGTTTCAGCACCGTGTAAGGAACAGGGCACCCAACGAGGGTTAGTGCCTTGAAAGCTCTAACGTTTGAGTCTGTAGATGAAATGTTAGGGAAAGGAATCGTATTACCTGAATTTACTCAGTAGCTGCTTTTACCTTTTACAAAGATCCTAACTGACCTTATTTCTCACCACAAACGACATGTTTTGTCCCCCCCCCCAAACGACATGTTTTGTCCCCCCCAAACGACATGTTTTGTCCCTCCCCCAAACGACATATTTTGTTCCTCCGAAAACAAATGGCGTTAATTTTCCGATGTTACGAAAGTTTCAAACAACATTTTACTTAAGAAAACTCTAATTTTTAATTTAAAGGGGCATTGTCACGCAGATTTTGTTGTGTTTTGGTCAAAAGACACTAAATATATGACAAAGTACCTTTGCTCAAACATAAAATTGCTTTTAGAACACCAAGAAGATAATATCAAGTGATTTCTTCAAGGAAGAACAAACCATAATAATTTTTTCTGCGATTTTTCCACGACTCTTGGAAGGAACTTGAAAAAAATTGGCCAATTTTTTCAAGTTGCAATCCATTTCCATCCTGGCCATCCGCAGCCAAAGATAAGGAATACTAGTTTCTGTGCACTGGTAGAGTATTTGTTAACAAAAGTGGACCATTATTTTAACGTTTCCATTGAAACAAATATGTTTTTTTGGCTTTTCAAAGTGATACTAAAATTAGGTGACAGTGTCCCTTTAACTTAGTACGAACAGCTTTCCGCCGAAATGATTGGTTGGCTACTCCTGAAGGAACAATCACATATATCTCACCTTTATTGTCATACACATGGATGGTTTAGGAACTCCGCTGGGCAGCCTGCATCGCAAACAGCAAATAAAAACAGCGAAGGCTAATAACAGAAAGGCCGCGATAGATCCAACTCTGTGGACGAAAGAAAGAAAGAAAAAAGAAACTTGTCATTAATGAGTCTGGCATTCCTTGATGAGACAAATGCTTCTTTTTTTCTGTAAAGACTCTGATGTGTTTGGAACTGAAAAGGCTTGGTTTCTTGGCAAACAT
Source organism: Cladopsammia gracilis (assembly GCA_022457155.1). Taxonomy (NCBI): domain Eukaryota; kingdom Metazoa; phylum Cnidaria; class Anthozoa; order Scleractinia; family Dendrophylliidae; genus Cladopsammia; species Cladopsammia gracilis. The sequence continues at coordinate 1,316,277 of JAJGOT010000185.1, read as the reverse complement.
TGTAACAGTAGAATTCCGCCTATTAAACTTTTACGGTATGGTAAAAAAATGGCCACCATAGCCTGTTACACCTTAAGATTGAGGGTTTCCCCTTAAACCGCGAACCACAAACGTCGGCCAGCAGTTTACAGTTCGGAGTTCGCCATATGTACATAATCCGGGCTTAAGATTGAGGGTTACATTTTACCTATGCATCATGAAACACGTGCTTCACGACGCCATGTTTGTTTACGACGATGCATGCACTGATGTGGTTGGTAATTCTTGTAATCTCGCAACTAAATCAAACAAACCTCTCATTCATCGAGGTAATTCTTTAAGGAAAGTAAATTTGACGTTTAAAATTGGCTTTAAAGTTTTAAAACTAGCGAAAAACGCTGCTGTAATTCACTTCCCTCTAAACAGTGTCCTCGACGTTGAAAACTGAACCTCAAACGTCAAACGGGACGGCAAGATCGGAGTCACGTGACCTTTAGAGGTTCGCGGTTTGTGGGAAAGGAAGAAAAACCTCAATCTTAAGGTTCCAAATATTTTTTACTTCGCTCCCCGCTATCTGAACATTTGGAAAAGGCTTATGTTCACAGTATCGAACAGGGGTCTACTCTATATTTTCAAAATCAATTCGGCGGTGCTTACATTAAACAATTGAACACCGCGTTATGAGCTAATAGAGATTTGAATTTACAAAATGCTAACTGGTATTCATTTACTGCTCACAACTACTAGTAATAGTACTTTTTTGTAGTAGTAGTACTTGTTTTAGTAGTACTTGTTAGTACTACAAGTAGTATTACTAGTAGTACTACTAGTAGTACTACTATTCAACTATTCAATGTACGTGGAATTGATTCTGAAAATATGTATTTAAGGGTCATAGCCACTTTAAAGGTGACACCCTTTAGTTTTACCCATTGACAACAAAGTGCTACTGTAAGCGGATATTCTACGCTACTCCATACTCACACAATGCCTACAACTGCACCAACACTCAGGCCACTACACTTTCCCGGGCATGCGCACTTAGAATACAGTGACGTGTACTGTAGAAGGAACAAAATGACCGTCAACCGGCTGCTGTTTTACAACAGAGTACTAACTGCATGTCAAAGGGGTCTGCGCGCAGGCTAGAAGTTTTCGCGATTTTCTAAGGGCAATATTTCGTGACACTCAACGCGAATTTGGATAATTTGTGTCAAATTTCTTCTATCCATATATAACTCTCGGACGTACGTCAAACTTACAGCCCCTTGTTTTTTTGGCGGTGGTACAATATTTTATTCACCCCACCCCTCCTCCCCCCCATCCGTGCGTCCGAGGGTTAAAGAATAAGCAACCTCAAATTTTCGCGAAGTTAAAAATAATCGCGAAAAACGCGAAAATTTGATGTCGAGATAATTTCCTATTTCCTTTTTTATACAATAAATGCTCTAAAAACATGGAGAGGAAGATGTCAAGTAATTTCTCGAGAGACTCGTAGACTGATCCATAATCAGCTTTAAACGATTTTTTCCAATCACAAGGAAAGAACTTCAATTTTTTTAAGTTGCAACCCATTTGAATCCTAGCCATCTGAAGCTAAAGGCAATTAGTAATAGTGTTAGTTGACTAATATTGTAATTTTAATTACAAATTGAAAAAAAAAGCGGTTTTTAACTAAGTGTCGTAAAACCCAAACAAAAGTAACTACTCTGGCCAATCACAAATTAACAGACGCAGACAATCCAGTGAACCAATCAGAACTCAAATAAAATACATGCAGCCGGCGCCAAGCGCGGGAAAACGCATACGAGCAAGTCACGATTGGTTTTGGTTTTACTTCTGATTGGTTGAGAAAGTGACGCGAGAAAAAGCGAAGCAATGCAAAATCAAAGCAATTGCTAAATTACTTTCGACACTCAATTGAATACCGCTCTTAATGGACCATTATTGTTAGGTTTTACAAGTATGATTATTTTTTGCTTTTCTAAGTGATACTGAAAATCTGTGGCCCTCGTTCTTAGAGCAATGATATTCACGCTACTTTCATGATTGATGATGGCTACAAAGCAAAGCAAGCATTTAACACTGCAATAAAAATTGATGGAACTCACGATATTGACAAAGCGATCATAGCTACTTCGTAGCCTTTACCACAGGCAATTTCAAATACGACACTGAAAAAAAAGCTGGGCTTCCAGACGAGCGTGGGCGTTGAAAAGTAGAAAGGGTTTCCGCATTTTTCTCTCACACTCGTCTTCAGCCTCCCTCTACTTCCTTATTCCCTCTCCAGTCTCCTCTCAACTGTGCAGTCCAAAGTTGCCAGCGAAAGAGGCTAAAATTGAACGTACACAGTGTTGAAAGCCTGACCATTTTGCTGATATGCGAGGTCAACTGAATTCGATATATATCCGTTCTGTGCCGTATTTGTGTGCAACATACAGTGTAACCTATCGTAAGCGACCACCTAAAATACAAAGTGAAGACGGTCGCTTACGAGAAGTCAGAGACCACAGCCGGTCTTAACTTTGAATCATATGAACCTGTAGTAATTCCAATGTACAAAGCACCTATCACACCACAGGGATCTTAACTTTGAATCATATGAACCTGTAGTAATTCCAATGTACAAAGCACCTATCAGACCACAGGGATCTTAACTTTGAATCATATGAACCTGTAGTAATTCCAATGTACAAAGCACCTATCAGACCACAGGGATCTTAGCTTTGAATCATATGAACCTGTAGTAATTTCAATGTACAAAGCACCTATCACACCACAGGGATCTTAACTTTGAATCACATGAACCTGTAGTAATTTCAATGTACAAAGCACCTATCACACCACAGGGATCTTAACTTTGAATCATATGAACCTGTAGTAATTCCAATGTACAAAGCACCTATCAGACCACAGCAGGTGTTAACTTTGAATCATATGAACCTGTAGTAATTTCAATGTACAAAGAACCTAACAGCGCAAAATATTGTATCATATAGAAGTTTTGATGCAAGGACAAAATGTTCGTTTTATTGCATTTGTACTGTAACACAAAATTCAATTTTCGTCTGCAATGATGTCGCAATATGGGTGAGTTTTGATGCAAGGGACAAAAGTTCTGTACTGTAACATATTTATTCAATTTGCGTCTTAAGTGAAATCGAAATGTCGGGTTGCTTACCACACGTTAAAAACATTAGAAAAATTCAAATCACCAGCATTGAAAGTGGTCGCGGTCGCTTACGAGAGGTTTGGACTATAGTGATTTGACTGGAAGAAATTTGGTATTTTGAGAAAAGTGGTCGCTTAGGAGAGGTGGTCGCTTACAAGAGGTTTAATTTTTTGGACTATTGTGATTTGAGTGAAAGAAATTTGTATTTTGGAAAAGTGGTTGCTTACGAGAGGTGGTCGTACATAGAGGTTCGACTTTATGGCAAATGTACTTACGTAATGGTTGCCAAACTGTTTCATGGAATCCACTCTTCCTTCTTCAGTTTCGTTGCACACAAGAGTAATGAATGTTTTTCTATTATCACAACAGAAACAAGCAACAAAAATCTAGTTACAAGATTAAACAATTGATTTATTTGTAGTGATAAATAGCAAGCCTAAGTAAGATACTCTTTGGTATCAATGCTTGAAATTCAAATGAAATGAGAAAAAAGATAATAACTATAAAGGGCCGGACACACAGAGTAACTTTTCTTGTAACGTTTAGCGCAACAAGATTTTTTGGGGGGTGTCACACGATGCAATTTATTGCGCGCAACGACGCAAAAGGAGAACTCGATTCTACTTCTGCAACTGTTGCGCGCAACTGGTTTCAAATAAAGTTGCACCGTGTGTCCGGGCCTTAAGTTTCCTTACTATTCTTGCTACTCCTGTCCTTCCCATCCCCTCCCCTCCCCTTACCAAATGAAAAGCTAGTTCAGCGCAAAGTTTGGATACTCCGGTACCAGAGAAATTTTCAGTCAAACTGCGTTTCCCAAGAACATTTGACCTTTTTTACCCTTCTAAATGAGCACTTATGGCTTTACGACATATGATTGACAAGAAAAACACAAATTTCTTGAACCTTTGAAGATCAATGCCGTCTCGGACACATCCACGTAAAAACAAATTTGAAAGATTGATATGTAACGCTATATATCAAAACTTAAAAAAAAATTATGACATGCCAATTCCCTAGGGAAATTAACATAGGTCCGGGAGTACAAGACACTATCATCATTGTCATCATCAATGTCATCATCAACATCATCGTCACAATCGCTGTCATCTAGATTTTCGCCACCTTCAATTATCTTTTTAGCAATGTCTATGGTTATGAGATCTATTTTTTCTTGCTTAATTGCTCCTTTGGAATGCTTCAGCTTCCTTTCCATGATATACAGTCTAAGTCAGCTGCAAGAATCCTGCAAAGCAGCATTCAAGCACCCCTTCTCTGCAATGAAAAGAAAATCAAGAAAAAGGAAACAAAATACCCAAAAGACTGTGAAGCGGAAAAAGGCGAGGCATGTGGCCAGGACGACTGAGGTTCTAAAGAAGATTGCGCCTGACTGGTCAGAGGGTACCATTTTTTCAGAAGGAAGATTTGCGCGGAGACAACGTAAAAGAACTTGGAAAAAGAGAGCAGAAATGGGCGATCGGTTTGATGTCTGATCAGTGTGAACTTTTAAATGACAGCGCGAAATCAGAGCTTAGAACACTGTTGGGGTTTTCTGAAAATGAGAGTAGCTCTAATGCAAGTGAAGATGATGAAAGTAGCGACCAAGACAACCCAGGTAGCATCAATGACAGTGGAAGAAATAGCGATGACGGGGCCGATGATAGTGTGGAACAATGTCAGGAGGAGGAATCTGGAAGTGCCTTTACTGCAGTGGAAGCATACGACAGCAGTAGTGCAGAAGACATAGGCACCTTTTGGAACACATTGGAATGCACTCCTTTCTGGGAACCCATTGAGTAATCGTTTATACATCTTCACTGGACATTCATTGGCAAACTGTTTCAAGACTACGTCGCATTTGTTGAAAAAGAAAAAAAAAACAATATGTTTGATACCGTTACTGTTTAAGACTGATTGAGTTTTATAGTATTAAATAATAATAATATACCGGTAATAATTATAACAGGTCTTATCGCTAGCGCGCGTTGACCGCTAATTGGGGACACCTAAACTAAATGTTACAAAGTTACTTAAATAGATAAAATATGTATTTATGAGCTAAAATGTCAATAACGTAAGTGTTACATAACAGGCAGTCTTTACATGTGTTGTCTAATAAGTTGCCAAGATTAACTGTTTTGATACGTTTTTTGAAAATTTCTGGCGAGTCAGACAGCCGAGTATGTTTATTAAGTTTAGACCAAAGGACGGGGCCTAGGTACGATGAGCTGTGTTTTCCGTATGTAACTGTCCTAAATCTCGGAATAATATAAAGTCGGGGGTTTCTAAGATTGCAATGAGCAGTTGAGACAACGAATAAGTTCACTATATATGGGGCGCCAAACCATTTTTAACGTTGTACATAGTTAATATAGCTATTGCCTGTAGCCTTCGCGTGCTCAGTATGGGTAGGTTCGCCCTTTGCAAGAGTTCTTCGTACGTTGAATCATTATCACAGTAGACAGCGCGTAACGCTCGTTCTTGGATTCGTTCTAATTTTGTGCAGTCGGAAGCACATCAAAAATGCCAGACAGTCTGACAATAACGGTAAGGTAGGGTATTAGAGCAAATTTCACAATGTGGAGTATAGCTGATGTCGGGATAAGGTTGCGTAATCTTAAACTAAGGACATAGGCCCGTATACCAGAAATAAATCAAGTTATGTTTTAATTGTTCTAGGTGTGAGCTTTTTCACTGTGAAATTAAGCTTTGAGTATACGATTCTATGAAGATTCTCTTGCTATGCCAAAGTCAATAGCACAAAACCCATTTATGCACATCGTCCAACGTTTTAATGAAAGGCGCCCAGAAATTGTAACCCTCCCCTAAACGTGGGCCCATAAAATTGTGGCCCACCCCAAATGGGCGCCCAAAAAAACACAGCCCTCCCCCAAAATTTACCGGCCCTCCCCCCCCCCCAATAGTTAATGACCGCTCCCTTAAAGCAATGATATTCACGCTATAGCTACTTTCATGATTGATGATGGTTACAAAGCAAAGCAAGCATTTAACACTGCAATAAAAATTGATGGAACTCACGATATTGACAAAGCGATCATTGCAACTTCGTAGCCTTTACAACAGGAAATTTCAAATACGACACTGAAAAAAAAAAACACTGGGCTTCCAGACGAGCGTGGGCATTGAAAAGTAGAAAGGGTTTCCTCATTTTTCTCTCACACTCGTCTTCAGCCTTCCTATTGGCTTCCTTATTCTCTCTCCAGTGTCTCCTCTCAACTCTGCAGTCCAAAGTTGCCTGCGAAAGAGGCTAAAATTGAACGTACACAGTGTTGAAAACCTGGCCATTTTGCTGATAAGCGAGGCCAACTGAATTCGATATATATCCGTTCTGTGCCGTATTTGTGTGCAACATAGAGTGTAACCTATCGTAAGCGACCACCTAAAATACAAAGTGAAGGCGGTCGCTTACGAGAAGTCAGAGACCACAGCAGGTGTTTACTTTGAATCATATGAACCTGTAATAATTTCAATGTACAAAGAACCTAACAGCGCAAAATATTGTATCATATAGAAGTTTTGATGCAAGGACAAAATGTTCGTTTTATTGCATTTGTACTGTAACACAAAATTCAATTTCCGTCTGCAATGATGTCGCAATATGGGTGAGTTTTGATGCAAGGGACAAAAGTTCTGTACTGTAACATATTTATTCAATTTGCGTCTTAAGTGAAATCGAAATGTCGGGTTGCTTACCACACGTTAAAAACATTAGAAAAATTCAAATCACCAGCATTGAAAGTGGTCGCGGTCGCTTACGAGAGGTTTGGACTATAGTGATTTGACTGGAAGAAATTTGGTATTTTGAGAAAAGTGGTCGCTTAGGAGAGGTGGTCGCTTACAAGAGGTTTAATTTTTTGGACTATTGTGATTTGAGTGAAAGAAATTTGTATTTTGGAAAAGTGGTTGCTTACGAGAGGTGGTCGTACATAGAGGTTCGACTTTATGGCAAATGTACTTACGTAATGGTTGCCAAACTGTTTCATGGAATCCACTCTTCCTTCTTCAGTTTCGTTGCACACAAGAGTAATGAATGTTTTTCTATTATCACAACAGAAACAAGCAACAAAAATCTAGTTACAAGATTAAACAATTGATTTATTTGTAGTGATAAATAGCAAGCCTAAGTAAGATACTCTTTGGTATCAATGCTTGAAATTCAAATGAAATGAGAAAAAAGATAATAACTATAAAGGGCCGGACACACAGAGTAACTTTTCTTGTAACGTTTAGCGCAACAAGATTTTTTGGGGGGTGTCACACGATGCAATTTATTGCGCGCAACGACGCAAAAGGAGAACTCGATTCTACTTCTGCAACTGTTGCGCGCAACTGGTTTCAAATAAAGTTGCACCGTGTGTCCGGGCCTTAAGTTTCCTTACTATTCTTGCTACTCCTGTCCTTCCCATCCCCTCCCCTCCCCTTACCAAATGAAATGCTAGTTCAGCGCAAAGTTTGGATACTCCGGTACCAGAGAAATTTTCAGTCAAACTGCGTTTCCCAAGAACATTTGACCTTTTTTACCCTTCTAAATGAGCACTTATGGCTTTACGACATATGATTGACAAGAAAAACACAAATTTCTTGAACCTTTGAAGATCAATGCCGTCTCGGACACATCCACGTAAAAACAAATTTGAAAGATTGATATGTAACGCTATATATCAAAACTTAAAAAAAAATTATGACATGCCAATTCCCTAGGGAAATTAACATAGGTCCGGGAGTACTCCCCAAAAATTTTAGTGGCGGTATGCGATAAAATCCTAACCACTTCTTGATATTTTCTTCGTATTGGCACTCAAATAATATCTTCTCAATTAAGTCCGTAATAATCAGTTCCAATGTCTGTCTTGAATTGAAACGCTCAGATTGCTTATAAAATGGTTGTTAAATGCTTGCTTTGTCAACAACAAAATTTTACTTGTATACGAATAGAACTGTACAGAGAATTGCAGCAAACAAGAAATAGTTTGACTAAGTCTGCAAAATCACGAAGTCCCTTGCATACTATTGCATAATCAAAGCGCAATAGACCAATATCACGATAGCATGGCACAAAAATATATTTAGTTTATTGGGGGAAAGAGCGCAGCATCAAATTCAGCATATCGATATTAGTAAAACTACAAAGTTTTGTAAAGATTGCTAGCAAACTGACGAAGATATGAAATTTTGAAACTGAGCATTTTTACAAAGAAATGTATGGTGGACGGGCATAGATTGCCCGTCCAGCCTCGTTTTCGTGTTTTTCCCATACATTTCTTTGTAAAAATTAGGCCAGAGTACTAAGTTTCAAAAGTTCATATCTCCGTCAGTGTACGAGCAATCTTTACGAAACTTTACAGTTTTGCTAATATTGATGTGCTGAATTTGAAGCTGGACCCTTTTCCCCATTAAATTAAATATATTTTCATGCCATGCTAGCGTGATATTGGTCTATTTTTATCACCGTCAATACATTCTACCATGTACCTAAATCTATAAATGGCAATGATTTGAAATTTGAAAGATTATTGATACCGTAGGTAACGTGAGATATCGAAACTAAATAAGAACTGTAATACCTTTGTGGTGACGTAGCGTGAGATAATTATGACAAGTTCATGACATCCCAATACCCTAGGGAAATTAACAATAGGTCCGGGGGTGCTCCTCAAAAAACGCAAAGTTCATGCTATTTTGTTCTTCCACATCGCTCATATTAAAACACAAATTTTCCTGTCCCATTTAACTTTCTTAAAACGTCTCCATTCGTAAAAATACACCGTGAAATTCTCAAACTGCGTTTCCCAAGAAAACGCATCCCTTCTAAAGCAGCTTCAATGGCTTTACGACAAATGATTGAAACTGATAGGTAACGTGAGATATCGAAACTTAAAGAAGGACTTAATACCTTTGCGGTAGCGTAATGTGAGATATCATGACAAGTTCTGACATCCCAATACCCTTGGGAAATTAACAATAGGTCCGGGGGTGCTCCCCAAAAATTTTAGTGGCAGTATGTGACGCCCTTCTTGAAATCCTAACCGGTTTAACCAACCATATCCTCAATGCCCTAATATAGCTTCTATAAAGAAGGAAGAAGAAACCCCCCCGGACAAAAGTCCACAAAATTTTGTTAACAACTTTTGTCCCTTTTTTCGTGACTGACTCCGAAATCTCGCTTAATGCGCATGCGCATTAACGAGATAAAAAGCAATTAACTGTTTTACATATTTCAATTGCCGTGTGAGAGTCCGATAAGGAAAACCATTCACTGATACCTTTATTAAAAAGGCTCAATGATTGAGTTGTTCTCAGTTCCTCTGGAAGGTTATTCCACAGGAAAGCTCCACTATATAGCTAAAGCTTCGCTTTAGGTAGTCAGTTCTCCGCTTAAGTAATGCCAGTCTTGGTTTAGCGTCACGAAGATCATAAGACATAACTCTTGGTGTAAACATATCACAGAGCTTGCATGTAACACTTTTGTACATTATATTTGCTTTTTGCTTGGCCCTTCTAACACACAAGTTATCCCACCCAAGTGAGTTAAGAAGAAACCTAGAGTTCGTATCATAGCTTGATTTAGTAATAACTCTTGCAGCCCGGTTTTGTAGTTTTGAAAGTTTCTCACTCAGCCCAAACAACATGGTTGTGGATCAGGCCTTTTTAAATTTTCATTGCAGTGTGTATGGATGTCAAATGATCTGACTCGCTTAAGTGCACCAATACTGGAAGCAACGTTTTTTGAAATTACGCGTATGTGCTCTATCCAGGAAAGGTTTTCATCTATGTAAAGCCCAAGAGATTTGCTATGATTAGTTTGATTTATTATGACCCCGTGATGCGCCGTTAGCGATCGAAACGGCAATAAGGGAAGACCAGCCCGGACTTTAACACTAGACTGTTTATTTGCACTATTGAAGAAGTAGTCAACTGAAAAATAGAAACGTTTACAAATTACTATAAATTTCTCTATACATTTCGGTCACGCAGTGATTAAACACACTTACATTTTGTGTTTCTTTTTCCGTGTCTTTAGTCCGTTGAGTTGCGGTCTTAACTTCTGTAACTTTCGTCGAAATGTATATCGCGGCTTCGTTAAATTATAATTTTGCGTTACTTGAGTTGCATGTTTTATATATTTATGAATATATTAAATGACACCTTTTTTCCCGCTCCGCGGAAGTGAGGCGATAGTTTGAATACACATTCCGAAAGGCGCGTGAAATGCAGATCACTCCGCCCCAGTACGGAAATTAGATATGTTTAACTATTTCTAATTGAGTAACGACTATAATAGATGTTACAGCGTTCAGTTGTTAGAAATGTCAGAAAATAGCACAATGTCTATCACTTCTGTGTTCTAGCACGATTTAAGAAAGTTCTGCATTCAGTTCCTGTTTTGTTGCAATAAGACACAATTTATGGATTGGTCTGTCGTATTCTCCATCTTGAGTCTTTATCCTTGCTTTCCTCACTAGTCCATCATTTCCTGGATAGGTGACAATGACACGCGCCAGCTTCCACTTTGACCTTTTGTGACTCGGGTCTAACTCCAAAACTAGATCATCAACTTGAACATTTTCTCTTGTGCGGAACCACTTGTTTCTGGGTAACAGATTTGGTGCAAAGTATCGCATCCAGCACTTCCAGAATTCATTGACTCGGTCTTGCGTGCTTCTCAGAAGATGCCTCGGGTTGATCTTTTCTTCAGGTTCTGGTTGAGGAGGTGGAAGATGATGACCAATGAGAATATCATTGGGTGAGATAGGCGGGCTTTCCCAGATGTTGTTGGAACTTGGATAAAGCGGACGGCCGTTGATTACATAGGTTGTTTCCGCGAGAAATGTTCTCCATTGCTCTTCGGTGAAAGGTCGATCCTTGCACGTAGCATTGAGGCTCTGTCTAACAGACTTGATGAGGGTTTCCACGACTCCGTTCTGATGACTTGCGTGAGGGATGTTCCATTGCCATTTGAAGTCACATGAGAAGTCTTCAGAAAGAACACTTTGAATTTTGGGCATGTTCCAGTTCAGCATAATTTCGTTTAGGTAACTTTGCGCACCAACAAAGTTCGTTCCACAGTCGGACCAACAAACGTTGGGGTGGCCGCGCAGGCTCGCGAAACGGCGAAAAGCCATCAAGAAGGCATCGGACGTTTTGTCGGTGACCAGCTCCAGGTGAACTGCCCTTGTTGTCATGCAGGTGAAAATAACTACTTGAGCTTCTTTCAGTGTCTTCCGATTGAGTTTAATATGCACGGGTCCAGACATGTCAATGGCGGTGTTGGAGAAAGGGGGGAAACCTGCTGCCACTCGTAGAGACGGGATCTGCCCCATAAGCTGGTCAAGAGGTTTCTTGCGAAGTTTTCTGCAAGTGATACACTTTGCGGTGAGAGCTTTGGCCATGTTTCGGACTCCTACGATCCAATACTTTCTTCTGGCCTCATGGATTAAGCTTTTGTATCCACAGTGACTACGCTTGTTGTGTAGGTGACGCAGTAGTAACTTGACAAGAGGATGATCACGTGGCAGGATTACTGGGTTTCTCAATTCTTGTGGTAGTGTTGTGACATCTTCCAGTCTTCCGTGAGCTTGGAGTAGACCGTTTTCGTCCATATTTGGAATCAACTTCTTGTCGATAACGGAAGGATCTAAGTCACGTTGACACCACTTGAAGAGAAAATTCTCAGATTCTTTCAATTCTTCGACGGTGATAGGGCCTGTATTTCTATTCTTCTTTCTTGCGTTCTCAGGGAAACGGCGTACGTAAGCAAGAGTTCTCCTTAATTTTGGAAATGTTGAACAGGTCTTCAGCAACTGTTGAAGAATAGGGTTACATGTGTCTTCTTTCTTGATTTGTTCTGGGATGGCGTTGACTGCTGATGTACATGTGACTGCTTTGTGTTCCACGGACACGTTAGCTTTCTCAGTTGTCTTCATTTCCTTTAAGACTTCACTTTGAATGCTTTGGTCATCGAGTTGAAAACTGGGCCATTTGGTTTCGGGCAATTGCAGGAACGTGGGTCCATCTAGCCAACCTGTAAGTTGCGATGGCTCGGTTCCTCTGGTAAGAGTGTCAGCTGGATTACTCTTTGATCTTATGTAGCGGAAGTCTTCCACACCGACAGTTTCTTGTATCTCGGCTACTCTTGCTGAAACAAAGGGTTTAAATTTTCGCGGTGGGGTTCTTATCCAAGACAATACTGTTGAAGAATTCACCCAGAAGACTTTCTTGCACTCTTGGATGTTCACAAATTGCAATGATGTTTTGCAAGTATCGTACATTCTTGTGAGTGTTACACAACCCATGAGCTCCAATCTTGGGATCGATTTCTTCTTTATTGGAGCAACGAAGGACTTGATAAGGATAGGGACGCACTTGAAACTACCATTCGTTAGCTCGCCCATCGGAGGAAAATGACTGCACCATAGGCTTTTTCGCCTCCGTCACAGAATCCATGGACTTGTGGTACACCAACTGCATGACTTGGTTTCAGTTTTCGATCGAATTCAAATGCCAAGAGGTGATTCATGGTTAGTGCATTCTCCACCCACTGGTTCTGGATGCTCACTGGTAGGATCTCGTCCCAGTTGTAGCCTGAAGTCCACAATTCTTGTAGATCAATTCTGAACTTGATCGCTACGGGCAACACGAGACCGATAGGGTCCCATAATTGACCAACAAGACCTAGGCAACGTCTCTTTGTCAGGACACCAAGCTGATCGAGGTCGTTCTTTTTTAGGGTAAACTTGTCTGTCTGTTTATCCCATCTTAGGCCAAGTAGATCTGTGAACTTGTGATCGCTAGATTGGTCGATTTCTGCTTCATTTGAATGCCAGGTTTTGATCTGGAAGTGTCCTTTTCCGAGAATAGTGTCAATGTCTTTGGTGAGTTGTTTTGCTGTTGTTGCACTTGCTCTAGATCCGCCGACATCGTCCACGTACACATGGTCTTGAAGTTCTTTCGCCGCTTCCGGGAACTCTGCTTGAGATAACTTTGCGAGCGTGTTGATGGCGTTAGTTGCAATGTCAGGGGCAGGTTTATCGCCAAAGTTCAGCCTAAGCCATTGGTACACAGTTAGTGGATCTCTTGGCTTACTCCTCCACAGGAACCTGTGATAGACTTGATCGTCTGGGTGCACCAAGATTTGGTTAAACATTTTGCGCACGTCCCCAGTGTAAGCTACCTCGTCCCACCGCCATGCTGCCAATACATCAAGGAGACTATTGATGAAGTTAGGTCCTTTCTCGAGACAGTCGTTGAGGGACAAACCATCGTGACCTTTTGATGACGAGTCAAAGACGAGTCGAACTTGCGTAGTTCTCTCCGGTGTAAACACGGCTTGCAAAGGAAGGTACCATTCAGGCTTTTCATGGTCAACTTGTTCAGGTGGAACTTTAGTCACAAAGTCCTGATCCAATAGCTTTTGGACTTCCTCGTCAACGACTTTGAAACAACCTTTTTTCGCGAACGATTTTTCAGCAGACAGCAGCCGCTTCAGAGCAATGTCGTAATTGCTTTGTTTGGGAGGTCCACTTTCCTTCCAGGGCATCTTGACTTGGATTCTACCGTCAACTAACGCAGTCGAGGCTGCTAAAGACTTCACAAACTTGCTTTCACGGATCAAGTTATCGCTGCATGCACACAGTTCAGTTGGTTTGACACCAAGGAGGTCTTGCTGAAGGAGCTTCTTAATATCCTCCACAACGCTGACTGTTCCGACTTCTACTGACTCAATTTCTGATATGCTTGAGTTGTTTGACTCGAACTGTCCCAGGACATACCATCCGAAGCAGTTTCGTTTTGCAATGGGTTCTCCTGGTTCTCCGGACATTGTGTGGATATCAATGAAGGCTTCTACGAGGTCTGTGCCAATGAGGAGATCAATGGCTCCGCCCGAAAGATGCAATTTATCAGAAATGTTTTTCAGATGAGTGTATTGTCCAACTGAACCTTTAGAAATCATTTTTGCGTTGCTGCAAGGCTTTGCTACAGTGTACACTTGAATGGACTTCGTAATATCTTCATCTGTAGGCGAGGCAATCGTGATATCGATTATTTGGGAAGGTTCACTCTTCTTCCTTCCTCCAGCCAGATTCATAGTAAGTTGAGTTGCTGATCCATTTAAGCCAAGTCGTTTAGCTGCAGGTTTGGAGAGCAGACTGGTGTTAGACCCAGAGTCTAACACTGCAAGAATCCCGACAAAGTTCCCATGTCTGTCCATTGCTTTAACCTTTTGAACTGGGCACAGTCCAGTGACGGGTTTTAACTTCCTTTCTTGACTCACAGCGTTACCTTGGACGTTGCCACTAACCGGAGCCATAGTTGAGGGGCCTTGGACTTGACTTTGGAATGGAGGTGCTTTAGGATTTAAGCTTGTGTTTGTTTCGCCAGTAGTCTTTTCATTGTGTAAAGACCGATGGTGATTTTTTCTGCATTTGTCGCAGGTTGAACCATCTGGCTTCTTGCAATCGCTTGTGTGATGCGTTCTAAGACACTTGCGACATCGCCAATGTTGCTTAACGATCTCCCACCTTTGGTTGACTGATGCATTATGGTACGTTGGACAGGCAGCGAGATGATGTTTGGTTTTGCAGCCAAGTGGACATGTGTCATCATCAGCTTCTTCACCACTCGCGGCGTTATTGTCTGACTTTTTGGATCCCTTGTCTCGGCGACTTAGTTCATTCTGTCTTTCCTCAGGGTTGGTACTACTTTTGCCTCGAGAACGAATGCTGGCTTCCTGATGTAACCAGGTGATGAGGTTGCTAACGGTTTCTTCTTTTCCCTCGCGATTCATCTCTCTACCAAAGTCTGAGTTGTCGTTTGGATCAAGCTTAGACAGAAGCTGAGACATGAAGAATGGTGCTTCAGAGGACTCTAGCACAGGGCACCCATTAGCTTCCATATCGTTTACGTAGCAAGATATTGTTGTGGCAAATTGTGTGAAGGACTTGGAATCTCGTTTGACTGACTTGAGATTGTTTATGTCAGACAGCAATTGATCCATCAATTTTCGCCTGTCTGCGAGCTCGGTGTCTAAGATGCTCCACGCACTGTCGATGGTTTTACAGGTTTTAACTTGGTCGGTCCACCACGAACCTTTGGGCATCGCGTTTCTGAAGCGTTGTAACTGCTCGTCTTTATCTTGTCCATACTTCTCCATCCAATGGTTGAATTCTTTTTTCCAGGTAGAATAAGATCTGCGAGCTCCATCCCATGTTGGTACTGGTAATCTTTGTAGACCACTTGCGTTTGGTTTTGATCCTAAGGTGTCAGCCATTTTTGTTACTGCTGATGACATCGATGTCATTGATGATGATAAAGCTTCAAAGGTTTCAGAGTTCTTAAATGTTTCTGCTGAATTTTGATCCTTTTGATACGCGGCAAACTTGAGAGCAATTTGAAGAAAATCAGCTTTGGCTTTGTCTCCAAACTTCCCGGCCGTCAAACACGGTTCTTCGTCTGCGCCAATGGCTTCTTCGACCGATCTGTCTAAAATAGTTTCCTGCTGTTTTTTGATGAGCCTATATTTTGTCTCTACTTGGTTAAAGGCTGCTTCGAGTGTTTTCAGTTCAGGTTTCACCGAGAGAATTATTTCAAATTCTTCGATCAATTCGTAGAGGATGTTTACGGCATTTTCCATTTTCCCAACGAGAGTTTTGACGTCTACTTTAGGCGGCATTTTGAACGGAATTCAGTTCATCGCTTGACGTAATCCTGGTGAAGATTTCGGCGTAATCGTGATAAAGATTTCGGCGTAATCTTGATGTAGATTCGGTGTAATCGTGATGAAGATTTCGGCGTATGTTGAGGGAACGACTCCACTTGCGATGCAAAGTTTGACGGTTGGACGGTTGTCAATACCACGCGACTCGGCCAATCTTCGATGACAAAATTTGACTGATGCGCCGTTAGCGATCGAAACGGCAATAAGGGAAGACCAGCCCGGACTTTAACACTAGACTGTTTATTTGCACTATTGAAGAAGTAGTCAACTGAAAAATAGAAACGTTTACAAATTACTATAAATTTCTCTATACATTTCGGTCACGCAGTGATTAAACACACTTACATTTTGTGTTTCTTTTTCCGTGTCTTTAGTCCGTTGAGTTGCGGTCTTAACTTCTGTAACTTTCGTCGAAATGTATATCGCGGCTTCGTTAAATTATAATTTTGCATTACTTGAGTTGCATGTTTTATATATTTATGAATATATTAAATGACACCTTTTTTCCCGCTCCGCGGAAGTGAGGCGATAGTTTGAATACACATTCCGAAAGGCGCGTGAAATGCAGATCACCCCGTCTACATTGATGTTAATTGTGTAATCGTTTAGATACTGTAATTTTTGACGCGAGCTAATGACCATAAACTCAGTTTTAGCAACATTGAGGCTTAACTTATTGGCATTGAGCCAGAGATTGATATACTTCAGTTCACTGTTAATTTGATTTTGAGAACAACAAGGCTGGATGCGGCAAAAGTGACATTCGTGTCATCAGCATACGTTCTTGTGGAGCCTCGATTTAGGCAATTTGGTAAGTCATTTATGTAAATCAAAAAAAGTAGCGGCCCGATTATTGACCCTTGCGATACTCCACAGTTTAAAGAGCTAGCACTAGATAAATGATTATTTATATTGCATCTTTGCATACGATTTGTTAAGTAAGATTCAAACCATGCCCAGGAATTTTGATCAGTTTCAGTTTTTGTAAGATAATTTTATGGTCTATAGTATCAAAAACTTTCTTTAGATCAATGAAAACTACGCCATAAAGATAACCTTTGTCAATATTAACGCACCAATTATTGGTGGTTTCCCGCAAAGCCGTGAGAGTACTATGAAGAGAGCGAAAGCCTGACTGACAATTGGATAATAGAGCATTTTCATTAAGATAATAATATAATTGGTCATGAACAATTTTCTCGAAGATTTTGGCCACGGCAGGAATAACAGATATAGGTCGATTGGAGGAGAGAGATAGGAGAGACTTAAGCCAACTTCCAATCTGAAGGATAGATGCAACAACAACAACAGTTTATTTGCATTCCCAATTACAAATGGTATTGCATATAAAAACAAAAACAAAGGTATAAAATTAAAGTAGCAAAATCGGTTAATTTACAATTCTAATGGTTCATTTCTTAATGAAAAAGCTTCGTAAATGAAGTGACCTAATCGTTTACAAATGAAAGCATCGGTGCTATTAAAGAGAAAAACAATTTTGTTATTAGCATTTAAATAATCGAATTCGGGATATTTGCTAATGATATCTTCCACCAGAGAATTTCTAATTGTGTCATATTTATTGCAAAATAAGATGAAGTGTGCTTCGTTTTCAACTTCATTTGAGCTGCAGTATTGACAGATTCTCAGATGCTCAGGGAGTTTAGGGATGGAATGTCTTCCAGTTTCAATTCTTAGGTTATGATTACCTGCCCTAAGTTTTGCTACTGCCCGCCGATGTTTCTGGTTTGTAATGAGTTCAAGTGAGTTAGAGGTAATTACATCTGTTATGAATATAGAGTAAAATGCAACTTTCTTGTTACATTTGATCATCTCATTTTGATGAATTTTTAAGTCATTTTTAAAGTTTTCAATTACTTTGGATCGGTACTGTTTAGTTCTTAGTTCATCCCCGTTAGCATCAATCATAGCTTGGAAGTCGGAGTGAAAACTATTACTATATTGTTTCAGCATATCATACAGTGTAAGCATGAAGGATTTTTTCCAGAGTCTGCCAATTGGGTTGATATTTGAAGGCATTGTCCAGCAACGCTTGAGCTCGGAAGCTTTAGTAGGTGGAGCCAAAACTTTATTATATTAGAGAAGATTTTTAATTTGAGAGGGAGTCTTCCAGTTTCATTTCGTGCAGCGACGTTTGGTGCTCTTCTGTTTAGACCAAGGTATGATTTGCAAAACTGTGAGTGAAAACGCTCAATGGGGTCTTTCTCCCATTTTTTGAGATTGAGGCTATCATATGCTCCCCATACTTCCGAGCTGTATAGAAGAACGGGGGCAAATAAGGCATCAAACAAAAAATTACATTTGGATATAGAAAGTTTGTTGAATTGAATATATCTTTTACAAGCAAATACGGAACGTCTGGACTTTTCTACTAAATTCTTTTTGGAGGTGGCAAAGCTCCCATTCGAATTGAAATTGCCAGTCAATAGAGATTGATTGAAAATATGCGATAAAGAAGGCGCAATAACATCGGCGGAAATTTTTAGAAGTTTATACATGGAATTTTACCTAGACCTGTTGCTTTACTTCCGTCGATACCTTTGGCTAATTAAATGACTTCTTGAACATCGATCCTTTTGAAAGAAAATACCCCGTCAGTGGGTTTGACATAGTCTAGCGGATCAATGTCTGTAGCAGGAATTTCAAGAGCTACAATGTAGGGACTGGCCAATATTGGTAAAATGATTGTTAACTGACGCCTCTGCTATGTCATCAGATGAAGTAAATACTTGATTCCCTGATTTAATTTGAGACACTTTGGTTGATTTACATTGGCGAGATTGAAGTTCATTAATTAATTGCCATGTTTTACGAGGATCACATTTCCTTTCATCAAGTTTGTCTGTAAAATATTTACGTTTGGCTTGTTTAATGGAATTGTTGACCGTATTTCTTGCATTTTGAAACTCTTTCCAAAAGAAAGGATCATTAGTAGAAACACCTTTCTTTTTTAGAAAGTCTCTTTTGTGTTTTTGGCACAACAGATCATCTGTAATCCATGGAGAGTTTATGTTTCTAGCCTTGTCCTTTTTGTTTTCAAAGGTGCATGTTTATCAATAACGCTCATTAAGAGGTGTTTCCAAGCGTCCCACATTTCGTTTGGGTTGACATGCATGGAAATGCTATCCCAGTCTTGCAGTCGAAGATCACATAAAAAGTCAGTTTCGTTGAAATGTCTGAACTGTCTAACTTCAACCACATTATGAGCACCAGAGCGGAAATTTGTAACTTTTCGTGTGAGAAAAATAACAGAGTGATCGCTTATGCCAATTTGAATAACGCCTGATTTGGATATTTTGTCAGGGAAATTAGTTAAACATAAATCAATGAGGGTACGAGAATATTGCGTTACTCGAGTTGGTTCTGTGATTAATTGGGTCAGACCATAAATATCCACAATATTTAACAAGTATGCCGAATCACTGTCGACAACATCCAGTAATAAATTACAATTTAGATCTCCAGCATTAGATTTTCGGCATCAATTTTATCAATAAGCCTCTCGAAGGCATTAAAGAGATCAGGAGAAGATCGTGGTGGTCTGTACCAAGTAGATACAAGGAAAAAATGTCTCTAAAGTTTTGAACACTGCTTTTCAAATTTTTAATGTTGTTACTAAAAATAGCTGGCACTTATGACGTCATACTTTCAAGAAAAGCCAAAAAAACCTTCACAATGGTAAAAATTTAAAGAAAAATTTTCTTCAATTTCGTGAGCTTTGTTCGATGTTTTTGTTATCGTTTTTCGGCCTTGACCTTGCACAACGCAATGGATGTTGAACTTTTGTTCGAGCAACTGACCAATAGAAATGGTGTGATTAAGTTATTCATTCATTGCGAGTGCCATCCATGTCCAATACTGTCGACCTGATACGACCCGACAAAATCAAAGTTCGATCCGTACGGATCGACAAAATGAGACGACCCGTAAATCGCAGTTGTCGACCCGAAAATTGCATCTCATTAGACACGCATGCCAGATGAGAGACCCTGGGAACGAGGTTAACAGGCCCACTTAAAAGTTGTCGACTCGTACGAGTCGTACGGATCGACAAAACTACTGTCGACCCGTTGTCGACCCGAAAATTGCATCTCATTAGACACGCATTTGCAGATGAGAGACCCTGGAAACGGGGTACACGAAAGGTAAACGGAGTATATGTATATTCCTCGTTCTAAAAGCGTGTTACACGAAAGGTAAATGGAGTATATGTATATTCCTCGTTCTAAAAGCGTGTTACACGAAAGGTAAATGGAGTATATGTATATTCCTCGTTCTAAAAGCGTGTTACACGAAAGGTAAATGGAGTATATGTATATTCCTCGTTCTAAAAGCGTGTTACACGAAAGGTAAATGGAGTATATGTATATTCCTCGTTCTAAAAGCGTGTTACACGAAAGGTAAATGGAGTATATGTATATTCCTCGTTCTAAAAGCGTGTTACACGAAAGGTAAATGGAGTATATGTATATTCCTCGTTCTAAAAGCGTGTTACACGAAAGGTAAACGGAGTATATGTATATTCCTCGTTCTAAAAGCGTGTTACACGAAAGGTAAATGGAGTATATGTATATTCCTCGTTCTAAAAGCGTGTTACACGAAAGGTAAATGGAGTATATGTATATTCCTCGTTCTAAAAGCGTGTTACACGAAAGGTAAATGGAGTATATGTATATTCCTCGTTCTAAAAGCGTGTAACACGAAAGGTAAATGGAGTATATGTATATTCCTCGTTCTAAAAGCGTGTTACACGAAAGGTAAATGGAGTATATGTGTATTCCTCGTTCTAAAAGCGTGTTACACGAAAGGTAAATGGAGTATATGTATATTACTCGTTCTAAAAGCGTGTTACACGAAAAGTAAATGGAGTATATGTATATTCCTCGTTCTAAAAGCGTGTTACACGAAAGGTAAACGGAGTATATGTATATTCCTCGTTCTAAAACCGTGTTACACGAAAGGTAAATGGAGTATATGTATATTCCTCGTTCTAAAAGCGTGTTACACGAAAGGTAAATGGAGTATATGTATATTACTCGTTCTAAAAGCGTGTTACACGAAAGGTAAATGGAGTATATGTATATTCCTCGTTCTAAAAGCGTGTTACACGAAAGGTCAACGGAGTATATGTATATTCCTCGTTCTAAAACCGTGTTACACGAAAGGTAAATGGAGTATATGTATATTCCTCGTTCTAAAACCGTGTTACACGAAAAGTAAATGGAGTATATGAATATTCCTCGTTCTAAAAGCGTGTTGCACGAAAAGTAAATGGAGTATATGTATATTCCTCGTTCTAAAAGCGTCTTCCACGAAAGGTAAATGGAGTATATGTATATTCCTCGTTCTAAAAGCGTGTTACACGAAAGGTAAATGGAGTATATGTATATTACTCGTTCTAAAAGCGTGTTACACGAAAGGTAAATGGAGTATATGTATATTCCTCGTTCTAAAAGCGTGTTACACGAAAGGTAAACGGAGTATATGTATATTCCTCGTTCTAAAAGCGTGTTACACGAAAGGTAAACGGAGTATATGTATATTCCTCGTTCTAAAAGCGTGTTACACGAAAGGTAAATGGAGTATATGTATATTACTCCTTCTAAACGCGTGTTACACGAAAGGTAAATGGAGTATATGTATATTCCTCGTTCTAAAAGCGTGTTACACGAAAGGTAAATGGAGTATATGTATATTCCTCGTTCTAAAAGCGTGTTACACGAAAGGTAAATGGAGTATGTGTATATTCCTCGTTCTAAAAGCGTGTTACACGAAAGGTAAATGGAGTATATGTATATTATGCATGAAGCTGCAAAATGTTCACTTAAATTAAGTTATCAAAGGAATTCTAAAAGAAAGCATTTAACTAAGAAATGGTTTGATCATGATTGCAGGGCTTTAAGGAAATCACTTAAACGATTATCTAACAAAAAACATCGCAATCCTCTAGACACTGAAATAAGAAAGCAATATCATGCCCAAAGTAAAACTTATAAAAAACTACTTAAACGTAAAAAGCAACTATTCTTTGATTCTAAAATTGACGATTTAGTTAACAATGAAAACAATCACAAATTTTGGGATACTCTAAAGTCAATGAATGAAATAATATAATTAATAGTGATAATGAATCCCCGACTACAAAACTCTATGATCATTTTAAAAAGCTGCACTCAGCACCTGAACATAACACCTTGTCAACATTTCAGCTGAATGTTCTTGAAGAAATAAAACGTTTAGAGAACAACAAGCTCTTACAACCTGAATTAGATGATTCAATATCCACTGATGAGATCGATAAGGCGATTAAAAGGCTTAAAAACAAGAAGGCTGCTGGTCTTGATAAAATACGCAATGAAATGATAAAAACGAGCTCAAGATTCATAAGGCCCTCACTAGCAAAACTTTTTACACTTATATTAAAATCTGGAATATTCCCTACATCTTGGAGTGATGGTATAATTACTGCGATACATAAATCAGGAAACAAGGATGACCCTTCCAATTATAGAGGTATTTGTATTAGTAGTTGCCTTGGAAAACTTTTTTGCTCAATTCTTAATGCAAGATTACACAATTTCTTAAACAAACATAACATAATACATCGTTCTCAGATCGGCTTTTTACCGGGTCATCGCACGTCCGACCATATTTTCACTTTAAAAACTTTAATTGACAAACATGTTACTCATACCCC
This sequence comes from Cladopsammia gracilis, assembly GCA_022457155.1. Taxonomy (NCBI): domain Eukaryota; kingdom Metazoa; phylum Cnidaria; class Anthozoa; order Scleractinia; family Dendrophylliidae; genus Cladopsammia; species Cladopsammia gracilis. The sequence continues at coordinate 1,293,675 of JAJGOT010000185.1, read as the reverse complement.
CAGAGGTAAACTATTTACTTGTTTTGTTGACTTTAAAAAAGCATTTGACTCAATTTGGCACCAAGGTTTATTACATAAATTATTAAAATATAAAATAGGTGGTACCTTTTACAAAGTAATTTCTAATATGTATTCACAATCACAATGTTGCGTGAAAGATGGTGACAATCGATCTGAATTCTTTAACTATGAGAAAGGAGTTAGACAAGGCTGTATTCTCTCTCCGCTACTTTTTAATCTCTATTTAAATGAATTACCATACATTTTAAACAACAATGCCAAAGATCCTATAATACTACCAGATGGTTCTCATCTTAATTGTTTACTCTATGCAGACGATTTACTTTTAATTTCCAATTCTCCAGAAGGACTACAACAAAGTCTTGACAGATTATCAAAGTATTGTCAAGATTGGCTCCTTAAGATAAATTCGTCTAAGACAAAAGTGATTATATTCCAAAAGAAAAGCAGGAAAACAATAGCAGACAAATATAAATTTATTGTTAATGATGAACATATTCAAATTGTTGATAATTACACTTATCTTGGTGTGAACTTTTCTACTAATGGAAGTTTCACTTGTCATAAAGAAAAACTGAAAGAAAAAACTAAAAGATCCTTTTTCGCAACACGGCGTTATCTTGATTTCCTACGTCTACCAATCAACGTCGACAACAAACTCTTTAACACACTATTTCTTCCAATTTTAACATATTGTTCCGAAGTGTGGGGCATCTATGACAAATGTGATAACAACAGCTGGGAAAAGGATCCTATTGAGAAAACACATATTTATTTCTGTAAGATGTGTTTAGGGGTAAACAAACGTTCACCAAATGTAGCATCTAGAAATGAACTTGGAAGATTATCTTTAAAATTACAAATTTCAATGAATATTCTTAAATTTTGGATTCATCTTGAAAATCAACCTCCTGATAGTATCGCTAAACTTTGCTTAAACATGTCTGACAAAATGGCTCAAGAAAACAAAACTGGTTTGATCAACAGGATTAATCTGTTATGTACACAACTGAATATTGACAAGAAATCAATAGATTTGATCAACCCATCTACTTTCTTATTAAAGGCAAAAAGCAATTTGTTAGTACAACTCAAAAATCATCAACTCGATCAAATAAATTTAAATAAAAAACTTAAATTTTACTCCACTTTCAAAAATGAAACAAAACACTCCGATTTCATCAATCATATTAAGAATCCTGAACATAGAAGAATAACGTCTAAATTCAGGATAGGAAATCAAAACTTAAGAATTGAAAATGGAAGATTTACAATCCCTAAAACTCCTGAAGACCTCAGAATTTGTAATCACTGTGATCAAAATTCAGTTGAAGACGAAATGCATTTTTTATTTGATTGTAAATTATATAATGACCTTAGAAACACTCTTTTTATAAAGACTATTGAACGAAACAAATTATTTACAAATTTTAGTAAACACGAAAAACTGTTTTTTCTTTTCAACAACACTGACCAATTTATTAGCAGGATAACTGCTACTTTTATATTTCAAGCAACTGAAAGACGAAACAATCATAACTAGAAATTATCATTATCATGTTATTATTTGCATTTCTTCCTCATTAATTATTAGCTTTATAATTGTTTATTACAATTATTTAACTTTAGGTAACACCATGTATAGAAATGGTAATACTAAATAAAGTTGTTGTTGTTATATTACTCGTTCTAAAAGCGTGTTACACGAAAGGGAAATGGAGTATATGTATATTATTCGTTCTAAAAGCGTGTTACACGAAAGGTAAATGGAGTATATGTATATTCCTCGTTCTAAAAGCGTGTTACACGAAAGGTAAACGGAGTATATGTATATTCCTCGTTCTAAAAGCGTGTTACACGAAAGGTAAACGGAGTATATGTATATTCCTCGTTCTAAAAGCGTGTTACACGAAAGGTAAATGGAGTATATGTATATTCCTCGTTCTAAAAGCGTGTTACACGAAAGGTAAATGGAGTATATGTATATTACTCGTTCTAAAAGCGTGTTACACGAAAGGGAAATGGAGTATATGTATATTACTCGTTCTAAAAGCGTGTTGCGCGAAAGGTAAACGGAGTATACGTATATTTCTCGTTCTAAAAGCGTGTTACACGAACGGTAAATGGAGTACATGTATATTCCTCGTTCTAAAAGCGTGTTACACGAAAGGTAAATGGAGAATATGTATATTCCTTGTGTATATTACTCGTTGTAAATGGAGTATATGTATATTCCGCGTTCAAAAAGCGTGTTACACGAAAGGTAAATGCACAGGCTTCAGATGGCGTACCACTCATAAGGTCAGGAACTGTGTCATGCCAAACTTAATTTATACGTTAGACAAACATGGCGATGGATTAATTCTCATGTTTGCGTACTTGTGTCTTTATGTTTTAAATGAAAACTGTTTTCTTCTCTCTGAGAATTTTTACATTGGAACATAGACCACAAGCACTGCAAAAATATGAATCAAACTGTTTATTACTATTGCCATATATTCACTACATACTATGATAAATTTTCTATATACTTTTCATAAAGCACTCCACAAAATTACATGCTTCAACTTTCAAACTTTCTTATGAAAAACTTGTGTCAACCTACATTGTGCAGTTCCAGAAAATATCCATACTCCCCCCACGGAAGGTTTTTTGTTTAGCATCCTCCGTCCCCACAGGAAATTCCAGTTTAGCTTCATACTTTGCTTCTAAAATGTTGGCTTTTAAGACCCCCCCCCCCCCCCTCCCCCTAGGAATTTCCAATGACCTTCCATGGGGTGGATATGGATTTTTTCTGGAACTATACATTAACAATAATTGCAGCTAAATGAACTCTGAAATTTCGCAAGAATGCAGCTTTACTAAAGAAAATTCAGTGAGAAAGTTCAGCAGCAAATATTGTTACAAAATCATGGAATTTTATGGCACAGCTGGTAGCGGTATTTTTCTAAAAATCATGAATCTCCTTAGATCAACTTGTAAGAAAAATAAAGAGTAATCATTACTTCACACCAATCTAAATTGAAATCCTTAACTTTACTGCAGCTGTAATATAATGCAATCATGAATGCCAGTCAACATTGTGAGAATAAAAATTTATAAAAACAGGAAAATGTGTTTGATGTCAATTAATAAGCTCTTTTATACAACTGATCTACTCCAAAATGATACTGGAAGCCCTTTAAGCTCCATCAATAATTTTTCAAAACAACAACCATTCTATATTTCTTTAAACCACACTTGCCTAACAAACAATTTTTAAAGGAAAAAAAAGTATAAACCCGGTGGGCCTACAAATAGGTACATGTAACTGTTCTTCTGTATGCCGACAAATTACTGCTTAACGTGCCCCTTTTTTCCAATGACATCATCATTATGGCTGTCCAAAATATATAACATTAAAAAAAGGAATCGCCATCTATTCATATGTTTTGTAATATGAGAAAATCTGGACAGCCAAGAGAACAGCTGTTCGCAGACTTCAGTGTTCACCTCCTGTGGAATAGAAAACCAGGCAATCATTACAACCCCTTCACAAAGATGCATTTTAACAAGTAATGGCAACATAAAGGTAATGTAAAGTGGCAATCAAGCTACTGGTTGTCTAAGGATAGAGAAAGTAGTCCATCACAAGGTTACCAAAATAATTTTCACCCTATAAAAATTTTGAGCCATAAAATTGAAATAAACCAACACCTGCTATGCAGGGCACATAATGGCAGTGTAAAAATTACCAATTTTATAAAATGATATCAAAATGTACGCATCTAAGGACACATGTCCTAAATAAGAAAAATTATTTGTAGCACTGCAAAGAATGTCACAATTCAACATACCTCGAAATTCACACTCTTGTAGGGATTGCAATTTTTCTTGCACCATTTATCCACATGGTTTCCAAAATGGAATCTATCACAAACCATTTCCATTGTTGCCATTTTCTGTGAAATCTTATTGGCATCACTCCTCAACGGGTTCTGCGAAAATCGCTTTAAATGACAGGCATCGTCGTAGCACAATACTTCTGCAATGATAAAAAGTAATACATAATACATTGTTTTTGCACTTAAGGAAACACAAGTCAAAACCACTTTGTATTTGAATGAAAAAAGAGGGATGCCACATATTACAACCAGGATTTCAACTTTCTGTTTTAATATTTAGCAACAATGTTTCATTTCTTTTAATAACTCCTTTTAAGAAATTATATCATTCATATTTTGTTTAACTCTAATGTTTTCATATCAAAGTCTGTTCTTTACCAGTGTCGGAGGCCAACACTACTATTCTTTGGGCGATTACAAAAACTTACTTCCTGCATTATGTGACCACCCACACATTTCATAGATGGGAGCTTTGGGCTCACTGTGTTTCTTCTAAGAGGACCACCTTCTATCATTCAAAACTAGCACAATACTTACTGATCTCTTCTTTAATGTTGCCCAGCAGATTATGGGTATATGCATAAACCTGCGACTTGCTCTCAGAACCAAACAATTCTCTAATATCCACAACAACAGCGCATGGTCTTGCAAACACCAGAATTCCTATAAATAAATGTAATGTTATTCAATTTGTTAAAAATCACCTCTATACAAAAATAGTTACATCACACAACTCTAAGCTTAAGCAGTTTTAAGAACAGTCTTCTTAAATAAACCTTGTTCTGGCATTGAGACATTTAAATTGTTATTATCTTTACATTTCTTGCACCTGAAACTCTTTAATTTGGACAGTTAATGTGTGTGTGTGTGTGTGTGTGTGTGTGTGTGTGTGTGTGTGTGTGTGTGTGTGTGTGTGTGTGTGTGTGTGTGTGTGTGTGTGTGTGGGGGGGTACTTCATAGTAATGGGCTTATGTGGATGTGCTGCTGGATAGGGTCGTATTTTCACGACTGGAATGACTATAATAGTGTTTCATTTTCATTGCAGTTACCAGAATGGACAATTAATGTGTAGGGGGGGGGGGGGGGTACTTCATAGTAATGGGCTTATGTGGATGTGCTGCTAGATGGGGTTGCATTTTCATGACTGGAATGACTATAATAGTGTTGCAAATTCATTACAGTTACCAGAATGGGGTCGCACATTGTCAGGATTTTGTGGGGTAACAAAACTATGGCAAGTATTTTTGGGGGTAGTTTTATTCCAATGATGGATGTAATTTTCGCATTTTGACAAGAGAATGCAAAAATGATGCACCGGCCTCTAAACGTTTTCTTCAAACTGTGCTTTGTTATCAATGTGTTGAATTATAAAACTATTATAGCGCTCAAGCTTGCGTGATATCGTCTACTTTTAGCCCACTCGGCGTACAGCCTTGTTGGCTAAGAATTAGACAATATTACACACGTTTTCACGCTATAATAGTTAAATATACACACCCATATATCAGAAATGTATCAAGTTTTTTGGTAATAATAAGATCCAGATACAGGATGCTTTTGAAGCATTATATATTTTGTCATAAAACACATACCTGCAGTCCTGTGGTTTTTACTTTTGTGTTTCCCTTTTTCTGTTCCACAAACAAGCTTTCTTTTAATTCCACTTTCATCAGCAACAACTTCGTCCTCAGTACATTCCACACCAAATCCTTTACTAAGTATCACAAAAAGTGCTGCACATTAGAATTAAACAAGCATTTCATATTCAAAGACCTTACATGTACTTTAAATATGGCAATTATAAAAACATTGTTGTTTAAAATTCCACTTTTGTCATTAAGCATCAAAGGTCAGATTTCCACTATACAAAAAACACCAATCTTTGCTGAAAGGTCACAAAATTATCTACTAATGACCTCTACACACTCAAAGTTTTCATTATAAAGTATCCCTCTTGGCTTAGGTATTGGAGATCGGAGAATTCTCCGCCTACTACGAACAATTCTCCGGCCGAATTTTGATGGAAATATGTAGCTATCTTCGCTCCTTCATAATATTCTCCTGTTACTTTACACTATTCTCCTGCTACTCAAATTCTTAATGAAAACCCTGCTTGGGGATTTTAAAACAAGTTGGGACTTGAGGGTAATGCAGAGTCTTATTTTTACAACTGGGTGCAGAACATTAAAGGGTTCTAATTGTTGCTTATTTTACTAGTCACAACACCAATAACTGTAATTCATATTTTCATAAAAAGTTGAATAACAAACTCTTTCCATCCTTTCCACTGTCATACCTTCTTAAAATAGGTGCTTTCTCTTTGGGTCCCAATTGTGCACCATCAGCAAAGGCCAGGTCCAAGCGTTCTTGTCTAAATTCATTAACGGTAACTGACTGTTGCTGGTATTTTTCACCCCTTTTCAGTTTTTCCTTTACTTTGGCTGGGAGGTTTTCTTCTTTCACCCAGCTTTTCCTACCATCAGCCCACAGTACCTACAAAACAATTAAATAAAATTTAATTTCAAGGAGAGATGTGAAATCTTCTGTGAATATTAACCATTACCAATAATTTTACCTGCTATCAAAACAAGTGTATAAATCAATGATGATCATACTTTATGCAGCAACACAAAGAAAATAAAAATTAATGTCTATGTAATCAATTTTATAAATTGAATGATATAACAAGTTTTACCATTGATAACAATGTTGTTTTACCTCAAACATTTTCCCAAGGCGCAATGATTTCTCATTCAAAATCTCAACAATTACAGTGCAGTCGCCTGAATTCTCTTTCTTGTCTTGTCTTTCAGGTGCATCATCATCTTTAAATTCAGAAGCATGCTGGTCATGTACTGGACAATAACGTGACCCTTTCCCAGGTGTATTCTGACAGCCTAAAAAAATGATTCTGTTAATAAGATGAACTCATCAAAAGCATTACTCTTAGAAATAAGGAAAAGTCTACGACTAATTATTCCCTGGACTATTCATTTTTAACCCGTGAATATACGCGCATGCGTAATGAACGGGTTATCGGTAACGACGACAGATATGCAAATGAGTCACTCACTCGCTCACTCCTTCCATCAGCTGTAAACTTAGTGACGTAATGCTTTGTTGCGAATGCGTTTTGTAACAAGAACAGCGTGAATCCAGCGATAATAATAACTAAATTGGTGTAAACGAATATAAACAACAATAAGCTTAAAGGTGTTTCGCATTTGGAGTCTTAAATGCAACGTTAAAATCGATCTAAAAGGAATTTTCAACTGACACACGCGTTTGATGGTTGTCTGCCTTCAAGTAACAAAAATTTATCCTATTACAAGTCAGTGGTCACGGTGGTCGAGTGGTGTAAATTGCGGACTTACAGCTAAAAGGACCAGGTTCGAATCTCGCTCACGGCGTTCTTTTTTTTTTTTTCTTTCTTCTTCGGACTGAACAATATGAAAGTACTTTTATTTTTTGCGTTTGTCAAAAATCCTTACGTTTAATTTAAAAAAAATATATATTGAACCGTGACAGAGTGAAAACATAAGCTTACCGCAATTATTGCCTTACGCGTTAGCATTTCAAATTCACGGGTTGGCTCTAAGGAGCCTTTGATTATTAATTTTATTTACAATAAAATTTTTATTGTGTTGTTAACATCAAATGAAAGGAGCCTCAGTTTATTTCAGAAATACAAAAAGCTTCAGTCTTGACAGAAAAAATAATATCATCTAGCCATCTCCAATTTACCATTCACCAGCCATAAAATACAATGCTTTCTATTTATCATCAAAAGGGAATTCTGAAATTATGTTTGTCATGAAAGTGTCTGTATTACTGAAGAACTTTTATCTTCATGCGATGGTCAAAGCAACCGCCCTTCTGCAATGCACAAATAAACTTACCAACAACAACAGATCCTGTAAGATTACTGAAACAAAGCTCTCCTACATTCTTGCACATGCAGACCTGTCTGGCATTTTTCATATTGCCATCCAGGACAAGCACAGTCTTGCATCCAGGGATGTCACAAACATGATCTAATGCTTAAAACAGTAATATAATTAATCAGTTTGTGTAATATATTGATACCTATTTCTATTATATTTGTCAAGCTTTAAGGTAATTTTGATCAATTCATAATTTCAACTTCACTATGTTTGCCCCTATTAAATGTCCAATGAGCTCCAAGGGGTTGCTTTATACACATCAAATAATTTGCCAATATCTTCCTATTAAAAATTATTTCTAACCTTCAGAAAATTTTGGCTCGATCAAACAATGCAAAACAATTAATTTCAAACATGACTTCTCAAATTTCACAAATCAGCACACTTGTTTAATTACCTGCTAACTTTTCCTTAGTCAAATATAATGCATCAATTTTTATTTTCATATTACCCGAATTTCCCAACAACTTCCAAACATTACCAAATCTGTTCCAACTTGTTTTCAACATCCATGTTTTGCCGAGATCGTGAAGATGCTCAAATGATTAAAAAGGTTGCTAAATGACGAGGTGCAAAGGTCTAAATCTTGTTGCGATCTTTCAACTTTTTAGCTTGTTATTTAGGATATAAACGTGACATTCACATCATTAACTAGACTATTTTGGGTCAGAATTTGAATTCAATTTTTCATGTTAATGGTTAATGAACAAGTGCACTTCACAACTGAAGTCAGCCACGGGAAATTGTCCTGTATGCGTGTGATCAATGTTTTGGATCCAGACACATATCACTCATGTTTCTAATGCATGTGAGTTAGCAGATTTAAATTTCTCAACCACAAAGTTAGTAATACAAAAGCCTATTAAAACATGGGTTTATGATGACAGCATGTAGTTGTAATATCTAATAACAAAGTCAACATATAACAATTATCAAATTATATACTGGTGTACAATACTTACTTCCCCATTTCTTCACAAAAGCACCACTATAAAGTTTGCCCACCATTTCCACCATTGAATTCCTGTCGCATGGAAGACATGATATATCAAGCGAATGCTTCTTGATAACTTCCAGGGAACCTAACAGCAGGAAAGCATCTTCTAAACGTCTTCGGTCCATTGGCGAACGCTGGCGGAGCATTGCCTTCAGATCCTTTGCAGTATCCCTGTTTAGAATACACAAATGAAGAAAATGAAACCAAGATATAATGCATCTGTTATTGCGCCACAGCTTTAAAAAATATTATGCATTCATTTATAATATCAATGTCCTGCTTTTAATTTATTTACCCTTATTTAGCCCAAGCAAACAATAATAAAAACATTGCAAAGATACTAAATAAAATGACAGTTGACCAGGACATTAATTCACTCATGCCTTGTCATTTTGAACCCCTATTGCAAGAACAGAAAACTGACGTATGGCCTTAAACTTGAAAGCATTATTTATAATGGCATCTCTCAAGACAAAAAAAACACTCGTATGATGTAAATAAAACAACTCAAATAACTGATCTTTTAAATATAGAACAAAACAAACAAATTCCTTTTCTCTCCTCATTTCGTAAAACTATTAAGAACTTAATGATCAATAATTACGATGACTTTTATATTGATACATTAAATACTTAATAAATTAATATTATTAGCTCATGAAGAAATACTTGTTATCTTAATTTATGTAATTGAAATATTATTTTTCTATGTACTCAGTTTTCTTTTTGGGTCTTTCACTCCATTAACTCTAGCTATATTTGGATGCTCCAAAGACTCTCCAAAGTCACGAATTCTACCTTTTCATTTATTTCTTTGGTTTTTCTTTTCTACATGTATATCCATAATCTAGTTTTATTTTTAAATTAAGCTTATTTTCTTTTTCCTTTTTTGCAAAGATCTTGTGTGAGTTGAATAAAAATGTTATTGTTTTAGACTCCCTATGTATGATTTACTTAAGTTAAATCCAACAATAAAAAAACACTTCCAAAAAGACTTCACTTCACTACATTTGAGAATAATACACGTTTACATACCTCTTCAAACGCTTTGCCTTTGGTTTATCGTTTTCGGGAACCGCTTCTAGTCAGGTGGCTAAGTGTAAATAACTGATCGGATTTATACAGAGCGGACAAAAGCACCAAATTTGGCACAGAGCTACCTTAGAGTGTACTTAACAATTTTGGGACCGGTGCCCGTCAGAATCTCTTTTCCTTTGCTGGTACGGAAGGGAAATTAAAATTAATCAAAATTGACATTGCCTGGTTACCAAGCCAAAATGGAAAAATGCGTTTTTCGGCAAAAGAATCAATGAAACTTTACTGCGCCTTTCAATAACATGCGGAATTTGAAATTCACATTTCCACCAACGGCTGCGTTTTACACTGCCGTCAATCATCTTAGCTTACCTCTCAGGAAACAGATCTTCACTTCAATGAGCATTATGATTGGTAGATTTCGATCCATTTTGTTTGTTTCTTTTTTTATGGTCCGTTGGCTTTCGTATTAATTATGATTGACGGCAGGGAATAACGCAACCGTTGGTGGAGATTTGAATTTCAAATTCTGCATGTTATTGAAAGGCGCAGTAACAAAACTACTTAAATTCAATAAAAATAAGTCAAACAGTTTTGAAGCCACATTTAATCTTTATTTATAATAAAAAGTAATCCCCATGATGCTTTGCAAACCTGGTCAGGAGCCGTTTTCTTATCACCGAGTTACCTTAGGCTTAAGCAATACCACATGTTAACCATACGTAAACTTCAAGTACTCGTCGTGCCTGAACTATTTCCTGAAGGAAAAAAAGAGCTTATTTCTGGAACATACCCACACTTGATGTTAAAGTTCATAAACTGTTCCTAGTTGAGTGCACTAAGTTGAACACCAAAATGATCAGAACCTTAGCACGTCGCCTCTTGAAATTTGGTGAGATATAAGGTTTACATCACCGGAAGCCTAAATAGATCATATTTCATGTAGGTTTTGACTTATTGAACATCACTACTGACATTACATTTGCATTTGCAAAGCGGTGTGCACTCCAAGCCATACTTGACACATTTACATTGGGTGCATTCTTGCTTGCATGAACACTTGATCAGCTCTTGACAAGCCTTTGAGACCTCTGGTTTCCACGTATCTTCAATATTCTGCCACCCAAATATATCTGGAGAAGGAATATTAATATAATGGTTGCTCACATTACTTGTTGCCCATATGCCTGCCTGAATAATAGCCCTCTCAACGTGTTTTACAGGAGAATTCCAATAGAATAATAGAGAATTCTAATAGTCAAGAAAGAAATATTTTTTAATAATTTTCATAATTTTATATTTACAATCTTTATAAAATTAATTTCTTAAATTTACCCGAGTAGGAGGGAGATTTTCCAATGCTTTGTTGTGTTTTCAAAACAGATCCATTATCGCCTCGTTGACCAGCGCCGGATTAACCTATCGCGGGGCCCGTAGCATTTTTTCAGCGCGGGGCCCCTCAACCCCCCCCCCCCCCCCCCCCCCGGCGGGCCGAAATTCAGATTGTCCTGAAATCAAAATATAATATGTATACCATGATGTGCAAAAATAACTCTGTGACAAATAAGAACGTATGTACATGAATTTGAACTTTCATCCAACCCAGCTTATCAATAGCAATAGCCAGCTCTATCAATATACACTCTCATCTCTACTCAGTAACATGCTCTGATGTAAGGTTTAAAATGTACGTGTAAGACGTAATGTAACAAATCTTTTACTAAAATGTCATTTTGCTTTGTAAAGGTTGTGTTTGCGGGATTTTTTTAGAGCAAACTCGTTAATTATGGACGACATGTCAATGCTGCGAAGAAGATCATTTTCGATGCTCAGTAGAACAAGGTTGTTCAATCGCTTCTGTGTCATGCATGATCGGAGCTGATTCTTGATTAGCTTAAGTTTAGAAAAGGATCGTCCTCCAGAACAGTTCGAGATCATGAGACTAAGATAGATCCGCAGTGCGATTACAGTGTTCGGAAAAACAGTTTCCAGATTGTTCTCCAGAAGAAGTCTGTACGTGCGCAATTCCAATGAATCTACGTTAATTGTGACATCGTAGTCATCTTCCGTTATGTCATCTTCGTCGTCAGATTCATCAGAGGATGTTTCGTTCATAGCTGCTGAAGAAGTTGCAGAAGCAGTAGTTACATTTAATGATTTCACAGCAAAATCTGTGCTGAGGAAACCAGAAAACTGTACTAATTCATCAGGCAAACTGGCTTCTAGATCTGCCGGGTATGCCTCTTGGAGAATCTTGGCATTTTTTATCACTTCTGGTACTGAAAGATCCTTGAGTTTTCGTAGAAAGCCAAATCTTGCAGCTATTGCAGTGTATGCGCCCAGTCGTTTCCGCAACTCAGCATCAATTCTGTCGATTATGACCAGGAACGTATCTGTGCGGAACTTATGGGCAGGGGTTTGCGACACTTCCGGCGCTGATCCTGGCTCGTCGTAACGGCGATTTCTCTTTCGCACCCGTTTCTCTTCGCCGACGTAATGGTCACATTGACTGAGCTTTTTTCCCTCCGCCTCAAACTCGTCAAATCTTTCACGTTGCTTACTGATAAAATCCATGAGTGATTCATAGATTGCAACTGCGGAGTTGAGATCTTGGTTGGCCGATTGCAAGGCTTGACTGTTCGCGTGAAAACGATGCAGGATGTGATGCCACAGAGCTGCCAGAATTCCGGTTTCCAGTTGGTTCATTTTGGCTGCAAGTCCACGGGCTTCCTCTCGCGTTTCGGGTTTCTCCTCTTTGTCGTCTGCGATTTCTACCAATGCGTCATTAATTTCATCATAGCCTTTGACTAGAACCTTTGTGGCGTCTGCGCGTGCTGACCAGCGAGTATCTGACATGCGTTTGACTGTTGGCAGGCCCTCGCTTGAAAGTTGATCCATTAGAACTTTCCAACGATGTGGTGAAGCGGAGAAAAAGGAGTATAGTCCTTGAAGGAACCTGAAGAATCCAATGGCCAGCATGCAACAACCTACTGCAGTTTGACCAACCAGATTGAGAGAATGTGCAGCACAGGGTACATACTCAACCAGATTACATTGTTGTCGAATAATGCAGGTGAGTTGGTCAACATGGGATATATCAGGGGTCGAGTCCACAGAAACCGAGTAATACTTGGCGGACTTCACCTCCGTAACGATATGCTCGCGTACGCGATTTGCTAGCAAATCGATAATTTCATCGCAAATTGTCTTCGACAGATAGGAAGTGTGACCTCGTCCCTTGTTTGCGGTACATTTGATATGTTGCGCAAGAAATGGATCAAATATGGCCAACAGTTCCAAAGTACCCAAGTAGTTACCGTTTTTGGGTGATCCGATAATTTCATTTGAGCCACGAAATGGTAGACTGCGCTCAGATAGATAACGGATAGTTTCTACTATCCGTTGAAGTACAGCACACCAATAATCGCGTTCTGCATTGGCCTGTTTAACTAGTTTCGAATCAACACGGCAACCAGCATCACTTCGTTGGAGCATCTGAATCATAGCCTCTCGGTGCAATGCACTTTTTTCATGCAGTGGAATTTTATTGGGTGCGTGTTTCCAATCCTTATATCCTTCCTTCCCCAAAATGTTAGTGCCGTTCATCAGTTTACATGCAAAGCAGAACACTGCATGTTTAGATGGCGAGTAACAGAGCCAGGTTCGAGGGTGTTGCTGTTTTGTGAGCTCATGGGTGTACGTGAACAAGCTTTTCTGGCACTGGCGTTTGTAATTTTCTCCCTCAGATTTGCTGGAAGATGCGCTGAAATCTGCATCCAAATTTCTACATTCGCCACTTCCTTTTGCTACCCAGTATTCTCTCATACTTTCTGAAACATTAGGAGGCCACATACCTAAATCACAGGAATAGGCGTCAGTTGTAGATGGATCGCCAGAAAGGCCAGATGTTATTGTCATCGTTTCGTCAGATTGTTCCGGCACAGAATCTGTCACTATCGCTGGATTCATGGCCGTATTACCTGTGGTATTACTAGCGGCCGACTCAACAGGATTGGGAGCGGATTCCGAATCTGTAAGGGTCTGTGTGCTGCAACCGGTTGCCTTGCCACCAATATTACCAACGCTAGTTTTGGGAGAAAACAGTGTGGATATCTTAGGGACTTTACTCAAAACTTTACTTTCCCGTGCAACACGTTCCTTTGCCTTGCGTTTTGCCGCTCCTGACTCATATTTGCGATTTTTATCCCGGTCACGGCCACCGCCACGTCCACCTTGGGAACTCATAGAGCATATATCTCGTAAGCTACGTCTGTAGCAAAGTAGAAAACCTAAACATTAAAATTTAAATATGAATATAAACGCGTCGCTTTATCAATAATGATTAATATGCGTTGTCAGCTTTGAATGTTCAATTTGTTCATACAAATTTATTTGCATTAGCGCTTTGTTCGAAAATGCGCAACATTTGATTTATATTTCATAATTTAACATTAGTTCTTAAAAGGATAATACATTATACATACCTGGTTTTAGTTCCTTTCCAAAGAGAGGGTTTCAATTTGATATATATTTGAATGTCTCGACTAGTCGACTGTAATCTTGTTGTTTGTAACATGAGACGTCGTGTCAAATGACACCTGCGCTCCGGTGACACAAATAGGCAATGAGTCATGTCTAAACTGCAGTTTATGCAAGATTCTAAAATGAATTTCTTAAACGAACTTTTAGTAAATACCTACTTTTTGGAATAACGTTATTTTATTTTGTGGCCATGCGGCTTTGGTTGGGGCCCTTTCGGCGTGACGGCGTCGACTCACGCGCAAAAAAAAATTATAACCGAGTAAAGCGCGGGGCCCCTAAAGCGCGGGGCCCATGGGCGGACGCCCCTTCAGCCATATGGTTAATCCGGCGCTGCAGAAAGTTGATTATTGGCTTCCACTTTTCATTATGAATGCTAATTTTATTGTTCTTAAGGGCAATTGAGCGCTCAATAGATTCAATGTATTTTAGCTTAGCGATGACTTGATTCAAAGAAGGTAAAGAATTCTTCTGCTGGTTATGATAAATGATTTGTTTACCAATAATGATTATATGATTTAAAAGAATCCAATTAATAATCTTCTCGGTTAGGCCAAAAATGATGTCGTAATCATTTAAAAATTCAATATTAATATGTAGGGACTTAAGCCAAAGAACTACGGACTTCCAGAAAGCTAGGCTAAAATTACAATAACAAAAAAGATGCTCGAGAGATTCTTCTGACATTTGACAGAAAGTACACAGAGGAGAATCAATCATTTTCATTTTATATAAAGATTTATTAGTATATAATATTCGATTAATAAGTTTGTATTGGAAGATTCTTGTTTTAGTGTCGAGTGTGACAACATGCGGGATTAAATAAATTGTTTCCCAATCCAAATCGCAATTGTTAAATATCGCACTATATTTTTGTCGCGCGGAAGGATCGACTTGAATCGTCTTCACCACTTCCCAATACAGTTTTTTTGAGTTCATCGAATCCAGTGAATAGTTTTTACCATTTAAATAGAAAGTATATTGTGTTGTGGGTATGCTGTTAGGTGTTGTAGGACCCCCATCATTCGAATTTATTAGCCTTTTCCAGGCGGAGGTTTATTAAGCGATATGTTTTTTTAAGCGCCGTTTTCTCAAAGTTAATTTTTCGCTTGTTGGGGACACTTTAAATAGCTACAACTCAAAGGGAATTTGTTCGATTTTCCTTAAATTTGGACAGAAGCTAGGCTAACATATAATCAACAAAACGTGTCAGCGAATTTCTTAATTCCGAAAATTTTTTCGTCAAGAGCCATTTCCGTGCGATCATTCCAATTTTTTTTCTCCCCTTTTCGAAAATATTCTGTAACTTTTCACTGCAATTGAATACGGGAAATCGCCGACAACTTTTTTTAGCGCTTCGTGTCCGGAAACCCGAGAACAAATCAAATTAGCAAAATATAATAATCGCCTTGAGTTATAGCGTTTTAAAGCTGATTCGGACGTTCGAATTTAGACGTCGTAAAAAATTCGACAATTCGTTTTATTAACAAATGGTTTCCATATTTAGATAGCCAGCTCTATAAGCTTTAATTTGATATCTGGGTTTAGGTATATTGAGTGTAATCTTAAGACGCTAGAGCTGTTATACTGGAGACACCCCCGAAGGTACACTGTAACCGTAATTAAGCTCCTGAAATGGGTTAGCAGTGTAACCGACGGAGGCGAAACTTCTAGATAAATGTCCTTTACAGCAACAATTAAACACTCATTTTATTCTTCCAAATTGGAGTTGACAATCGAATAATCGGTTGAGTACGATGAATGACATAAGTACGATGAGATGAGGTGAGATGAGATAAGATGAAGTTGAAACTGAAATAACAAACAAATAACTAACTTACAAAATGTACAAATACTAACGCAAAGGCGAAACGAAGCAAAAGTCTGACAATTAATCGGACACTTACATTGCTTACGGCGCTGTAGAAAAACCTAGAGAACTCTGCTAGAGGCTAATGTACTGCACGAGGCGTCTCGTTGAACTCAACAGTGAAAAATAAAACTGACAAACTAAAGAAAAATGCTAATGAGCCTACATGCAAGCTATGCTGAATACTCAAGAGAAACCTAATTAGTGACATGATTGTATATAGGTGTTTAGATCGGTGTCACAGCTTTGCTTGTTCCACTCATCCTTTTTCTTGCAATTTGAAATCTTCTGCTGTGCTATTGACCTCGTGCATTTCACGTTGTGGCACTGATGTAGCTGTTGTCTTAAGTTCAGTTGGTGGGACAATTGCGTAGCTGTCAGGAATTGAATGCTTGTCTGTACCAGAAGGAGTTACTGTGATTGGCTGACGTCCCTGACGAGGATTTCCCTCTGTAGGAAACTGGAAGACGGATATCACTGTTCCATGAAATGATGATGTAGCTGTTGTCGAGCAAGGGTTGTGGTCCAAATTATCAAGAGCTCCAACTGAAAATAAGCCTTTCTTGAGGCAGACAGGTGATACACAACCATCCTCTTCAAACCGCTTAGCAACTGCAGTGGCTAACCAATCGTCGATCTCCATTAAACGATCATATGACACCCTTAAACCTAACTGATACAGCTCAGTTATCAGCTTCTTGCATCGAGTCAACGAATGAACGCTAAGACTGATGTAAATCGGCAGTGGTGGCCCTCGCAATGCAGAATGCTGCAAAGAGCTGGATGATCGTTTCTTGGCATTAAATAGCACCGTTTGGCAAACGGTAAGGCATGCCTGGGACTTCTTCTTTTTTTGATCCTTTACATTCAGACCGTTCATTATCATTGAAATAAGGGGCTTCAAGCTTGCAGGCAAAGAAATCTCCTGGCATCCGAGAGGAAAAGTACCAGAGAACGAGAAGCCTTTGTGGAAGAACATATCTCTTCTTACAATCTTTGCAGCTTTTTCTAAAGCAGCAGTATCATCGGAGAAGTCGGCTCTTGTAAAGCTTCCTTAACAATGTTCTGTAACCCATTTCTGAAAATTAACACGGTTTGCTTTCCATCGTCTTGTTCGTGCGCTTCCTGGAAATTATTCCAAAATTTTATTCTTCAGCCTAAATCGATTAACTGATTTGGGGTATCCTAGACCACTAAGACGATTGTGTAGTGTAGCTCTGGAAGTGGAGAAAACAGGGTTCCATTTTCTACAGAGTCCTCGATGTATTCAACTAGTTCTAATAATGCCCTTGCTTCATTAAATCTCTCTTCTTCTTTAGCATCCAACAATTCGGCACTTTTTCATTTTTCTTTGGAAGGACCTGTGCTTGTTTCTTAAATTGGTCAAGCATTTCATATGGTACTTATCTTCGATGGGGATTAAATCTCCACCAGAAAGTCCTGCAAATCAGTAACAATTCGACGAAGATTCCTGTTTGCCTTAATTGTTGAGAAGCTATGAAGCACACCGACTTTTTAATCACAAAATACACACTTTTCGTCACTCCCTGTCACTTTACGGCATTTACTGGATTTAGAAAGGCTGTCACCATCATCAGATGTTGGTTTTTGTCTCTTTTGTGCTTTTTTCAGCTTTGATAGACTGAATTTTAAGTGGCAGGACTGATGCCATTTTGCGTTATTGCTAAGGAAATCTTCAGTTGTTGTAGTATCAATACTGAACTTCAGTTCCACTGGCAGCGAATTCAGATCTTTAAAGTGAGCTACATTGGTAAGAAAGGTGTTGTAAATACTGCTGTCGAATGAGTGGGCGTTCATGGGACATCTTATGGGCTAACGAGTATTGTTTTGGCAGATAATACAAAGATCCCAATTTAGAGACATCGTTCTACTTTGACACATTATCGAATCTGAAAACGAATTTAAAAAAGGAAATCTTATTATTGATTAAAAAAATAGCACTCAAAGACAGCTGAATACAAGCAGTAGTAGTTTACAAAGACAATAAAAAACCTAAACTATTAAAATGTTTCAAAAGTTGCGTTAAAAATGGGCCTTTTTCTGAATACTTACAGTTCGTGATGACAGAGTGGAGACTGGGTACAAGTCAAACTAAGATCTTAAGAAACTGGTCTTTATTGCAACGGGTTGTGTCCAATTTTCGCTGATAATAAATACAGAACGCAGTTAAGTGTTTTCAGAAATATGTGTATCAGTTTTCTGGATAATTTGGACTTAATTTGTAGCGTTTCGACTTAATATTAACTTGCATGCTGTTACCTACATTCACACAAAGTTTGGTGCTTTTGTCCGCTCTGTATAGATCTGGCCACTTAGCCACCTGACTATTCTTCTTTCGTGTAGCCGAACTGTCGATTGTAGGACGAGGAAAAAGTAGAAAACGCAACTGCTCCAACAATCAACAAATTTTCACATTGTCTCAACAAAACCATGTGGAAAGCAGTGTCCTCTGTCGACAATAAATAGGGCAATTCCATTGTGGCATTTTCAAAATGTTTTTTTCCTTCAAGAGTATAATGCCCATAATGTTCATAAATCTTGCATACTCCACACTTCTTGGTCACTCGGCTGCCTAAATAAGTTCCACGTTCCTCATGATAAATAACGACTGGATGCGTCACTTTTTCATACACTAGCCGTTTTCCACATATTCTACACGTTTCTCTTTGAGAAACAAGAACAGTTGCTAAAGGTTTACCGCACTCTACGGAAAAATCGTGAAGTTCCTTGAATTCACTTGTTTCTTGAACGCTTGGATTGAGGAATAACAAACTTCGCGCAGCTGCCTGGAACTCCTCCACATCTTGCCCGTTACGACTCTCTCCCACCGGTTCCTGATAAACAAAGCTCTTAACTATAGATCCAAATCCAACCACCTTCAAAAATACCTCGCCAATAGCTTTAAAAACAAAATTAATCCTGAATAGCCGCATATAGTTTTCGAAAACACCCGACATTTTGTGAAAGAACGCTCTCTCAGCTTTGTGACGTAGACACAATGCGTTGTCGTTAGCAACAGCAAACAAGCAACCTCGTCTCCACTGTTCCACATACGGGCGTTGTACTGAGACAAGTAAGTCGGAGTGTCAGTGGTACAAAACAAAATATTTCTGAAAATAATCATTGTCAAAGACTTAGAAAACTAAGGCTTGAAAAACCTCTTCGGCCTCTCATTGCTGTCGATCGCGATCGCAAACAATCAATGATTTCTAAATGGCTGTGTGTTTTTCCGAAACAATCCGGCGAAATAAATGGTGACGCCTTGTAGGCCTTTTCGGCAACAAAAAACTAAAGGTTATTCAGCGAAAAGTTGTGTAATTCGGTTGAGTATTTTTAAGAGTCCAATATTTTTAGAACTTTTAGGCCGTAAAATAAGAAACTGATGAGTGCAGAATAAAACCAGGACATCGGAAATTGTTGTTCTGTTGACGGCTTGCGATAATAAATGATAAATAATTTTGCGTTTTGTCAGTCATACAGCTCAAATAAAAAGTCGTGTGCCGGGACTGAAGTGGGTAAATCAGTAAATTACGATAATTTGAAGCAATCGAGTACTCAGTCAGTTTTGTTCGTCTTCCGAACACAATCTAACATTATAGTCGATGATGTTCATCCTTCATCATGATGTTCGATAGTCGAACTCACAAAACGTTCCGTGTTCAATTTTGATGGAACACCCCGCATCTTCCTCGATTTAATGGATGCTTCATTCGATTTCATACCCGGGTTCGCTGTCTCATTCAGTAACTCAACACATAAAGTCTTATAGATATAAAATCCATTTTTTCATGTTTTATAGTGACAGATGACGTAAATTTTGGGATTTTCAATGCAATTGAAATGAGAACTTTTTGTTTCTATTTTACCGTGTCCGTTGCCTTGCGCGGGCCTGAAAACGTGCCTTCTACATGTAAAAGAAAATAAATACTAACACCCTATTTATATTGAAAGAGGGTGATCCGCGTAGGGCTAGGATGATACTAGAAGGCTCATTTGGTTTCAATGCAAAACCATTGTACTAGGATCACCCTCTTTCCGTGTAAATAGTTCCTAAGAGAGTAATCTAAGGTTAGTACAACCCCTCATGATCATTAAATTCTGTGGTATTTGGCCATGTCTTTTATTTCAATTGGTGGCTCCTAAAAGAGCCGTTTATGAGGTTTTTCTTGGCTATCAGCTATGTCTTTTTAAATCGCCGTTCATGTGCAGCTGCTTTTGGTGGTAGATGTCGAAGTAAAACCAGACGCCACTTTTAACTTGCATGTTTTCAAGAACCCAGTCTATTTGTCTGGCTCTCTTCTCCATCTTCTTCTGGTCCACTGCCCAGTACTGCGACAACATTATCCATTCGCCAGCCAGACGAGGCTCCAATCCATTGCCGATCAAAAATAACATCATTTTGAACGAGTCCTCGTCTGAGAAGGGCTTTTCCCAGAACGTTCTTCTGGCCCAGGAAGGCCACTGCGAAAGGCACCAAAAAGCGTCCCCGTTGATAAGGCTGAAAAGCTCTTTTCTTTTTTCTATGACTTCATCGCGGCTCAAATACCCCATAAAGTTTGTATACCACTCTAAAATGCTGGACATGTTGCTGTGAAAACGACTTGAGATAATAAACAGTGTTCGGTTCACGCTCTTTCTTCGTTTGGGATTCTATGATCCCTTGAGGCATCTAATGCAAATTGTGTTAATTAAGAGGGTCTGAATGGGGGGGGGGGGGGGGGGGGGGGGTCCATATGTCGGTTGTCGGTTAAAATTTTATTACTTTGTCGGTTGTCGGTTAAAATTTTCGACCTCTGTCGGTTGTCGGTGAATCTCAGTTAATAATTAAAAATGCAAGATCATGCAAGTTAATTATTCACATTTGTTATGTAATTTGCGCAGTTTTAAGACTTTAAACTCTAGACGAAGTGTAAAACTTGTAATAATTCATTATTTGATTGCACTTAAACCTTAAACTTAAACTTAAACCTTAACTCTGTTTTTGAGCAACGTGATCGTCTACCCCACTTTTATTTGCAAATCTAGTATACCGATAAAATCACCAAAGCTTTTATTCTAGATGTGAATTTGTTTTCCTGTCGATTACAGGGCATCGAAGTAAATCAAGAGAGGTAAATTTGACAAGAGTAAAATGCCCACTTAAGCCTTTGGGATACGTAATTTTGTTAGCTACGGAAGTCTTTTTTTTTTACCAAGACGTCCACAAACACTTACTACACTTATTATTCAACGGCTCTCGTGGCTTTACTGTGGGGTTTCTTTGGGTTTTTTGCCAAAAATTTCGCTGCCATGCGTATCAATCTGCACCGTTTAATGGATCTTTAATGATTTTACAACTATTATTACCTCTTACAGTCACATGTCGAGACGCACAAATGCACGAACAGCCCTGCCGGATCGTGTAACACACGCTCTGTTGACAAGCTCTGAATGTTCCTCAAAATCGGATTCCTCGTCATCCGAATCTGTCTCCTACTCATCAATTTGTACTTCCTGTGGTCCTCAAACACCTCAGTAACTTCCCCCTCAGTCCACAAATTGTATGCTTACAGCGCATTGTTGTACTGCATTCGCTTCAGACTCGTCGGTGCGATGAACAGCGTAGACAGCTGGCGGCAAGGCCTCAGCCTTATCTTTTGTGGTCTCGCCCCTAACCGTCCGTTGGCGTACTGGTCTATAACTCTCTAGCCACGCTTTGATCTGTGATCCTTCCATAGCTGGTGTTATGTCCTCACTTGGCAAAGGTGTCATCATAGCTATAGCAGAAAGGGGCATGGCAGATTGAGGGACCGGATAGTATGATTTATCATGCGTGTAGTACTTTGCTGCCCATCTAGATGTGCGGTTCAGAGATTCCTTGCAAATTGTTCCAAAATCCTGCGCATATGTAAGTACCGTAAATGTCTCATGTTTAAAGTGCGAGACAGCGTGCAAATTTTCCACTTCCGTTGTGAGCAACGTTTCGAGCAACAGATCATTTAGAAATTGGGGGTTAACGTCCATCACGTTCTTGTATAGCCTGTCCATCCCCTTTTTAAGCAAAGACACAGATACTTGCGTCTTCTGTGATACAGTTCCCTGTGGACCATTGGTTGCAGAAGTCTCGCTCAACTGGAATCGCACAGTATCTTTTACGTAGTTGTCAATCTTTGTCGCATTCTCCTTTGCTTGTTTCAAAGACGTCGTTTCTGAGAGGCTCGAGCTCTCGTCACTATCTTCACTTTTCCAGCGGCAACATCTGTAACAAACTTGTCTACGGAGCATATCCCCTCGATTTGTTTGAATGAGCATGAATCTTGTGTCCCATCGGAAGAACTGTTGTGGTCACTTTCTACCAAAGCTCTAACCGAGTTATCATCAGGGTTGTACTGCATGTCCCTTCCCGCCTTTGTATCCGTGTACACTACCTTCCCGTTCAAGGCGCATACTTGGTTTACCTCAGAGCAAGGAAGAGTCGAGTTGCATACAGCTTGTGTCACCGTCTTTGTGCTAAGTTCACATTTGTACAGCCCACCTTGGCTCGAGGCTCCTGAGAAGAATGCGCATTGGTCAAGTAGAGTAATAGACAAAAGGTTTACGATGCTGGATGGATAGGCAGTGAATTTCGTAGCATTGCCGTGAATGGTCACTCCATCAAATGTCAATGCTATCTGATAGACATATTGACTCTCTTCATCACTACAAAAAAAAAATCATTGCTTGCAGCACAGATAGCAGAAGGCTTACTAAGACGATTAGGATGTATCTGGACGTGTTCTGCACAGTCAGTGCTCTTAGAAATGGCACCCAAGTGGTCGTTAAGTCTTTGGCGCAAAACGGGAACCGTTCCATCCGTTGGTAGAGATAGTACCTTTAAGTGACTCAGAAGTTCAGCTCGTCGCTTGAGTGACTTTGTACTTATTTTCACTTTTCCCTTGAAGTCGACAAAAGAAATTGTTGATTTTCCCCTTTCGCACAAGAATGCAATCTCATCGATGAAGCACAAGTTCCTAGCATCCCTCCGTCCATCTCGCACAACAGAGACATCTGCTGGCTGGTGCAATCTTATTGTTAGGAGTCTTGATAAACCTGCCTTAAAGTTGTAATGAAGCGCAAGGATCGAGCCTGTTGGGCCATTAGAAACTGCGATCGGGTGAGGGAATACACCGCGTTGGTTACTTGTCCAAAATCTGTATTGTTCTGGTACGATGGTATGCACAACGAACTTAACGTCCTCCAGCACTTTGAGACTTCTGGCCGTGTTAAACGAATAATGGGTTCGACAGCCATTCTGTCTTATTCCTAACAAATTCAAGTGAAAGCAATTTTCGAAGCTTCTTTTTGATAAACGTCTCCGCATTGTCACTTAAGCTTCGAAGCAACACGAGATTGCTAAATTCACCGTCTAAGTTGATAAACCAGTTCGACCAACTGCACTTACAGCTTTTTCCAACGTGAACGACATCTGGCAAGGGAACTACCAATTCTAATTCCGGTGGCAGTTCCTTGTTATCTGCCATGTCACTTAAGCGAACAAGTGCCTTCTTGTTGCACTCCTCGCGGTCGGTTGCTACTGCCATGACAACTAACTTTTGGCACGTCACATTTCTATCTAAGCAGGAATCACATGCCCTTAAAGATGGGTGATAAGAAACTTGTCCCTTGTTCTTGCAGCTTGCACAGACCGATTTTGCTTTTAGGCACTCTTCGCATTTGCTCATTGCTACACATTTTGAGGCCTCACTCATCACAATATGTTTAACTTTCAATGAATACAGTGTTGTTTGATCTACCAAACTTGACAAAGTAATTAACATTTTAGCCCTTACTTTGAAGATAATTTGAAGCTTTTCTTTTCTAGGGAAGGAACCCATTAAATTGCCGCGGGAAGTTTTCAACCAATCACAGGCTGACTTTTGAAACGCCAATACGATTTTATATTGATGTCTCAAAAGCAGGCAAAAGTTTAGGCAAAAGTATCTGAGAATCACATGGCATGGACACAACAGCAGGGCGTCTCGTCGGCTCGCTTACGAGCCGCTGTTCTAGAAATGAGCCCGCCGCTGCTCTCCGTAAAGGAGGATCCCGGGGCTTTAAAGTAATTTGAAGACAGGAAATTCTATAATTGACGAAATTTGGAATTAATGTGGTTACGTCTGGTGAAATAGAGCCCACCAAAGGATCTAGACATTTCCTACGCTAAAAATAAATTTAAAATGCTCTTCTTTCTGAATACAAACATCCCTATATAACGTCGGACCATGTCGGTTGTCGGTTAGAATTTCTTTGTCGCTAGTCGGTAATTTTTTCCTCGTTTTGTCGGTAGTCAGTAATATTTTTCGCCCTTTGTCGTTAGTCGGTTAACCCCATTCACACCCTCAATTAATACTGATTTCAATCGACTCTTCACAACAGTTACCGCTATGGCTTTTCTTCCTTTTTTCCTTTACTAGTACCGCCTGATCACATACGCAACAATAGATTGAATGTTCACACATTTCTAACACGTATGATCATTTCAATCTTGATCCATTATAATTTTCGGCAGTAAAAACAATTTTCGCAAGCAATATTCGCTAGCCAACTGTTGATTTTTTGCGCATTCTTAGCTGTCATTTCGATAAATTGATTTCACTATTGCCGTTATTTAGTTCAAGACAATTATGGATTACACCAGTGCATCTACTGTCTGCAAGGATATATTTTCGGCTCATCCTCGGGGCCTGTCTTTGTTTTCTGCCAACCATGTAGCAGGAAATTTTTTGCAGCAGTTTTAATTTGCTCATGGGCGTTTTTTTTTTGGTTTTGCGAGAACTGATTTCCAGTTGCCTATCGAGATGACTGAACTGCCGGGAACTAATTTTTGCGATTTCCTCTTCAAGCAGCATAACATGCTGACAAAGAAGGAAACTTAATATTTTCAATTTCAGTTTATTCTACTTAGAGACATTTCTCTGAATCTATGAAATCGACGAAGGTGATACAGTACTGCCCAAAAAAACTGATGCAACAACAAAATAGATATGTTGCTGCAAAAACGGCTTGATCTCAACGAACAGCAACAGTCGTGTGACATAAAGTTTTGGCGGGTTTTACATTTTTGCGGATTTTCGTTAAAATAAACTCCCCAAAAAAATCTCTCAAATTAATTGTCCGCAAATATCTACTCCCTGCGAATATCGTTTCGTAATGGAAAAATTATAATGGATCAAGATTTCATATGGATCATAGGTGTTACAAATATGTGAACATTCAACCATTGTTGCGTATGTCATCAGGCGGAAATGGTAAACAAAGGCGGTAACAGATTACTGCTGCGCGCTCAAATTTTAAGCGTCATAAACGAAAGTGATACTGTATACCTGCAGCCAGTTGCATCTCCAACTCGTTGAGAAGTCAGTCATGGCGAACCGTATGCAAGTCTTAGATAGCGACCTCAAAGAGTGTTACAATCACGACTTGGATTGGTCTTTGTTGCCAACCAAACTTCGAGAAGTAAGTCGTACTTTTAAATAGCCACAACATTTAAAACAAAACCGGCAAAAATTCCACTGAAGAAAAAGGTCTGGACAAACGTCTTAGCAATCTCTCTAAATTTTCCCAACCTCTTTCAGTGTTTGTAAATATTTCTCTACATGTCTGACTCTCTCAAAAAGTTTACTTATGAAGATATATGAAATTTGTCGTTTGGACAACTCAGGATCACGGTTCATCCACCACAAGCAAAACAAAAAGCCCCAGACGTGCGTTTCAAAAACTCCCAAACATTTTTCGGGCCTGTTTTACAAACGGATATTCAATTTCGTTTGTTTTGAAAGCTAAGCAATAAAAGTCTTAAGTCGACAAGAGACTTTGCACCATTTACCGTGCTAAAATCTTCACCGCCACTTGAAAGAGGTTGATTCAAAAATCGCTTTCGGACAAAAAAGTTTTCCGGAGTTTTTAGAAACGTACGCCAAGTTCGCGCCATTAGGGGGGAGCTACACTCCACATTACTTAAAGACACCCAAGTTTTACCACTTGTCATAACTTCTAATAAACTTTTAATTATTTCTCTGTTCTTCTTCTTCTTTAGATATGTGTTCTGTTCGGGAGAGGGATGAAGCAACGAGAAACTACTGTTTTGTTGGGGATAATGAGCATGATTTCATTTTGCTTGGGACATGCAGCAACCGAAGTTAAAGACTTCTGGACGGAGCCTATTATCACATGGATTACCATAGTGCTTCCAACCGGTATGTTTTTAACACATCTCTTATTTCAGTTTTCACTGAAATTCCTTTTTTCTACGCATTAAAAAAAAAGCGATGACAAAACCGCGAAATGTGACGGTCCCAAACGCGCGTGTGAAACATTGCAGGAACCTTGAGCAGGAACCATTACTTTCTGAACGTATTAGTTCCAGGCCTACACGGTTAAGATTATGAACAGAAACATGGCGGCCCTGAGGGGGCTTTTTCAAGTCAGTCTGCCTTCATCTTTAACAACGGCGAGCCTTAGCCTGCCTAAAGTGACCGCTATATATCAAGACAGTTTGGTTCTATAATTTACAAAATGACAGCCGCTGCCATCTCACCAAATTCCTTGTCAAACTTGCCATCGTCTTCTATTTTGGAAGCGGTCGCTTTTAAACTTCTAGGAAAGGACAGAAATCATAACATGCTTTTTAAGGTAAAAATCATTCTACACTTAGTCTTTTGCCGAATGCCGAAACTTGTGCCTTGTATCTTATTCCTTTTGAATACTTAGTCCATGCATGATAGAACTTGACACTTAGAGGCGCTACGCAGCTCTTACAAGATGCGCTTTGATTTGTCGACGGATTATCACTATAAAAATCAGTGAACACAATAAACGAAATGGGATCATACAAAATTAATGCAGAAGTAACTAAACCCAAACAAAGTTGCAACGCAGAAGGGAAGAGAAGAAGGCACCAGTAGGATGACTAATTGGTCATAGCAGCTTGCAGTTTCTCCCTTTCCCTGCTTATCATACAGCATAAACGCTACATAGGAAAAGCGATTTCAGTGACATATTATAAGTCATGCTTTGCCCAATGAGTAAAGGAACAAAGTTCCTTAATGGCGAGACAACGAAAAGGTGATCTAAATATATGACAAACTAAATGGAGGAATAATGCAGGCAGTGGCAAATGTATAGATGGCATAATTTCCCGCTCTAGCCGATCTGTATACGTAACTCTTTGTAACCCTGTAAGCCCTTGTAACTCTGTATCCCTGTAGCCCCTGTAGCCTTGTAACCCTGTGGCCTTTCGGTAGCCCTGTAACCCATGTAGACCTGTAGCCCTGTAACCCATTTAGCCCATGTAGCCCATGTAGCCCATGTAGCCCATGTAGCCATGTAGCCATGTAGCCATGTAGCCCTGTAGCCTTTGTAGCCCTTGTAGCCTTGTAGCCCTGTAGCCTTGTAGCCCTGTAGCCTTGTAGCCCTGTAGCCTTTGTAGCAATGTAGCCCTGTAACCTTTGTAGCCCTGTAGCCTTGTAGCCCTGTAGCCTTTGTAGCAATGTAGCCCTGTAACCTTTGTAGCCCTGTAGCCTTGTAGCCCTGTAGCCCTGTAACCCTGTGGCCTTTGTAGCCCTGTAACCCATGTAGCCCTGTAGCCCTGTAACCCATGTAGCCCTGTGGCCCTGTAGCCTTTGTAGCCCTGTAGCCTTTGTAGCCCTGTAGCCCCTGTAGCCCTGTAGCCCTGTAGCCCTGTGGCCTTTGTAGCCCTGTAGCCTTGTAGCCCTGTAGCCCTTGTAGCCCCTGTAGCCCTGTAGCCCTTGTAGCCCCTGTAGCCCTGTAGCCTTTGTAGCCTTGTAGCCCTTGTAGCCCTGTAGCCTTTGTAGCCCTGTAGCCTTGTAGCCCTTGTAGCCCTGTAGCCACTGTATCCCTGTATCCCTGTAGCCCTTTGTAGCCCTGTAGCCCCTGTATCCCTTGTAGCTTTGTAGCCCTGTAGCCTTTGTAGCCCTGTAGCCCCTGTAGCCCTGTAGCCCTTTTGTAGCCCTGTAGCCCTGTAGCCCTGTAGCCCTTGTAGCCCTGTAGCCCCTGTAGCCCTGTAGCCCTTGTAGCCTTGTAGCCCTGTAGCCCTGTAGCCCTGTAGCCCCTGTAGCCCTGTAGCCTTGTAGCCCTGTAGCCCTTGTAGCCCTGTAGCCCTTTGTAGCCCTGTAGCCTTTGTAGCCTTTGTAGCCCTGTAGCCTTTGTAGCCCTGTAGCCCTGGCACCTTGGTGAGTGTGCTCACCTACCACCATTGTTTGTAACGTTACCCTGGTTGATTCGGTCCCGGCGTCATAATTGGGTTGAATTTGTTGTTAACTCTCTACCTTGCTCCAAGGGTTTTTCTCTGGTTACTCCCGTTTACCTCCCGCCGCAAAAACCAACATTTCAAAATTCCAATTCGATCTGGGATCCGAGGGTCATATAGGCCTGTCAGTCGAAAGACTTTTAACTTGAACCGTCGTTAACAAAGTTAATCTATTTTATTTACCGTAATGATTCGATTTAGCGCCCGGGGCGCTTATTTACTTTTGGTACCTCAAGGGAGGGCGCTTTTTCGAGACAGGACGCTTATTCGCGACAGGGCGCTTATTTCTTTTTTGAGAAACAACCGAATGTTCAAAACAAATTTTAATATTGATTAAAAAAGGAACAATAACAGAAACTGTAACAGTAACAAATATACAGTGAATGTTCAGTTAACGTGAGGGATTTTTGATCTATTTCGACGCCGATAGCTTTGACAGTGTCACTTGCATTAATAAATAAAAGCTTTCTGGTGCGACATATTCGACGTCCTATTCGGTAATCCCGTAATATTAAAATAGAATATAATATTAGAGTAGGGGCGCTTATTAGAATGGGGGCGCTTATTGGAATAGCGGCGCTTATTAACAAAAACAGATTCGAAGGGGGGCGCTTATTCGAAAGGGGGCGCTTACTGGAAGGAGGGCGCTAAATCGAATCATTACGGTATTCATTTATAGCCCTGTAGCCCTGTGCGCATGATTGAGTCCTTAGGTCACTAAACGTTTTTTTTTTATTTTATTATTTAACAGGCAGCATCTTCAGTGGAAATTACATCTGGCACATTTCCAGCTTTGGGTGACTTCTGATGTGCAGCTTTTCTTATTAAGGTTACAGTGTACCTTCAGATCGAAAATTTATTGAAAATTTTTTTTTGGCGTTAAAATAAAGTTTACAGAATGAACTTTCATCCAAAAAAAAAAAGGATCGAAAAATAGTAAAAATTGACGGAGAAATGACGGTATAACTTTTGTGGGCGGAGTTTGTTTATTAAGCGATATGTTTTTTTAAGCACCGTTTTCTCAAAGTTAATTTTTCGCTTGTTGGGGACACTTTAAAAAGCTACAACTCAAAGGGAATTTGTTCGATTTTCCTTAAATTTGGACAGAAGCTAGGCTAACATATAATCAATAAAAACGTGTCGGCAAATTTCTTAATTCCGAAAACTTTTTCGTCAAGAGGCATTTCCGTGCGATCATTCCAATTTTTTTTCTCCCCTTTTCGAAAATATTCTGTAACTTTTCACTGCAATTGAATATGGAAAATCGCCGACACGTGTTTTTAGCGCTTCGTGTCCGGGAACCCGAGAACAAATCAAATTAGCAAAATATAATAATCGCTTTGAGTTATAGCGTTTGAAATCTGATTCGGACGTTCCAATTTAGACGTCGTAAAAAATTCGACAATTCATTTTATTACCAAATGGTTTCCATATTTAGATAGCCAGCTCTATAAGCTTTAATTTCATATCTGGGTTTAGGTATATTAAGTGTAATCTTAAGACGCTAGAGCTGTTATACTGGAGACACCCCCGAAGGTACACTGTAACCTTAAGTCCTGCACATCTACTGCAAAAGAAAATATAAAAAATAAATGAGGCGATAATAGGTACGTTTTCTAGCCCAGTTCACTTATCAAAATGCGGACGATTCCGTGGGTAAACTAGAGGAGTTGAAACGTTTTAGCTCTCTTATGATTGGCTATTATAAAAACACCCGCGAAAATTCCTGTAGAATGTGCTTCTAATAATTGAAAGATACGAGAAAGGGTTGACTCAGAGGGTTAATATGGGAGATGGAGGCTCCGGGTGATGGGCTCCTGATGCTATTATTTAAGAATTTAGCAGCAGATTGTGTCAATGTTATTGCTAATCCTTTGCTACCTATTCTACCTTTTCCAGAAAAGACATTAACGGGATTATTTGTACTGTTTTAAAAATTATTTGTACTGTTTTTTTGTAATGTTTTATATGACTGCAAGGTTATACTTACGAGTGAAACCACTTTAAACAGGTTGGACACTCTATCCAATCCACTGTGGCTTTCTTTGGCACTCCAGGTGGACATTGCTCCTTACACAGCCCGCAAACATCTTCACTAATCTCGCTGCTTTCTATACCACGCAATTGAATTAGAAAAAAAGCGAACATGTGCTCAATTTTTCATAAGAGTACACAGAATGCAAAAGCAGGAAACAATAGTGTAAGCCAAAACACATAATACAGCTACAGAATAAAGGGAGTGAATTGTGGACCCACCCTGGGAACAATCGTACATCGCAGACCGAATGACTGATCACTGAATATATGTCGAGCAATGTTTGCTTGGGTTGCACTGAGGTTTCACATTATTTCTGTTGTAATTTGATTGATCGTTTTTTGCGGAATAAAAATATTTATAAACTGAAATGCCTGTCAACTTAAACATTGATGCCATTACCCTGTTTTCCTAAACCTCATATCTAATATAGTTTACTGGAATGCAAACTTACCTCCGACGGTTGCGAGCCTTTGGGACACGCCGATAGCCCCCATCACTAACGAGTTGACCTTCCCTACGATTAAAAACAGAATAAAACTTCAATATGACACGACCTTTAGAACTAAGCTACTGAGTGACTCGTGGAAGGAAAATAGCTGCCTATGATGTAAAAATTTATTCAGTACAGTTAATTACCTCCATTTCTTTTATCTGAATTCTCTTCTCGAGGTCCCTCGGCATTGTCGACGTTCTCCTCTCGAGGTACCTCGCTTGTATCTGAGTTCTCCTCTCGAGGCCCCTCGGCGTTGTCGGCGTTCTCCTCTCTAGGTCGAGAGGAGAACTCAGATACAAGCGAGGTAGGTCCCTTGGCGTTGTCGGCGTTCTCCTCTCTAGGTACCTCTCCCTCGAGCTCGCTTTCATTTGCGCCATCTTCAGACTCCGAATACGGGACCAAATAAATTGGGCCTGGAATTAGACACACTTGTGTTAAACGAGTGAATTCTTGGGCTTTTAAGTACAGTTAGGTAATAATGCTCATGTATTTTCTGTGGCTTCTATAAATTTTCAAGGTAGAAGTTTGTACTCTGCGAATCCTAAAGGATCCTTCAAATCAGCTACTCTGATGTAAAACTGAATACCATACGATTTAACTAAGATGGTCACATCTTCATTTCATTTGTATTTCCGCATTTCATAATTCATTTCATTCTGATTACCTCCATTTCTTTCATCTGCACTGTCCTCGCTTTCGTCTGCGCTGTCGTCATCTCCCTTGCTTTCCTCTGCGCTGTCCTCCTCATCTGTGGTGTACTCTTCCTCTGCGCTGTCCTCCTCATCTGTGGTGTACTCTTCGTCGCTTTCGTCTGCGCCGACGGGCGCCAAAGAACGTCTTGCTTTTTTAAGCGCACATGTGTAGCCCTTGATTGTGAGAAGAAGGATACAGAATTGAATAAATTAATGGTTATATAGTTTGTTTCAAAGGAACCGTTAAAAAAAAACCAAGAGTGTTATTGGAGACCTTCCTTTGGGACCAACCGCTGACAATAACCCCAGAAGACTTCGGATTCGAGATTGGTTGTAATAGAATTATGTTAGGTTTAGAACTGCAAAGGTATGACTGTTCTTCAATTTAGACTACATGTTTACTGGGCCGCCTCGTGGACTCTCTTTTTCCCATCATAAATGTTGTACACAACTCACTTACCAGATGAAACGCTTTTCTTTTAAGCGGAGTCATTTCTTGGTACTCTGCCTTTGTAGATGGGGTCATCTGAATCAGAACGCGAATAAATAATTACATTAATTAATTAATGAATTAATTAATTAATAGATATAATTACAATGAAACATTCAGGAACGTTTGGTGTCGAGTACTGGGCTTTGCATTCACTTCGCTGCACAAAAGTAACTGCAAAGAAATGATTTCAGTGCTTTCCTACATTTACTGAGAATTGAAAGTGATGCCTAAAGAAAAAAACGGAAAGAGCTTAGATATTCTGCTTTGCGGGGTAGATGAAGAAGGTCTTTATTATGAGTGAACGAGAGCAGCTGAAATCATGCATGTAGAAGAAATGTGGGTGCAAGGCAATGCGTGCATTTAAAAACATGGCAAACAAAATTTGTATATTGTAAATACATTCAGTACAAAGTTAGACTTTTCCACGGTGTGTGAGCTTAATATTAAAAACT
The DNA here is from genome assembly GCA_022457155.1 of Cladopsammia gracilis. Lineage (NCBI taxonomy): Eukaryota > Metazoa > Cnidaria > Anthozoa > Scleractinia > Dendrophylliidae > Cladopsammia > Cladopsammia gracilis. The sequence goes on along the minus strand of JAJGOT010000185.1, from coordinate 1,260,910 downwards.
GCTACCTGAAATTTGTCTTCTTCTCCACTTGATCTATCAGTCAGTTGATCTATCAGTCGCTCTGGCGTTGAAGCCTGAACGGGCAAAAACTCCAACGGTATGACAGTCACGTCTAAAGTTACAAAACGATACTTATGACTAGACTGAAATACAAATAACAATGAGCTTATTCTACCACAGTAAAGATCATTTTTCTTAACAAGACGAAATGATAGACTGTTGCATGTAGAGAAAGTGGCGAAATAGCATAAATTTCAGTAACGCCCATTAACAATATATACAATATATTCAGTCTCAAACGCTTTTTATTCAGCTTATTTGCTGAAGGAGTTGAGCTTCTGATCAGCTGCTAGTGGAAATTATTAGTTTAGCCGAAAACGATGTATGGTTTCGGGCGTGGTTGCGAATGAGACAGGAGTGGGGAGAGAGGGTTCGATAAGAATTATTTGAGAGAGACGGGGGCTATTGGAATGTTATACTTTCTAAATATATACTGAACGGACCTTTCCATAGTGTGCTAATATCGTTTTCGATATTAGCAATCAGTTTCTCCTGATCATCAGTGCCAGAAGCGTCTACCTCATCAAGAAAAACTTTTGTAAGGAATGCAAAATCCCTTATTCTGGAAGGTCACAGGTAATTATGAAATTATAAATAAATTTTGATAATATTACAGAAAAGAGTGCACAGATTAATGTTCTGGAGCAAACCCAGACAACTTGTAAGTACGAATTTCACTGCAATAGGGGGTGGAACATGGACACCCAAAACCTATGTAGTAAATGATTAGAGCGTCCATGACTCCTATGGCGGGAGGAACAACCAATAGAAAATAACTAAGAAGCTGGAATCACTATAAAATGGCAGAAAACTGGCCGAATATATGGAATGCAGGTACTCCCCCCATTCCCCCCCCCCCCCCCCCCAAACATAAAAACTATAATAATGCTAATTTTATTTTTAGGCAAAGATGAAATCGGACTTGCTGACATTGTATAAAGGAATCTTATATGGTTTTTGTCCTTGCCATGGTTATAATAAGAAAATTGGCAAAACTGGTGGATTCTACCATATGGTGTGCAGGCATGGGGTAAGCTTCGCAAAAGGGAAAAAAATGTTTTCAGCATTATAAGGATTTTTCATGTTTATTGTTTCTTTCAAATTCAGTCTAATTCATGTGAAAATGAATCCATAACCTGTACCTAGGCGAAGACGCTGGATAAGTTACATAGTAAAAAAAAAACTAGCCAAGGGTAATTGTTTGCCGAATGGGCTCTTTGTTTATTGCCTTATTGGGCAACTGTGTGTAATTTCGAAAGAGCTGCGTAATGCTCCTTTAGAAGAAAAGCAAGTATCTTCCTCAATAATGTCACCATCAGGGTTAAAGTGTGATGGTTAAACATTTGAATTGGAAACTATAGACACTTATACCTACTTAAACATACTTATACCTACTTATACAGTATGCATCATTACTCATACCGTCATTAAGGGCAGTTTTAACTGCACCGAGTGTAATGAGTCCATTTCGCTTAAATCACGGAAAGAAACTTTAAATATAGAAATTATATTACCATTTTTCCTCACTATGGAAATAATTACATGTGCTGTGATTGGCTACTCAACCTCGGAAATATCCTGTGCTATTCACCTCTGAGCAAAAGCAGCGAAACAACGACTATCTCAATAAAGTAAATTTTCCCAAAACCAAAAATTGTGCTTCCTATTCACTTATGTGGTATATAATAAAAAAATTATCCACCTCAGTGTTGGTGAATACTATCCCCCTACACTTCTCAGAATAATTGTTAACCACAATTAATTGGTAATGCATCTAATTGTGTGTAATAATATAGATCTGTAATTGCTGCTACACAGTTATCCAATTTTGTAACCACTAACATGATTATATATTACATTGGACTCTTCATCTTGATAATGTTCTTATTTTTCACTTCTTCCGCCAGTGCACTGTGGCATCCAAGACATTGATACTGTCTGAATCTGTTCGTGATGCGGCAGATCTCTACCTGTCAGTCAAGCATCAACCAATCGTGCTGATCAATGATTCTCCATGCGGTTTTGTACGGCATTTGGAATGCAGGGATGCTGAAAAGGCAAACATGTTGTGGGGAGAGTTTTCTGGTTGTTTTCAACGTCCAGAGTATGGCATGACCATCGACAGGGTAAGGGCTTTCTGTTGATAAAAGATTGAATAAAAAAATATATTTATAATGAAAATGATTATTCATCTAAATTGAGGGGTATAGTAATGTATAACCACTGATAAGGGTGAAGAAACAATTTACGAAAGGGAAGTGCATACAGGCTGTTGGTAATTTAAACTAAAACAAGAACAAAGTTCTGTACATTTTCAGCATAAATGTATGTCTGAAAATAATAATAAAGTCTTTATTCACTCCTGGTTAAGGTAACATCATTCACTACTAACCAACTAGACGTTTTGGTAAATAAATTATACAAGTGAATAGCAAACACACATTATTGAGTAACCTGATTAACAAAGTACACAGACACAATTTTCAGCCTCTGCTCGCAAAAAGCCTCTGAACGCAAAATGAGCCCACATACCTCAAATGGGAAGGAACAAAGCAAATACTAGGACACATGCATTACTAGATCATAACTTACGTCAATGACATAGTTATAAATTAGTTATATATTTACAACTATCCTTGGAAATGTACTCTGATTGATATTTTCTAAAAATATATTAATTATCCTTTCCATTAACAGAACCACAACTTCCCAGAAATTGTCCCAGCAGAGTACAAACGTGATGCCAACATTAACACAAGTGCTGGTCAATTGGATTCGTCATTGATTCATCCCTACACAGGAACTGCAAGGAGGTTTGTGTTGCAAGATCGCTTTCATGCCTCTACTAAGCCACACAAATCTCCTTTGTGCCTTTTTCACGACATCAATCTTTGCCAGCAGGCAAACTCCGTAAGCACAAGCACACAGGAGTCAGAGAATTCAAGAAAAAACCAGAGAAGATTAAGGAGTGCTTGTGCACAAAACTTTGGATTACACTTTCTGTTTAATTTTCTTATGGACTTTTATCAAAATGAAGCCATTGTAAAAACCCAAAAAAATGCACTTAAACAGCATTTAAAGGTTGGACAAACAATTGCAAGGGATGAATTCCATAGATTTAAAATAATCAGTGATAACTAAAGTAAGTAAACTTCCATGCAACGGATTCTAACAATCCTGTTTTAGCCAGAAACCTCCCATTTTCCGCTTTTGTTTGTGGCCTCCCATTTTCACTCAATATCCTCCCATGTTTTTGTAACTTTTCTCAGGGCAAATGAATATAATGTTTACCCTGTTTCACTAGTAGATGTTTCAGCAGGACCCTTTCTTGTTTTTCTGTGTCTCAGTGGAGCATCTCAGGATGCACCACAGGCAGTTTATTGAGTGCAGTAATGCACTGGATTATGCCTACTAGAATGTTCAAGGTTTGAGATCCAAGACAAATGTCCATTCAATATAATCTTAGAGGCCTATATTAAAAGCACAATTTAAGGGAGGCATGCTCCCAGAGACCTATTTTGAATAAATTTTCCCAAACCTCCTTTTTTTTCCTGTTTCAATGGGTTGGAATCTCTGCAGAAGTTACATACCGTATTTATTCGATTAAGTGCCCTGGGCGCTTATTAAATTTTTGGACCTTGAGAGTGGGCGCTTATTCGAGGTGGGTGCTTATTCGAGGCTGGGCGCTTATTAAATTTACACCATTTGCAGCAAGTAGTAAGTTCATTTTGAAACAAAACAATAAATAATAACAAGACGTGAAGAGCAGAATTTTAGCTCTTCATTAAAAGTTTCTTTAAAATACTAAGAAAACTTGGTCTTCGGTGAAGTCTCTTAGTAGTGCTTAGACAATTTCAATCTCATTGTCACTCTGACCAATTAGCTAACTCTCTGGGGTGGGCGCTTATTCGAGGCTGGGCGCTTATTAACTTTTCCTACCTACAGGGTGGGCGCTTATTCGAGATGGGCGCTTATTCCGGGTTGGGCGCTTAATCGAATAAATATGGTATTAGAGAGTATTTTGAGAATGACATTATGTAAGGAAATATTATGTAAGGATGATGTAAGGATGAGTCACCACAAAGGAAAAAAATCTGTGAAATAATTTTCAAATTTTAACAATTATTGTTTGTAACAATAGCATAGTCCATTTATGTGTCACACCTTCGATGATGAGAAAAAACAGGGTTGTCACAGTGATAGCATAACCACTAACAGTTATAGCTCTTTAAGGTGATTCCTCAGTAAATTGCATTGCGCAGACTACGCACAATTTCTAGTTTGTGTCATAGTGTGCACTATGAGTGCACTCATTGAAAACATGGTAGCTTTCCTGTTTCCTGATTTTTTTTCCCCATCATGTTAAGTAAAGTAATAGCTTCTAAAATAATTATGTTTCAGCTACACAAAATGTAACATGTACATGAACCAATCACTAATGTATGTGCACAAGTATTCTTATTTCATGGGTAAAGGGGTTTCTTCAATCCATCATTAATCTCTTTCATGAATAAGGTGACCTATGTTTTTTTAGGTATAGTTTTTAAAAAATCTGCTCGTCAAATTTTCTAAGTAATCACAAGAGCTTATCAATTAATTGATTATGTGTGATAGAAATTATTTATATTAAGACTTGTTGAAATAAAGTAAACAAAAAAGTGAAAAATAAATGAAAAATAATATAAGTGTCAATAGTTTTTGATTACAGACGTTTCAGGCATATTATTATTATTATAATATTATTTATATTAGCTCAGTAAACGTTACGTTATAGTTAATTGAAATTGGCAGCCATTAATTGTAATGAAAGGAACATAAGCTTACATAAATAACAGTGTGCATTTAACATTTAGCATTTAGTCTGTATCTAAAATTCTGTTCGGTAAACACTATGTATTCATGGCATAAAATAATTATATATCTAAAAAAGCTATATCATTGTCTTACCTCAACAAACTTCGCATTTATAAATATGTATGGTTACTTCAGATAATCTGATATGAGATGAAAGTAAAAAAGAATTAAAGTGTTGTTTTGACGTGAATTGTTTTGTTCAAATCTGTGTAGCTTGGGAGGCAGACTATAGCTAGCTTGATAACCGATACTACAGGATCTGGTTCAAATGGAAGCAGGTACAAGCAAGGTTACAAATTTCTGAGGGAACGAGGGGTACATCTTGAAAACAGCTCGTGTGCCACTAGTAATTTTCTAAGTGAAGTACGACACCAAAACACTCAGATCAACATGTTTAAAATCGATCACCGATACTACAGGATGTTCGAATAAAACACCAGCAAGGTTACAATTTAATTTACCTATTCAGTTAAATCCGAAAATTCGTATCAGTCAACTGCCCTATCCGCCATCTAGTATCCGTCCTATTCAATTAAATCCGAAAACAGCCCTATCCGCCATCTTGTATCCGCCACTCCATCTAGTATCCGCCATCTTGACCTATTGTTTCATCGAGCCAATCAGGGAGCAGCTTGTAAGAACTGCGTGTTATCTGGACACTTAGCTTAAGGTGGCTCGACTGGGTTTTTTTGGTGACACAACATCCCAACTTTGAACTTCTAATTCTTCACTGCCTGAGCTCTGTCAGGCAGTGATTCACATATATACCCACATATATACCCACATATGGATTTGATTGACATCGGTGTTACCATAACAATGATCTGATGATGTCATGGTATTTTCTTTAGACCTAAACTTTTAAAACGCCTGTATGCCCCTTTAAGGCAGATGTAGGTGTTCAAGACTGCAAAGTTTGAAAACATTCTCTGGGAGCATTTTCACATAAAATTGGGTTGAATATTTTCCATAAAACACTTAAACATTTGGAATACTTTCTGTCAATTCATCAATGGCAGTATTTTCCTGACAAATTGAAACAATATATTACTCCCGGCATAGTAAATCGAACCCAATCAAACTAAATTTCAATCGAACTCAATTCATGGATTGAGTTCGATTGAGTTCTGCAATCAAACAAAATCGAACTCACCGAAAAGAAAAAAAAAACAATCGAACCCAATTTGTGAAAAATGGGCGTGGAAAATCCATAACCAGATCTTGGAAGCTCGAGTTACTTCAGCCCAGAGTGTAGCGCACGTGTTTTTTCGTAAACAAAGAAATTCCGCAGAAATGGCTTCAGGTGCACTGTGAATTGTAAGCTTCAAATGCGTAGTAAAAGGCTACCAGGAATGCTGCTTTGACGTCATTGTATTTTTGCATAAAAGTAACCCTTCGAGTTGTCTTGCCGCAATTGTAAGTTAGCTAAAAAAAGAAAGGGTACAACAATTTCAGAATACACCTGCGGGAATAATGACAGCTTTGCTCTGTTCTGTTCTGTTCTCTTAACTGCCGTGGACAGTTTATAAATGGGGTTTCTGTTATTGAATAAATTGTAAAAAAGCACATGAAAAACCTGCTTTTGATGGGCTTGCTTTGTATAGGTTTACCAGAGCCAATCAAACGCAATCTATTTAATTGTGTTCGATTGATCGAGTTTGGTTTCCGAACTCCGTCGAACACAATCAGATGGATTGAGTTCGATTTGTTCGATTGAATTCTATTTGTTCGGAAATCGAACTCACTGAAAGTGCGGTGTTCGATTTCGTTAGATTGCCAAACTCAATTGAACTCAATCCACGGATTGAGTTCAATTGAGTTCTATTTCAAAATGTTCGATTTACTATGCCGGGATTAACTTTACCATATTTCAGTTGATGTGATAGAACCAAACTCTTAAATATGGTCATTCTACTCACAGAAGTAGAACTTTTTGTTAGGGAAGCATTTGTTTTAAATTAGTCAATGAATTTTTTAAAAAAACTTTTGATCTACAGTTTAACATGTAGTGCACTCTCTCTGTAAATTTCAAGTGCATTGAATCATTCTAAGTGCGCAAAATAAAACTAATAGCGATCTTTTTTATTCGTCTCCCAAAGTTTTGCCATATTATTTGCTAACAGCTGGTTATTTCAGGACTGTCTTTTTGTCTACATTCTACATATTTGTACGCTTTTCATTAAACAAGTTTGCCATTCCTTCAACACAAACCCACATTTAAACATGTTGCCATGCAAAGTTGCAGCCTTTGTTAATTGTCATTGTGCAATCAGAAGAATTTTCATGATTGTTTCAAAAGTGCAAAAATATGTACAATGTGGACAAAGGAGACAGTTCTGAAACAAACCAGCTGTCAACAAATACGGCAATGAATCTTTGGAACACAAGTCCCCTGTTCTTTCAATTTTATTTTGTGCCCTCAAAACGATTCAATGCACTTGAAATTTACAGAGATAGTGTTAAATTATATTTTAAACTTTAGGTCAAAAGATTGTTAAAAAAAATTTCTTCAACTAGTTTTTAAATAAATGCTTCCCTGACAAGAGTTACTTTTGTGAGCAAAATAAGCATATTTAAGACATCTCTTTTGATCACATCAACTGAAATCTAGTAAAGCAAACAGGGTGAAACCTTCAAAAAATGTAGTACAAAATGCCGTGTATCTCAGCTCATGACTAGTAAGAATTCAAGTATTGATCAGCACAAGTTAACTTCAGTTGCTTTCTTTTTGCCCAAAATCAGTTGAATTGTGATGTGAAACTAATTTCCATTTTGAGACGACAATACTTATTACATTGATGCAATGGAAGAAAATATATTCTCCTAAGTAACCGTCAATATAATGCAGTATTGCCGTCTCAAAATCAAAATTAGTTTATAATGTTAACTTGAAACTGTTCAATTCATTTCCTTCATTTTTACAGGAAGATGTAAGAGCACCTTTCATCAGTTTCTCACTGACATCATGGATGATGTGAAAACCACGGTTATTTTGAAACACGAGGAAGCAAAAAACATCTTCCTCCCACACTGCACATGGGATAAGTTAGGAGAAATTCTGGCAAATTCTGGTGGAAGGTCTTTTGGTTTATTTGATGAACTCACGGCATTCCTATCAACCATGAAAATGTATTCATCTGTCAAGATGCAGGTTTCAGATACTAAAGAGTATCAGGATTTTCTTCAAATGTATACAGGAAAATCAAAGACAAGGGAGACAAGTATGTGTACTTTAATACTAGCATATATTGAACCATTCCCAAAAATCCCAATACAACTAAAACATTAAACTGCTATGTTCCAGGCAAAACGTCATAAGTGACTTTTTGGCAACTTTCACTAAAATTCAATGTTTAACCTTATAAAGCACAGTTTTGTTAAAATAATGATATATTGATTGTCCATTAGGTACTTAAAACAAATCAACAATTGTGACTTTTTAGTTTTTATGTTGTCTTTTAAGTTATAATAGTAAAGCAAGCTACATATAAAAACAAGCTCCTGGCAATGATCATGAAACAACATTTCAACAGGGATAGTGTCCCTTTAAGTTCTCAAAGAACTATCACTGCATGTTTACCATATAAACCAATTCACCCATTATATACTTAGAACTATTAATAACCATTTACAGTAATCTATGTTCCTTAAACAGAGATACTGCAGGCATTCATTATGTTTATCATGACATCAGTAAAAAAGTGTGGCTTTCTGACAGAGTGTTTGAAAAACTAAATGTCAAAATGTTGCTGGGCTTACCAACAGGGCTAAATTGGTGGTTTGATTGCCCAATGTCAACCATGTTTCAGAATTTAAAAAAGCTGCAATGTAAATTATGCGAGTACAAAGTTAAAATAAAACTAAATCCTGACAGTTTATCAATTTTAGTGTATTTTTAGTTCTGAAATTGAAAATTCCTCCAATTTCAGTTACAGGAAATGCAAACTTCAGGATGAACCAAACATCTTTTACAATGTTTGGCTTTACCCAACCCCAAACTGCACTGCCAATAATAGAGGACACACAAAACAACTCAAAAGGATTTACATCCCGTATACTGTGGTATTTTCCGGAACCAGTCTTCTGCCGGATGAAAGAGACTTGTCTGGATAACCAAGAAAAAGCTGCAGTAAAACATTTTACAGAAGAATTAGGTAATATTTTCATATAATTCCATCATTAAGTGTTGGTGTTAATTCATTAAAAAAAAATAACACAATTATTTTCTTTTAACCATTAACTCCTTTAAATGAAGCATAAAAAGTACAATTTCAAACCACAAATGCAATCGGTTTTGTTTTGACCATTATGAGGACAAATAGCAAGCAATCTAAGAGAAACATTATTTACAACATGACAAATGATGGACATTAATCAGTTCTGCTACAGAAACACTTGAAAATACTATATTTTGAATGTCCGGCCAAAGGGTCATGTCACCTAATTCAACCAAGCAGAATGCTCAAAAGAGGTCAAAAGACCAAATTTTGAATGTCCATATCTTCTGAACGATTTAAGATATTGGCCTGAAATTTTGGATTTTGAAATTAGACATCAGGATGCTTACTGAGACATTTTTGGGAGATATTCTGAGAGGGCAAATATACCCAGGGCTAATACCTCAAAGGTGAAGTAACCAGCTTATCAAATAAGATAAATCACAAACTAATAATTTAATATCAGTGTTCATTGATGGAACACCATCTGGTGAGAGTTATAACAACATGAACAACATATTGCCTGTAATTAATAAATATGTTATTGTTGCAACTTTCAGTGCACTTCCTAGCATTGCTATACATTGAGGGAGAAAAAACATACTCTATTGAAGAAGATAAAAAGCTTCTGACAGTGACCGTGAATAGAACGATGTACAAATTAACAGAAGAAGCAATGGATCTGTTTGAGACCATTCATGACAACTGGGAGCTCGAGATTTGTCAAAAGTATCCCCATGATGTTCTAATCGGAGGTAAATATCCAAGCTATCCAACATATTATACAACTTAAAAAATCCAAAATTTGAATATAATTACTTAAAAAAGAAAAAAATATGACTTTATTTTCTCTCACCCTTTATTTTTAAAGTCATTTACCTTTTTTGGTTTCTCTCAAGCCAGTGCATTTTGTGTTTAAAGAATTCACATTGTGACAGCACTCTAAGACAGACTGCTGTCAAAAAAATGCAGGTACTGAAACTTCAGTGCCTTGTATCAAAATTAAACCCAACAGTAACTGACTGTGTATACACAACAGCAAGCCTTAATATTAATATCATCTACATCTTTAATTTATTTTACAAGGTTTGTACTCCAGAGGAAAATCACATCTTGTCAGGTTAGCTGTATCCATTCACCTGCTGCTAACCTTCTGGGAAAAATATGAACAAGATGAAGACAACTCCCATGAGATTAATGACAACACTCCACCTCCATCTGCCAATGACAGACATGAAGAAGAAGAAGGAGAAGAAGAAGAAGAGGTTGAAGATATGGAGGAAGATCATGATGACCATGCAGATGCACCAGAACCAATTCCCATTGGGAAACAGGCAATTGAAGTTGCCTCTTCAATAGTGAAAACCTGTTTAACACAACTGTGTAAGTTGCATTCAGTTCAGGCTGAAATCAATAGAAGTTTCAATTAAAGCTAAACCTGAACATGGAATCACTTCAACCTATTATCACTCAATAAATAAACTAAATACTCTTCATAGGCAAAAAATACAGTTACACTTCAAAGTTTTATTGAATTGACCCCAGGTTTCAAAATTTTCAAACCACACAGATCAAGTTTTTCAGTTAAGTGACTCTGCCAAATACTAACAAATAACACAAACTCGTACAACATAAAGCTTATCTCTGTTCTCAAAAAAAAAATTACCCCAAGTCAATAACAATAAAGATCATTCCAATAACATTTTATTTCCAAAGGCCTTCTAAACGACAGAAAATTTGTGGTCAATACGTCAGATGACACTGAAGAACTGCATCCAACCAATTCTCTTGATCTACATCCACCTGAAATGACTGAATTTAAAAAAATCCACAAGCAAGTGCTGTTGTCGCCAGGAAAGGTTGTCAGCATCAGCCTCCTCAATACAAAGGGTGTCTTCAGGAATAAAACAACGAATGGGCACAGTGGGAAAACCCTTATGGCTAAGGCAAGTGAAACTCTATTTACAAGTCAATTTAGTTAGTGAGAATTTATTTCAAAGAACAATCAAACAACACATACAATATATCCCTTTCAAATGTATGATATTGTGCCCCAACTACCACTGATACCCTGGTAATCGTCTATTGCCCTTGCATGATCGAATAATCTGACTATCAAATGGAATGAAATGTCTTGAGAATTTTTTTTTGGAGTATTTCCCACTATATTCCCCACCCTTCTGTAACTTTTTTATTTAATGCAATACAGAACTAATAAAATAACTGGCAGTTTTACTTTCTCAATTTTAGGTAGCTACCACCTTGCCAAAACTACAGCTTGGACAACTTGAGAGCTTCCAAGTACACGGAAACAAAAGCCAGGTAACTGTCATCTCCTCAAACAGCATTACAGACTCATTATTTCAATTTTCAACAAAAATGATTTGGCAAAAGCATAGGAGCAAACCAAATCATTAATGCAAAAATATAACATGATAATGCTCCATCTTTCTAATCAATAATGCAGTATATAAATTCATCTACAGTAAAGAGCCACATATCAGCCCTGAGCTTGCACAACTTCAAAAGGCTTTTGGACTGACAAGTAAAAATATTGTGATAGTAAACCATTCTTTTGGTCGATTTAAGTGTATCTTTTTTAAGAAATCGTTGTATATATAGGAGGGGGTATCAACCAAACAGTTTCTACATGTATTTATCACACTGTTGGTCTCATAACCAGGTGTTACTTAAATAAGGTGGGGGACTTGCATTCTATAGTAAATTCTACTTAACTATCAAAGAAATGTGAAACAGAATTATTTATTATACTTTGACCTTTAAGTCCAATACCTATAATCACTGTTTTTGTTCACAGGTGCACTTCTTTCTTAAAGATGACATACCAGAATCCACTGAACAGGTTAACCAGTTCATATCCAGACTGGCTTCCATAGGCATTGATATCGAAACCTATCAGAATGCATTTTCATTGCAAAATCAAGAAACGTACTATCATTATGTGAAACATTCATTTCTGTCTAAACCTGTTAAAAAATCAGATTCAAGATGGTAACTATCAAACTCTGCAAGCCTCTTAGATTACTGCCCTAATCCTTTATTTTATAAACACAATGCACACATTCTGAAAGGCCAACTCAGTTTAATAAAACTCATTTTATTTTCTTGCTGCTGGTTTCCAGATGAAGTTTCCACATGACATCACCAAGCTGTTTTTGGCATGTTATGTAAAAATGAATGCAAGTGTTACAATCCTTTACAAAAAAAATTCAGCATTTAACAATGATATTGCTTCCAATTATTTGTGATTGTTTAATGTGTCATGCAATTTGTCCTCAGATAACCATGAACATATACAAAATTGAGCCACTAAAAATTTATTTTGGCATTTTAGATGCTTATAAGCTGATTTAATACAACTTATAGTGAATCCAATTTTTGGTTTATTTAAACTTTGGCTGCCATGTTCGTCCCTAAGTGGGACACAAAGATGGCAGCTCCATACGTTTTCAATAAAAAATGTCTTCTACTCGTTTTTGTATAACTCTTAAGCAAAATGCTCTGGCACATCAAAATTTGGCACTTCAAAATTTTGGCCCTTTTGTGTAGTTGAAACTCAATACAATTCTATAAACACTTTGGAATCAAAAATGTGTTCTTAAATGCTTCTGAATTGTCATCCTTGTACAGTAAAGATGAATACATTTGTTTTGATTCCACTGCCATCTAAAAACTTACATGCATGTTTCATTATTTTTCAGCAAGAAGCACTACGATGAATATATGCAACGACACTCAGGCACACCAACGAAAAGACCCTGTTTAGACTAAAGACAAAAAAGACATTAAGTTTCAAGTGTTCCATTCAGTTTGGAACTAATATTTAGTTAAGATGACTATTAATCTTAAAAACAAATCATTTCTTTTCAAATATTGTTTAGTTCAAGTGTCCCACACACTGTGAACCTTTTGAAAACAACAATCATGCGATGAACCTTTTCAATCATAGAAGCAGAACAAAAAGGTTTCAAGTGTTCCAATTATTTTAACTAATTAATCTTAATGAAAACAAATCATTTATTTCAAAATATTGTTACAGTTCAGGTTTCCCATACACTGTATGAACCTTTTGAAACAATCATGTCACATACCATATATTTCCTCAAATAATAGTAGCCCCTTAGATAATTGCTCTTGGGCACTTTTGGTGGAAATATTTGAAAAAACTCTCCACTCTAACATCTCTTCAAAAATCTACCCCCTTCTACCATTAACTCCCCTTTCCAAAACAAAATGAGCATGACTTCCACATAGCAATATGGAAATATTTGCCCTCCTGATTATTCACCCCCACCCTGCCCCCTTGAATGACAGCCCCTTTTGCTGAAACAAAATATATTGATAACTGCCCCCAGCTACTATTCAAGGAAATATAGTGGTAACATTTTTTTTTAATATAGCCTTTCCATTACTTATTTCAAATGTGCAGCCAAGTTTTTACATACCACTATAATAGTGTGGTGACATCAAAATTATATGCCTTGTCTTAATCAATCTAAGATAAGTAGACATGAGACAAGTACATGACACATTTAAGAATAGCTTAATAAAGATGAATCAAAGTGGATTTCAGCACCTTCATATTCAATTTTATTATGTTTAAGGTGCTTCAATAGCACAAAAAAAAAAACCCGGGGGAGGTACTCCCCTTAATAATCTACATAGGTATGTGCAGTTCAAAAGGGTATGGTTTTCAAGCCGTTTTGGTCTGAAATAGGGCATAGATATTGACCATTTTTGTCTGAATTAGGGTATGGTTTGCGCTCTCTGGTCTGGAATTGGCTATGGTTCTTAAAAGAAGCTACTTTTCTTTCATCACTTCAGAAATGCGGTTTGATTAACATCGGAAATTAGAAGCCCTTCTATTATCGATTTAAGGGTCTGGTCTGTAATAGGGTAGGTAATATCGCATATTTTGGTCTAAAATAGGGTAACAGTTTGAAACGTGCCGCAAATCCCCACCCATCGGAAATCATCCCTACTAGCACACACACCGCAACAGATACAATGGAATCCCGATTTTTCGAATACTCGATTTTCCGAACCTCCAGATTATTCGAACCAAACAAAACTAAAGCATACTCTTAAAATTAAAGCTCCTAAAAGCCAAACCAACCCGTGCATGATAAGAAATGCTAACGCGTAACGCAATATTGCGGTAAGCTTATGTTTTCATAGTGATACGGTTCGATATCTTTTTACAATTACACATAGGATTTTAAACGAACACACGTACAAAAAAAGCCAGCCAGCACGTCACTTTCATAGCGGAGCTCTGCGGGCCGAAGGCCCGCGCGGCGGCGCCATACTCATAGAACCCATGCCGTCATTTTTCATGGTCATGACCAGCGGAATGTTTCGCGGGCGCGTGTCCGCCCGCCGCCCCCCGTGTTGAGGTATTCTGTAACACAGAATCTGCTTTCAACCACATAAAATAACCACCGATAATAATACACTCCGTGACGCATACATGACCGCATAGATGGGTCAATGTTCATGTTCCAACCATATCCAATATGGCGGCAGATAACGACCGGAGTAGTTCATGCAACTCACCTCCGTTTCAATCTTTTCCTGCTATTCATAAAGATGGAAACACGGCGAGGTACAGAAATCGGTATGCCTATTTATGATATGACACAGTTTGTAAGAAAGAAAAGGAAAAGACCCGGAAAAGAGGACCGAACAAAACGCAGCAAGCAAGTGGTACCAACACTCAATGTCAGAGTCTCGAAGATCCGCTTGACGAGCAGCTTGATGTACATGTATTTCAACCCACCTATTTCAGATTCATTGCTGGTAAGGTGAATCTCTAATGAGAGATTTTACGTAGGTTGTTAATTATTGTTTTGCTTCGAAAGATATATATTACATTACCCTGGGTGCCAGAGGTTTTTATTTTTTAGTGAAAACGGCGAGTTTGAGCGGCGAAGCCGCGAGAACGAGGCGCAACGCGCCGAGAAAAAATAAAAACCTCTGGGCACTCGAGTACACAACCTCATTTCCATGCGATTTGTGGATCGGATATCTCACCAAACCGGTTTTAAACCTTGGGGACCAACGCGTGTCTGTTTGTTGACATTAAATCTGACAGCTGACATGTTTAAAACGCGCGTGGCGCCGTTAGCGTGACAATATTCCGCGGTCGAGACAGAAATATTAAATCAAATCCACTCCAGTGTTAAAGATACATCGATGACATTTTTGCACTGTAGAGTGTTGAGAAAAAGGAGATAGAAGATTGAATTGTCCTTGCAAACAAACAGTAATCTCAGACAAAGAAGTAAACTTTCTGGATACAACCGTTTTCAAAGGCGAGAGATTTAACAAACAAAGAATCCTTGATATCCGCACGCAATTAATCCAGTACACCTATTTCTCTTCTTGTCACTTACCAGTGGTCAGCTAAATCGTTCAGCGAGAATACCTGCAACTCCAAAGCACGCCTCCGTGCTAGAGATAAAAAATAAATAGAGATACAAATTTTCCTCGTTCAAACAAAACTCTAAAGGTCACACTCCACGATAACACGAATTAATAAGTGGTGTCTGGCCTGTCAACACCTCTTTTCAAGACATCCTTGCGCTGAATAAATTTCAACAGCGCTTCTTTCTGAACTGGCTTTAGTTCTCTAATATTTTGAAAATTTGGATACTAAAGAGTAATCCACCGCGTTTCTTAAAGATCGCAAAAAGCCACAATCTCTATCTACGTCCGCCATTGTTGTTTGTGTGGCTTCACTTTGGGAAACCGGTTTTTCACGCGCCCGTGGCGAATTGTTTTGGTCCAGCCAATCGAAGTTGCTGTTGCATCATTAACTCCCGGTAGAGTCTGGAAACAAGTAGGAGTAACCAATCAGCGACCTAGTTCAGATTCTGAACTGGATCCTCGCATGGAAATGAGGTTGTATATTCGAGTGACCAGAGGTCCGTCTCGCGAGCTTCTTCTAACCGTTTATGCGGTTGATTTCACTCATGATATTCAGAGAACGGACCTCTGGATCCAGGGTGATATTACATATACTTGGGTATCAACAATTAGATCAATAGAATATTTTAGAAACTTTGTTAAGTTAAAACTTATTAGTTTTTTTAGCTTTTTTTAATTTTAAGTTGTTAGTAATAGTTAAGCTCGGGGGTCGCTAAATAGCTCAATTGAAAAATTGAGCTAGAATGTTTCTGACACATAAATAAAGTTTGGTTATTTGATGATGATGATAAACTTTATGAAACAACATTCTGTTTGTTATTTTTAGGAGGACGTATACAAAACATGGACCCAGGTCCATGGACCACCCCTGTGGACCCGGTCCATGGACCACCTGATGGACCACCCCTAATTTTCATCAATTTTAATTTTTTCCCCCGAATTTTTCTGTCAGTATAAAGGATGGAGTGTGGACTGAGGACAGGGTATAAAACACAGTCTTAAGTTTAAATAAATATGGCGTTCGACATCAATTTTAACTTTCTACTATCAATGTAATTTACGCATTTGCCGACATTGCATTTTATATGCAGCCTTATTCCTGGCTGGTACTGTTGGGGCAGGAGCATGTGAAGTTTTTTGTTTGACGCGAGTAGAACTAGAAGGACTGGGCCAAGTCCCAAGCTACTATTATTTTGGGATGCAGACAATCCCATGTGCTTTTCTTTTGGATTCAGATAAAACAAAAGCCTAGTGGATTATAAACAAACACATGCCAAAGCCACCATACTGATTGTTTTAATCGTTTCTAGGTGCTTTGTGGATACAACACAAAGAGCAGTGTTTTCATTTTGAGTTCTCGGTGAGGGAAGGGGGAAGGGAAGGGGAGACCATGCTCGAACCTTAAACACTGCTCTTCCAAGTATCTGCAAAGCATCTAGAAACAAAACAAACAAAACCAATCTTTATCTTGTTCCAACACTATTCATCAGTATGGTGGCTTGCGCACATGTTTGTTTATTTTCCACCAGGCTTAGTTTTATCAGTATTTCTTGACTACACATGCACAGTGAATCCAAACGAAAAGCACATGGAATTGTCTGCATCCCATAATTGAAGGGCCGAGAGCATAACCAACCTATATGGAATTTTACATGTAGGCCTTTTTTATTTTTTCTCGCTCAGATTTGTCCATTTTTGGCACGTGAACTACAAATTAGTTGCAAAACATTGCTCAGAATTTTTTTGCCCCTTGTATGGTCCGAAGTGATTCCAGACTTTCCCGCCGGCTCATCTTGTCCACCAAGGTCTATTTTTCACCACGAGCGCTAAATGGCACTTTATACACAAGGTACGACAAGAAACACAACTCATTACTTTCAGAGGTGCTAGAGACTTAAGGATTTTCAGACCTAATGATGTCTTTCAATCACCAGACGGGCCTTATACACGTTGGCTCATACACACACTACAGCCGATGTGTTACCGTAGTGAGCTCACGATAGATAAGCGAGCCAGGCATGTGTGTAAATAATGGTATTTTCGTTCAGGTTGTCGGCACTGGTTGGGAGTATTGGTGCGGTCGCATATTCTCACGGCCAATCTGCTTTGAAATGGCATCGAAATTGCGCTCTGAATGTACAGTTAAAGCACTGGAGGGCCAGAACTCTGCTTTTTTCAGGTGAAATTAGTCAAATTCCTTTAGTTAAGTGCAAATTCGGCAAGTGTTTGTGATATTATTCGCTGTACAATAAAATGAGGCAAATCTGAGTGAGAAAAAAATAAAAAAGGTCTTAAATTCTATATAGGTTGGTTATGCTCTTGGCCCTTCAATTATAGTAGCTTGGGACTTGGTCTAGTCCTTCTTATTCAACTTGCGTCTTGATGTTTCTACTTGATGTTGGACACCATATTTATTGAAACTGAAGACTGAGTTTTATACCCTGTCCCCAGTCTGCAGTCCATCCTTTATACTGATAGAAAACTAAAAAAAAATTAAATGAAATTGAGAAAATTAAAGGTGGTTCATCAGGTGGTCCATGGACCAGGTCCAGAGGGGTGGTCCATGGACCCGGGTCCATGATTTGTATATGTCCTTTTTAGGATGTATCAGATTTATATAATGAAAACATGGCTGATTCATGTCATGATCCACCAACAGCAAGAAACCTTGTTTCTACAGAAGTGCCCTCTTTATTTACGTACATGATTTTGCTTGTTAACACAAATGCTGTCACTTTCCTTGACAGAAATTTCCTTTTGTTTACCTTTCCTTTATTTGTTCAGGTTTGTTGGCAGCAGATTCCATATACAAAATGTCTTCATGTTAAAGCCATTCAGGACTTAATGGAGGTGTTTGATGCTGATAATGGCATAAGCCCTTTGCTTATTAGAAGCTCCCATTTGTCTCTTGATCATAGCTACCAAGTAAGCTAAATGCAATAATAATTTTTAATGTATTATCTTATTTCTAATTACCCTTAAGCCCCAATAGTAATCAGCATCACATTTCTCCTTTTAATATCAATGCTTAATCAATTAGATAGGTCACAAGAATTAAGGATATGATCACTCAAGAAGTACAGTGTACATCAGAAATTTTAGTATGGTATTAATAATTTTTTTTAGATATGGTATTGATGTATGTGTGACTTATTACTTGTAACTTGAGTTTACTCAGCACATAGAACAAATTGCTTTTAATTGAGAGTCTGATGGTAATGCATGTACAGTAATTCAGTGAGGTTCCAAAACGATGCCATGACGTGAAAGAAGGGAGGTTGTCTTTCTTCAGATGTGAATAGGATAATTATTTTATTTATGGTTACTTTAAATTTGTAAATGTTGTCACATTTTTTTCTTTTAAGGTTGTGTGTGCAGGTTTAAAAATAACTAAATTCATGGCAATTCATTGTTTCTAGCTGTCACCCTTGATAAATTGCCAATAAATTTCCCAATTAAGTTGTGGAAAATAATCTCCTGTGACAATCTTTAATTTTAATTTGTGTGTGTTTCTTTCAGAGCATCATCAGGCTCATAATGCACCAGGAGGAGATCAATTATTTTAGAGCTTGTCAGTTCTTTCAAAGTAGCCGTGGCTCTTCATCATCTCAGTGAAAAGGACAATTCTGAGCATCCTTCTTCGTGCGATTAATGGTGAAAGAGGAGAGATAGTTGACTTTCGTCTCTCTTTCTACCTACATTAGGGCCACTTAAAAGGTGTTTTGCATGTGTTGCCATGGCCCAGTACCCTGATACCAACAGCATTTTAGCTTCAGACAAAGTTATAATAAAAAACAAAATTGTTTGAATCAGTTCTGTATTTATTTTGTTGCATCAGGGATGTAGATTCAGTTTTTAACAGGCGGGAATATAGAACTGACAGACGGGTAAAAAAGAGAAAAACGTAGTCCTTTTAAAGTTGCACTTGGCTTTTACAGCTGGAAAAACGAAGTGCACATCTGGGTAATTTCCCCGGTTCCTGGCTATTATCTACATCCCTGTGCATACTATTGAGGTCTTAATTTTAGTTCCACCCGGCACAAATTCAGTATTTCTTTTCCTTAATTTTTCTACAACTTATCTGTAATGATCATTTGAAACCATAAATAACCACATGTTTGCAAGGGTTTTTATTGGCTAAAGATAAATAACCACCGAAAACTGTTTTATTTTAACCACCACATTATTTAGTAGTTTTTATTTATGTTTTTAAAGGCTTTTACTGGCTGAAAATAAATAACCACCGAAAACTGTTTTATTTTAACCACCACAGTTTTTAGTAGTTGTTATTCATGTTTTTAAAGGCTTTAATTGGCTGAAGATAAATAACCACAGAAAACTGTTTTATTTTAAGCACCACATTATTTAGTATTTTTTATTTACGTTTTTAAAGGCTTTTATTGGCTGAAGATAAATAACCACTGAAAACTGTTTTATTTTAACCACCACAGTTTTAGTAGTTTTTATTCATGTTTTTAAAGGCTTTTATTAGGTAAAGATAAATAACCACCGAAAACTGTTTTATTTTAACCACCACATTATTTAGTAGTTTTTATTTACGTTTTTAAAGGCTTTTACTGGCTAAAGATAAGTAACCACCGAAAACTGTTTTATTTTAACCACCACATTATTTAGTAGTTTTTATTCATGTTTTTAAAGGCTTTTATTAGCTAAAGATAAATAACCACTACTGTTTTATTTTAACCACCACATTATTTAGTAGTTTTTATTTACGTTTTTAAAGGCTTTTATTGGCTGAAGATAAATAACCACCGAAAACTGTTTCATTTTAACCACCACATTATTTAGTAGTTTTTATTTACGTTTTTAAAGGCTTTTATTGGCTAAAGATAAATAACCACCGAAAACTGTTTTATTTTAACCACCACAGTTTTTAGTAGTTTTTATTCATGTTTTTTAAAGGTTTTTATTGGCTAAAGATAAATAACCACCGAAAACTGTTTTATTTTAACCACCACATTATTTAGTAGTTTTTATTTACGTTTTTAAAGGCTTTTATTGGCTAAAGATAAATAACCACCGAAAACTGTTTTATTTTAACCACCACAGTTTTTAGTAGTTTTTATTCATGTTTTTAAAGGCTTTTATTAGCTAAAGATAAATAACCACCGAAAACTGTTTTATTTTAACCACCATATTATTTAGTAGTTTTTATTCATGTTTTTAAAGGCTTTTATTAGCTAAAGATAAATAACCACCGAAAACTGTTTTATTTTAACCGCCACATTATTTAGTAGTTTTTATTTACGTTTTTAAAGGCTTTTACTGTCTGAAGATAAATAACCACCGAAAACTGTTTTATTTTAACCACCACATTTTTTAGTAGTTTTTATTGATGTTTTTAAAGGCTTTTATTGGCTGAAGATAAATAACCACCGAAAACTGTTTTATTTTAACCACCACATTATT
Source organism: Cladopsammia gracilis (assembly GCA_022457155.1). NCBI lineage: Eukaryota > Metazoa > Cnidaria > Anthozoa > Scleractinia > Dendrophylliidae > Cladopsammia > Cladopsammia gracilis. The sequence continues at coordinate 1,239,899 of JAJGOT010000185.1, read as the reverse complement.
TAGTAGTTTTTATTTACGTTTTTAAAGGCTTTTACTGGCTGAAGATAAATAACCACCGAAAACTGTTTTATTTTAACCACCACATTATTTAGTAGTTTTTATTTACGTTTTTAAAGGCTTTTATTGGCTAAAGATAAATAACCACCGAAAACTGTTTTATTTTAACCACCACAGTTTTTAGTAGTTTTTATTCATGTTTTTAAAGGCTTTTATTAGCTAAAGATAAATAACCACCGAAAACTGTTTTATTTTAACCACCATATTATTTAGTAGTTTTTATTCATGTTTTTAAAGGCTTTTATTAGCTAAAGATAAATAACCACCGAAAACTGTTTTATTTTAACCGCCACATTATTTAGTAGTTTTTATTTACGTTTTTAAAGGCTTTTACTGTCTGAAGATAAATAACCACCGAAAACTGTTTTATTTTAACCACCACATTTTTTAGTAGTTTTTATTGATGTTTTTAAAGGCTTTTATTGGCTGAAGATAAATAACCACCGAAAACTGTTTTATTTTAACCACCACATTATTTAGTAGTTTTTATTTACGTTTTTAAAGGCTTTTACTGGCTGAAGATAAATAACCACCGAAAACTGTTTTATTTTAACCACCACATTATTTAGTAGTTTTTATTTACGTTTTTAAAGGCTTTTACTGGCTGAAGATAAATAACCACCGAAAACTGTTTTATTTTAACCACCACATTTTTTCTTATTTCTATTTGATCCTGTCTGAGTGTTTTTTTACCTTGGCTTCCATTTTTTTTCGGACCCGATATAAAACAAAATCAGAATGATATTATGAGTCTCGTTTTCATAGTGGTTTTATTAATCGACAAATAACCACCGATAAATATGACAGTAGTACTCTCTTGCCTTGCGGACACCGCGCTATTACGGACAAACGGTAAATCCCTGGCAAAAGTTATAGACGTTTTACTGAAAAAAAAAAACTCCCGCTATTACGGACTCTCGATATTACGGACTTACGGACACTAGATTCGGTCCCGACGTCACAATTTTATTGTTTTTACTCTCGTTTTCGAGGACACCGAGCGGCATCTTAGAACATTAAAACACATTTTCAATATTATTTTTCCGCCTTTTGTCAACACCTTTGTCTTTCTGGTTGGATTTACACTTCTTCTGTTGACCATCAACTAAAATTCCTTCTTCCTTTTCTCAAGGCCCTCTTTGTAGTCTCACTACCATAGATAAGTTCATCTAATCTGTCCAAATATTTCTTTCCACTGTAAACTTCAGACCAAACAACCACTTTAAAGAGTTTCAAGGACGTTCTTGACAGCGTCCAAAACATTTCTGCTTCAAAGAGGGCGGTTTAACGTTGCGCACGAATTATACATCCCTGACGACAAAGTCGGCGAAATTGCCGTTCAATGGAGAGTTACCCAGAGTCGGTTGGATAGATATTTCTTCAAGGAAAAGTGACGGCCATGTAGTGAATGTTTCAAAATAAATCCCACAGATTTTCAAATGTAAAGTACCGTATTCCCTCGAATAATAGCCGTTCCTCGATTATATCCCCCCCCCCCCTGGTGGAAATATTTGAAATAATCGCCTCCCTCGATTCATCCCCCCCCCCCCCCCCCCACATCCCCTTCCCCTTTTCTTTCACATCCTTCCAGCCAAGTTGAAAATTTACTTCTTGTATAGAAAACAACCATAATTACAATTACAGAAAAGTTACAAAAGCACATGTTTCATATACTAGTAGTTTTTCTATGGAGACGCTCGTGTATTTGACTCTTTCCTTTATTTGTTGGAGTTCTCTAACTGATCTAAGCTTCAAGCGAGCAATATTTGAAATAATCGCCCACCTCGATTAATCGCCTCCCCTCGAATAATCGCCCTTTCATTTGGAGTGAAAAAATTAATAACCGCCCCGGCTATTATTCGAGGAAATACGGTATGTACGGTATGTACGGAAATACGGTATGTAGCAGGAAATGATAACGATGTATAGGTTAGATGCAATTCCAGTAATATTTGATTCTTGGACACAATGTACTGAACTACTAAATATATATTGATTGATGTAAATATTTGTATATAGGGTCTCCGTTGATTCCAGTTTATGTAAATAGCTGAAGGTGTTACCCTATTCAGATAAAGATATCTATCTATCTACAAAAGCGTATGAAAGTTGCGTTCTGTTAAGTTCTATAATAGTAAATAAAACGGTTTTTACGTTCTTTACATGCGAAAAAGTCTCTGAAACAGGTCCTGCATTCAATGACAATGTAAATACTTGTAATCCCCCTACTGTAAGTACGTTTTCAAATAAATATTTTTCCCACCCCTCTATTACGGACTCTCGCTATTACGGACATCAAAACCCGGTCCCGAGGGTGTCCGCTATAGCGAGAGTTGACTGTATTTCGTGAAATGAAGCAACTGGCTCAAATGGCTCATTCGGTCCAAATGACCCAGCCAGTCCAACCGTCTCAAATGGCCCAACCAGTCCAAATAGTCCATTTAATCGCAATAACTCAAATGGCTCAACTATCTTGAATAGCACATTTTTCAAAATAACACAAATGGCCCAACCAGTCCAAATGACCCATCTAGTTCAAATGGCCCAACTGGTTAAAATGACTCAATTAACTGGCGCAAATGTCCCAACTGATGCAAGCAGTCATTCAGCTGGTCGAAATGACCCAAATGGCTCAAATGGTCCAACCAATACAAATGGCCCAATCATTCTAAATGACTCAAAAATGGCCTAACCAGTCCAAATGACCCAAATAACCTGTTCGGCACAACTATCTCAACTGCCGGCTCAAATGGCCCAACCAGACTACGCAGGCATCAAAGAAACGATTGCATTCACTCAGTCCTTAATCTAACGTTGTATGCCTCGGTAAGTGTGACGGCCTCCAAAGCTTCTTGTAGAGTTATATCTTTTAATAGCTTGAAGTGCTCGCGACAGGCGCTAAACAAAAGGTGGTCAAGTTTAAAAACAAAAACAGAATCAAACCTACAGGTATCCAAGCTAGACACCACTGACCAAATACTGTGTTGTTGCCGTATGTATCGTGAGTGGTGTCGCTAATCTCCTCTATAGTATCTTGTACGACTACATAGTCCTTTATGACAGCACAGCTTAAGGCTGCTATTTGTATCGTCCATCTGGTCTGGCAAGAGACTTGAGTGTAATTTTACCGAAAATGCTAAAAAAATTATTCAAAAATCTAATTGTTGTATCGCGGTTTTTTTTGTTGAATTTGTTTGTTGCATGAAGTTGATATATCGCCAAATCTAATTGTTGTAGCAGGTTTGTCTTGCTAAATTTTTTTTATATATAGCGTTAATATCTCGCCGAATTTACAATGTAATTGTTCAGGATAAAAATGCTTATTTCCTTTAGGAAATTTTTATTATACTATTTTAGATTAAATTTAATTAATTTCAGGTTGAGCTGGCAGAAAAAAAGCTGTTCCAACTTTTTAGCCCACCCTTGTGTCGCAACCAGCCAGCCAGCCAACCTGCCAGCTCATGATCACTGATTTTTTTGCCATCTCGCCAGCTAGTCAACCAGTGGACACATTGCTCAGCCAGCCAGTCGGCTAGCTTTTCTCCGTCATTATTTCAGTAAAAATATTCGCAAATGTTGAAACCATGCACCATGCACCATGCACCAAAAAGAACGTTGCTTGTAGAACGTCTATACAAGTGTTCGCTGCCTTAAACTAACCTAGAACTTCACCCCGAAGTGAATCCTATTACCATCGTTGTTGGATGCAACCCGTGAACAGGCTTCTCTAGTACAAGGTGCTGAGTTGCAAAAAGACGCAGAACACTTGCCGGGAAATTATTAATAACGATTTGATGCCAAGAAAAACACTAGACAACAAGTCTAATTTTGGAACTGACGGATTGGACCGGACATTCAGTGAGCATAATGGACATAATGCGCCTTTTTGAGACTATCAAAATGATGCATACTACCGTAGAATTCTGAAGGTAACACCCCCCCCCCCCCCTACGAAAGTATAACGGCTCCCCGAAAGTAACGTTAATGTTTTACCCTCCTAGTGAACCCCGAAAGTTACGGTCCCCAAAAGTAACGGCCCACCCGAAAGTAGCGGCCCTTCGAAAATGACCACTCAACAGCAATACAACACCGTATTGTATTTGATGAACGTTTCAAGTGGTACTTTGCCTTTGTAATAACCATCCTACAAATAAATTGCCTCTTTATTTCGCAGCAGCTTGGGAGCCCTAGTGTGACACTTGATTCGTGACAAAATGTACCTTTCCCTCCGGTGGAGGGTCGTGTTGTCAGCGCGTGACTTAGTTCAAATGGACCAATCAGAGTTGAGGATGAAACCAGATACGTGTCGTTGAGTAACGACCGTTGGCGCCAGGTCGGTCACAAGCATATCTGGAAAGCCGAATAGGCGAATTTAAAGCAAAATATCTCGTTCTTTACGAGTCTTTCGACCGCCGAAGCGCACGTATGTGGAGTGAAATTTATTGGGCTCTATGGAACTGTTGGTTTTATTGCGATTCGGGACTTTTCCTTTTGAGGAGAGAGCGATTTGTGGAGTGACCTCTGGCCAGCGATCGATGCAATGGTCTGCCTTTCCTTCTTTTTAGAAGGGGAGACAACGACTTCGAATAACTTCGCTAAATGGCGTCGGAATGGCTTCAAATTCGGTACAAGACACAAGTAAACGACAAATTTGAGGTAGGTAAACTTTATTTCAAAATAGATAGTTATTTACCCAATTTTAGAGAATCCGTGATTTTCCCTGGCCATACATTTCTCTGTATACACAAGCTGTCGCATACACCACGCATGTAGCTTGGGAAGCCTGTGTATAATGTTCGCCATTTTGAAGTTAAATTTTTGAGCCGGCGTGAACAAAACATGTGTTGTGGTCAGTATGGACAATGGACTACCGAATTACCGGATCGACGGACAACTCGTGCGGACCACGGACTACGCAAAATATAACGGATAACTTGGTGTAAAACACATACAGGATATGAGATTTCAAACATTGATTATTAAGAACTGCAGAAAACAGTCCATAACTTAAGATTTGTGACCAGAAAATTCAATACTAAAAAGTCTGGAAAATCGAATGCTTCCTTGACAGCTCTAAAATAATTGGACATTGTCTTGTGTTTCTAGTTGTTTTTTTTTTGTGTGTGTGTGTGTGTGTGTGTTTTTTTTTTTCATTTCGGTTTGAGGGTGAAACATATGAGCCCCTGGTGGATCTAGACTAGCTCATAAGGTTGGAGACAGAAGTAAACATTCTCTGCCATTTTGAAGGCTAAGCTCCGCAATATAAAACATAGAGCCAGGACTATGGACCACGGATTAGGGGCTATGGATTACGGACTATGAACTACATATTACAAACTAGCGGATTTAATAAAAGCATTTTTATAAACTGGGGAAAATAATATGCTACTGATTGTTATGTAATCGAGAATAGTGGATGTCTGTATTTGTGAAAAATATTTGGTATTTTTCTCACCTTGTTCGTGCCATCGTGTTCGGCTTCTTATAATAGCTCCTTTAGTCCTGTAAACTGCGATCTTATCAAGCTCCGACCTGAGACGGTATAATTTGGAGATGTTCTCTTTTGATCTATTTGCCACTAGTGTTTTCATCAAAGAGTCAATCTGATCGGAAAGTTTTTTTTTCAATGTCTCTGCATTCTCTGTTTTTCCTCTTGCAATACTGTACACAGAAACCTCTTATTTCCATTTTTATCATGTCCCAGGCGAGGCCTTTATCTTCGAGATAGTAATATTTTTCTTTATATTCGGGAATCTTATTCGCTAGTTGTTCAATGAAAGCATCGTCGTTTAAAAGAGAATTGTTAATTTTCCAGAACCCAGGGCCTCTTTGGGCATAATCTTTAGATCTAAGTGTTAGAATTATTGCTGAGTGATCAGATAATGTGGAGTTTGTAATAGTCGTACTTAATACAAGAGAAGACAGTTTTGCCGATACCAGCCAAAAGTCCAACCGGCATTGTACTTTTAGTGCTTTATCATGCCATGTGAATTGCTGTTGATTAGGATGTTGGCACCTCCAGACATCCTGAAGTTTTAAACAAGCGCATAGATTTTTTATTTCGCTACTTACATTTTGTTTTTTGTTTACCTCGCAGCCGCCAATCTTATCTTGCAAATTTGCAAATTTGCAAATTTGCATAAAACGTTTTTTGTTCGGAAATAGTATTGGGACTGTAGATGTTACACAAATAAAAACTGGTATCTTGTATTGTTATTTGAAGGAGTAAATATCTGCCTTTCTTATCAGCCGTGATATGATCTATGTGTATGTCTACTTTAGGATTGAATAAAATCATAACGCCCATTGAGTGATTTGTGCCATGACTGTAATATACATCGCCACCCCATTCCGATTTCCATACGGTTTCCATATTTTGCGTAGAATATGTTTCTTGCAGAAAAATTATGTCAAACTTATTGTTATGAAGCCATCTGAATAACTGCCTTCTTTTACGCATTTGGTTGAGACCTCTTACATTTAAAGAACAAAAGGAAGCGGTGAAAGGAGTTGTCATTTTTTGTTCAAGCATGCATTATTTAAATCGACAGTAATTTTGTTTTGATAGAATAAATTTTGGTAAAGTTCGACCGTTCTGTGAAACCTTCTTTGCTTACAAGTTTAACTATTTCAAAAATGATAAAGCAATGAGCATATGTAGTTATAGGTTTGTAAAGGAAGCAAAATTTTTGGTGTGCTAAGAATTGAAAAACAAAAAATCCCAGGTGTCTAAGAAAACTAAGACAGGCGTAAAATAAGTTTTACATAAACCTATGTAATTGAAATAAGCAAACGAACACTCATACAAATATACTAATAAAGAAAAAACAAGATAGAACATGCTGAGGAGAAAAAGAAGATAAATAAGAACCTCAGTTCGGCCGAGCCATTTCTCCCATACAAATCCAGATTCTAGATGTTAGGTTCACATGTTGATGTTGATGTTGTTTAGATCCTCTTCGGATTGTACTTTAATAGGGTCCGCGTCGGGCGAGGATTTAACGAAGATCTTTCCATCTAAAGTCCAGACGGACGTTAATTCTGCAATAAGTTTCATTAAAAACCTTCAAACTTTCTTAAATATCTCGGATTGTGTAGCGCCTTCCCCCGTGAGTGGATTCGTATGCTAAAAGAAACCAACCAAATCCCTACTCCGGCTGTTCCAGTAACTGTCGACATAATACCGATAAACAAACTTTCCTGTAAAATAGCGACTGAATTTTTAATCAAAAAGAAGTTTCAACCTCCAACTGCAGAAAGAAGAATGAATCAAGCTAATTTAGATGACAATGCAATAAAAACTATCTACAAAATCCCTTTTAACGTCACTAAAGATATCAGACTGTCCATATTTCAGTATAAAATTGTACACCATATTCTGCCAACTAACGCAACTCTATTTAGAGATAAAATTAAAGAACAGGATCAATGCCACCTGTGCGAACAAAAGCAAACATTAAAACATTTATTTGTATCTTGCTTACATGTCCAAAGCTTCTGGACAAAATTTACACATTGGTGGAATGCCAAAAATGATGACTCCATCGAGCTTAATGAAGAAAATATCATCTATGGCTTTACAAAAAAATTTGCCCTACAACTTGGTTTGAACCTCTGTTTAATAATAGCGGAGCACTTGCCAGGCCGAAGGCCTGGCTGCGCAGCTCCATACTCATAGAACCTGTGCCGCGATTTTTCATGGTCATGGCTAGCGGAATGTTTCGCGGGCGCGTGTGTGTCCGTCCGCCCGCCGTGTTGGAACAACATCCGGGATCTTAGCAATTTTGTTTTTCGCGCGGCCACACAGCCGTGAGCTCGGTAAACACTTTAGTTGTTTTGTTGTGTCTAGCGGAGAATTAAAGTCGTTATTTTCCTGCATTTTTTCGCGGTTTGCTACTCAAGACAGGGATACTAATTAAGGTATACTCAGAAGCCGCTTTAGTGGAAAAAGACGAGCTTTCAGGGATAAAATCTTGCTTCGACGAGGAACTTCATGTATTACGTTTTCATCAATGCGGGAGTAGTTTGTTTTCTACGGATTTCAGAACCAGAAGCGGAGATTTGAATTTCCAAGCAAGCGAGGACTTAAAGGTAAAACAGATTACAGTTTTCGATGAGAATTTATGTTGATATCAATCTGTGAGTGACTTTTTATTAGTGTTATTGTAAGTTTTGGAGAATTGATTTTAAAACGTGCTTAAATTCAATTGTATCGATCTCTTGAATTTCATCGAAGAAAGTTTGAACTCGATGAGCTATAAATAAATGGTACGCGTTTTGCTTTTAAACGTAAACTAATGAAGATTTGAAAAATTTTTTTCGAAAGAAGATTGTGTTGTCCATTTTTATGTGTTTGTTCATTCATTAGATAGATTGAAAAGCGATTTTATGTAAACAAAACAAGACTTTGATTTTATAGTACAGTCGATCTATCTTCACTCGCATCGCCTTATGCAAATAAGCTTATGTTTGTGTATTTTTTGCAATTTTTGATTTTCAAATCAGTTTCTCGGGCAATTTTTGACAAACATAAACTGTATTTTATTCGGAAACTAGTGGTACTAGTTATTCTAGACAGAGAAAAGTTGTTTTTGTGAACTTTTGTACGGTCTATAAAAATGAACTATGCAGACGGTCGCGGAATAAGCTTAAGCTTAAGGTGTTTCCCTCCAGTTTCCGAGTAGCCGCACCGACCGTTTTTGAGCGGCCGTTTAACTAACTTTCCTTTATTGAATTAGAATGAAACTTAGGTAAAATATTGTACAAAGTTTGAAGTTTATAAGAGTGTAACAATTTTAAAAATCAGATTTAAAATTGCGGAGATAAACGAGAAAAATTGAAATCGCTTGAGTCTAAATTCCGAGCGATTGCGATGGCATCTAGAAAAATCAAAACTATTACGATAAACTATGACATATGGCAAACAAAATATCTAAAAATTAGAAAATTTTGTCAAGCCGATTTTGAGTAAATCAGAAAAACATTTCGAACTTGTGATTTTGCATGTGTATGAGCACATATACAAATTCCTCAATTAAGCTTATAAAAGTTTAATTTCTCAATCTCAAATTTACGCCAAAATGCGTGTTTAGTGTATGAGATGAAACTGTGAAAGTTTGAAAGCGTTTCTCGTTTTAGTTTTGGAGATTCGATTTTCTGTAGGAAACCGTAGTTTTTTGACTGAGTCCTTGATATTGTAGTTTTAGCACTTTTCTACATATTTCAAAAACCGCGAGATAGATTTTTTTTTAACTTTTATGGTCATTTCTTTATAATATGAACAACATTGTCTCAAAGTTTCATCTTGATTGAAACATTGCAACATGGTCAAATAAAATAATAAAGTTCACCCAAAACGCGATTGAGACTTTGTGCTTTGGTTGCACGGTTGAAGGCGCACAAAGACGCTTTAATTAATTAATTCAGGTGAAGCGCAACGCATTTCTGCGTGACCATCATGTTTTGCGGAGTAACGTTAGGGGCTGTGTTCCACGTTATTTTTATCATTCCCACAAATTTCAGTGGGACGTTTATTTGTAAGCAGGTTTTTTATTCGCATTTGACGTGCACTGGACTCTCTCGACATTTTGAATTGTAGGGAAAAGAAAGAAGTCATTGCGATTTGCATAATTCTCAACACGCAGAAATGCGTTACACTTCACCTGAATTAATTAAAGCGTCTTTGCGACGTGCGCCTTCAACCGTGCAATCAAAGCACAAAGTCTCAATCAAATTTTAGGTGAACTTTATTATTTTATTTGACCATGTTGCAATGTTTCAATCAAGATGAAGTTTAAGTTTAAAAAAAATCTATCTCGCGGTTTTTGAAATATGTAGAAAAGTGCTAAAACTACAATATCAAGGACTCAGTCAAAAAACTACGGTTTCCTGCAGAAAATCAAATCTCCAAAACTAAAACGAGAAACGCTTTCAAACTCTCACAGTTTCATCTCATACACTAAACACGCATTTTGGCGTAAATTTGAGATTGAGAAATTAAACTTTTATAAGCTTAATTGAGGAATTTGTATATGTGCTCATACACATGCAAAATCACAAGTTCGAAATGTTTTTCTGATTTACTCAAAATCGGCTTGACAAAATTTTCTAATTTTTAGATATTTTGTTTGCCATATGTCATAGTTTATCGTAATAGTTTTGATTTTTCTAGATGCCATCGCAATCGCTCGGAATTTAGACTCAAGCGATTTCAATTTTTCTCGTTTATCTCCGCAATTTTAAATCTGATTTTTAAAATTGTTACACTCTTATAAACTTCAAACTTTGTACAATATTTTGTGTAAGTTTCATTCTAATTCAACAAAGGAAAGTTAGTTAAACGGCCGCTCAAAAACGGTCGGTGCGGCTACACGGAAACTGGAGGGAAACACCTTAAGCTTACTGTTTTTGAGAATTGCTAAAATTGAAAAAGCTTGAACTCGATGAGCTATAATTAAATGGTACGCGTTTTGCTTTTAAACGTAAACTAATGGAGATTTGAATAAATTTTTTCGAAAGAAGATTGTGTTGTCCATTTTTATGTGTTGGTTCATTCATTAGATAGATTGAAAAGCGATTTTATGTAAACAAAACAAGACTGATTTTATAGTACAGTTCTATCTTCACTCGCATCGCCTTATGCAAATATGTTTGTATATTTTTGCAATTTTTGATTTTCAAATCAGTTTCTCGGGCAATTTTTGACAAACATAAACTGTATTTTATTCGGAAACTAGTGGTACTAGTTATTCTAGACAGAGAAAAGTTGTTTTTGTGAACTTTTTTACGGTCTATAAAATGTACTGTGCAGACGGTCGCGTAATACTGTTTTTGAGAATTGCTAAAATTGAAAATAGCCCGTTCGTCAATCTTAATTATTGTGCTTCCAACCTTTCACCTTAGTTAAGTTTCACCTTAGTTAAGTTTCACCTTAGTTAAGCTTGTTCAAAGTGCGACGCTGTTAGGCTTGGGCTATGTATATATATTAGCGAAATATTACATTTACACTGCTTCGAGAGAGAATGACCAGTACTTCTTTGAAACCTTCCTTGCCGTTCTTAAAAGTAAACTCGATATAGAAAAGCACAAATCAAAAACGCAAATAAATCTGTAAAACATTATAGTTAAAATATCAACTCCTCTATATGTATATGTATATGTATATGTGTATATATATTTCGTTTTGCTAGTCGTTACCTTTCTCACCTTTTCTTTTATGTTTTTTTTACACCTTATTTATCTACCTACCATTTATGTAACATTAATTACTCGTTCAGTATTATTCAATAAAAAAAATAAAAAAAAAAATTGTGAAAAATATCTGAGAGAAAGAGATAAACCTCTCTAGAAAGTTCTTCCGGGGCGGGGGAGGGGAGTATCAATACCGCAGTTAACGGAAGTCAGCGCCAACAAAATACTGGTCAAAATTCGGCTTGTGATAAGGTTTCTATAAAATAATATATATGCTTATCCTGATTGTGGCATTAGGCCAAGAAAAGATACCCCGTTTAAGACAAAAAGTGATGGAATCGAGACCCCGTTAAAGACAAGAACCCCATTTGTAGTTACGTACCCTGTCGGGCCGCACGTCTCCGTTAAGGCCAGGTAAGGGATCGGTAGGAAAGTTATACTACAACTAAGTTACTACAAAATATTTAAAAGCATCTAGTTAGTTATATTTAAAAATAAATCAAAACCTTTTTGGATCTTATTCTTACCTGTATATTATTTACTGCGCATGAGACATGATGGGCTCAAATCAAACCTTCAGGCATGGAAACAGATAATTTGTTTGGTTGATTGCCTTTTGAATGATTCGGCAAAAAATTTTCTTTTTATTACTCTATACTCGAAACGCATCCAAGTACAACCAAAAAGAAATGAAAAGTTTTATGCCATGAATTTCAAAACGTTTGTAAAAATTACCCTCTGACGTACACGCAAACGTATACCCCCACCGTGCGGGGGGTGGGGTAGTTGCAACTCCTCCCTTGGGTTTTTGCGCTTTTACAGTATTTCGGAAATATATTATCTATAATAGATAGCCTGTGATGTGCTCTACAAGATAAGGTAAATAGTTTGGATTACGGCGCTACTAAAAATTCAAATTTATCGGAAAAATGCGGAAATAGCAAATAGTTTCTGCTGGAGTTGTAAAATATGAAACATTAAACGTTTTGCTATTTTTGGTAGCAAAAGACAAACAAAAGGAAACTGTCATCAAGGAATCATCCGATTCCTAGACTCTTTGGTATTGAATTTTACCGGTCACAAATCTTTATTTCTAAAGTTCGAAAAAATCAAGTTTGAAACTCGACTGTAAAAATTAACCAGTCCAAATCTTATATGCTGCATGCGTTTTACACCAAATTATCCGTTATATTATGCGTAGTCCGTTGTCCATACTGACCACAACGCAGGCTCACAATATTAACTTCAAAATGGCGAAGAATGTTTCTCAAACATTTTATGTTGACACTTTTCGGTGGCGTTTATGGTTCTGCTGTGGTTTTATAACTTATTTGTCTTACTCTTACGGGCATAAATTGGAGCTATTACAACAAGGTATCAATGAATATTCTCATAGCAAAGTCAACAGCGATGAACTGCACGATAAATATCGACGAAGAGCTGAATTAAAAGATCGAATTTTTAAAAATATACTGGATTTGGCCGGATCGCAATGGACCCTAATGAGTCCGAAGCACTGAAACGACATGTATGTATCAGCCTTTTCTTTTTTATGTCCCTTTTTGTGCCTGAAAGTAAAATTCAGAGTAATTGTAGAGAGAAGCGTCCATTGTTTTTCCGCATTGAAAATGAAGTAAGACAGATGAAACCCTTATTTACAAACTTCATGAAATGTGCTTCAAAAATGCTTTTCCCGCTAATTCTATGGATTGTTATAAGCAGAATGATGCTTAGCTGAACATTTGCTGTCTTTCTCTTGCAATTTCATTAAAATTAAACCACTTTTTTTTAATTACGAATTTTGATGAAAAGGCCAGAAAAACGTATAAATCGTTGAGTGAAGTGCAAAAATTACTTCATACTAAAAAGCTATTTAGTTGCCCAAAAATTTTATTGTATTTTTCGTAAGCATAAAGATACTTCTTACTTCGAAATCTAGTGTTAAAACTACGTTGGTAGCTTGTTGCCCATTGGAGATATTAAGATCTAAAATGACCTAATTTTGGCGTCTCGTGAAAATGACCAAACATGCCCTTCACTTACGGTATTGGGAAAGCAACAAATCAAAGCAACCGATCCCAATAACACATTTTGCTACAAGACTGATCAATATAGAACACGATTTAGTTGTTTTTATTCCCAGGCTGCTATTTTTGTTGTCTTACCACTCGACTAAATTTAGCTAATTAATATGCATAAATTTGTACCAAATGGCCGTTTTTCGGGGGAGACCCTGCAACTCAGAGAGAAAAAAAAAATTGGACCTTACATTTTGGTACATGTATCTACTCATGACCCTCAACCTTTGTGCCAAGTTTGAGCGAAATCGGTGATTTGAGTATTATTACCTCCTACCTGGTCCTATGGTAGACACTCTCTTAATTTCTCAATCTCAAATTTACGCCAAAATGTGTGTTTAGTGTATGAGATGAAACTATGAAAGTTTGAAAGCGTTTCTCGTATTAGTTTTGGATATTCGATTTTCTACAGGAAACCATAGTTTTTTGACTGAGTCCTTGATATTGTAGTTTTACCGTTTTTCTACATATTTCAAAAACCGTCGTTTCTTTATAATATGAACAACATTGTCTCCAAGTTTCATCTTGATTGAAACATTGCAACATGGTCAAATAAAATAATTAAGTTCACCTAAAACGCGATTGAGACTTTGTGCTTTGATTGCATGGTTGAAGGCGCACAAAGACGCTTTAAGTAATTCAGGTGAAGTGTAACGCATTTCTGCCTGACCATCATGTTTTGCGGAGTAACTTTAGGGGCTGTGTTCCACGTTATTTCTTATCATTCTCACGAATTTCAGCAGGACGTTTCTTTGAAAGCAGGTTTTTTTGCTCGCATTTGACGTGCACTGGACACTCTCGGCATTTTGAATTGTAGGGAAAAAAAGAACGCGATTTGCATAATTCTTAACACGCAGAAATTATAAGCTTAAGAGGCCATTTCCGAGTTGCCTTTAGCCTCTCTATCCAAACGAGGCTAGGTGCACAACCTTCATATGAAAATGAGTTTTCATTCGCATGCAAATAAAACTTATTTGCATGTGAATGAAAACTTATTTTAATATGAAAGGTTGTGCACCTAGCCTCGCTTTGATAGAGAGGCTAAAGGCAACTCGGAAATGGCCTATTGAGGAACTTATGGATGCGCTCATACGCATGCAAAATCACAAGTTCGAAATGTTTTTTCCGATTAACTGAAATCGGCTTGACAAAAGTTTCTAGTTTTTAGATATTTTGTTTGCCATATGCCATAATGTATCGTAATGGTTTTGATTTTTCTAGATGCCATCCCAATCGCTCGGAATTTAGGCTCAAGTGATTTCAACGTTTCTCGTTTATCTCCGCAATTTTAAATGTGATTTAAAAAATTGTTACACTCTTACAAACTTCAAACTAAGTACAATATTTTGAGTAAGTTTCATACTAATGCAATAAAGGAAAGTTAATTAAACGACCGCTCAAAAATGTTCGGTGCGCCTGCACGGAAACTGGAAGGAAACACCTTAAGATCTCTTCCTTCCTAAAAGATTTTCACAGGAGGATTTTGAGCATGCTTTGTTATAACAATGTGCAATTTATCCGTGAACACAATAAGTTCGTTTCCGTTTCCAAGAGAACCGTTCGGTCTTATCGTTTATGGTTTATACTTTTTACCCGACAACGTTTTTCTCAACAGGTGTATATAGAGCCACATACATATTGTATATACAGTAAGAGACACATACATATAGTATATACAGTAAGAGACACATACATATAGTATATACAGTAAGAGCCACATACATATAGTATATACAGTAAGAGCCACATACATGTAGTATATACAGTAAGAGCCATATACATATAGCATATACAGAAAGAGCCACATACATATAGCATATGCAGTAAGAGCCACATACATATAGTATATACAGTAAGAGCCACATACATATAGTGTATACAGTAAGAGCCACATACATATAGTATCACGATTCTCAGATACTTTTGTCTGCTTTTGAGACGTCAATATAAAGTCGTATTGTCGTCTCAAAAACCAGCCTGTGATTGGTTGAAAATTTCCCGCACGACAATTTAATGGGTTCCTTGCGTAGAAAACCAAAATTTAAAATTATCTTCAAAGGAGGAGCAAAAATGTTGATTACTTTGTCAAGTTTGGCAGATAAACAAAGCTGTATTCAATGCAACGACCCTTTCTATCGAAAGTTAACGATAAGATGAGTTTAACCCTCGGACGTACAAGTGGGGGGGGGGGTGGTTGCCACCCCCCATAAGGTTTTTCTCCGATATTTTCAAGACCATTTACGATTAGCATATGCCGTTTTCAGTAGCTCTTCATTTATCCTTAAGACACATTTTGGTAAAGTTTGGCGACAATCGGTTGCTATGGTAACGAGATATGACGTCATAAGTAACATGTGGTCAAGCCATTTTTGAATAAAAATGCGTATTTTTCACCTTTTTTCAGTGAAAAAACATATATACATATAAAATGGTTATATATATCAGCTCATTCAAATAACCGGAAGTTGCGAAAAAAAATATATATATATTGTGACGGAAATCAAGTGGGGCTGAATTCCCGCTCGTCATCATTTTTCCATATTTGGTCAACGGTGCGCGAGTGGTGTAAGTCCTCCGAAACAAATGCTTACAATTGGCAATCCTCCAATAAATCCAAAAAACATCTTAAACGGTACTCCAAACCTCACTTTTTGCTCACTGAAGTTATCAATGACGAGTTAAGTAACCGTTTCTTGTGTGCGTGAAAGAGGCCACACGAAAAAGTTCACCAATTTCCTGGACAATCATATCTTCTGAAATAATAAGCGGAAAGCGTTGAGTAATTTGACTGTAACTATAACGAAGTTGTCTATGCCAGATGCTATTTTTGTCAGTAACTGTTGCATACTTAGGCGAAGTTTACACATACAGAATATATAGATTACTACATGGGAAAGGCGCATGACGGCATTTACGCACGAGTTGAATTTCTGATAGAAACCAACGAGTGTAAATGCTTCACAAAGCACATCCCATGCCGTAATTTGTTTGTTTTATACAAGTAGTTAGAATGGCTCATATAGTATAACAGCCAATCAGGAGCGAGTACATAAAATTAGCATCTTATTTGCATATCATTAAGAGAAGGTCAGCCAATCAGAGGCCGAGTTGAAAGGGATGACATCATGGCGTTGCATGAAAGTGAGGCAAAAAAAGTTGGGGGGAGGGGTGGGGTGCTTAGAGTGACCCTTTAAGGAGGGTGACGTCATGGGGTGTGTGGGTAGAGGCGGGAGACCGCTGACCGGAAGTGACCATTTTTGGATCGCGGGCTCAGGCATTGGAGTGGGTCCCAGATCCCGCTCGGCCGGAGAGACAAAAAAACAGAAATAACACAACAAAATGCCTTTTTATTAGCAACGTAACAAAAAACGAAAACTAGTTTACAAGCGGGGACATGGGTTCCATCCCCTAAAGGGAGAACGCCCCTTTTAATTAATCGGTGAGATCCTCGTTGGGTCGAAGCCAACTGTAGCCGTAAGGGAGAGTCTTGAACGTGAATTCGTCGCCGATGACGCGTTTGTCGTAGACCACCCCCAGAGTTTGTCCCTGCGAATGGTGGTCAATGTCTTGGTACGCTTGTCTCTCTGGATGAAATGGGGGTTGGGTACGTTGACGGTGCGCGGTTTGGGGAGAGGCGATTGCAGTTCAAGGAACAGGGTGTCTTTCATGGCTTGAAAATGAAGGTGTTGTTGCCCGCGCATGTTCAAGGTGAACCCGCGAATTTTCTCTTCCGTCTTCCCCAAACGCGTCTTGTAAGCATAGTTTTTGGGGCCGCAGGATAAGAATTCGACGATGACCTCACGATTGCCTTTCTTGCCATCCAATTCGTCCGTCATCTCGCCGAGAAAATTCCCCAGGGGGATCTCGGGTTGACCGGGTTTCTATTTGTAGACCACGGAATCCGTGTCGAAATACAGGGCATTGTCTCCCACGCGATCCAGGTGATGGTAGAGGCGTAGCCGGGCCCAACAGGTGGTGAATGCGGCCACGAAGACGTTGGTGGTTTGACCGCCGGGGACGTCGTCGTCGACTTTGTCGTAGGCGATCTCGAGGCACTCGTTGTTCAGGATGCGGAGATCGTGGATGACGATCGTCTTGTCTTTCATGAATTCGTTCAGCGTGGCGAGCGCAGTGATTTGTTGGATTTTCCGCTTGTTTTCTCGCTCGCCGAATTTTCCCGAGAAGGAATTGAGGGCGAGCTTGCTGGTGGCTTTTTTACCCTTGTTGGATTTCATGTTGTCCCGATTGAGGCGGATCCTTTCCCGCCCTAAATAATCATTCAGGGAGAACGTTTGCTGCTCGGGTGTTTTGAGACTGCCGTCGGCCTTCGGGGGCCATCCGGAGGCTTCCGTTTTTCCTTTCAGCCACTTGTTGACGTAGTCCTCGAACAGCCCAGTACGAGGTTGCGCTGGGGTAAAGTGGTACACTTCGTGAATTTGGAGAATGCGGTACCCTTTTTCCACCGCTTTGACGAGTTCTGGGGTGCACCACATCCCTCGGATGCTCCTTTGACTCGCCGTGTGTTCGCACACCCAGGTACGCTCGGTCATCCGTTTAGGGATCTCTTCTTCCACGCAGGCTCGACACAGGGGAAATGTGATTTTGCCATGGCAACGGTACGGCAGCACCGGATGAAACAACCCCTCTGGCGGTAACACGGTGCAGTCGGCGATGCCAAAGTATTAGGCGATGTCTTGAACCGGCTGGGTGACGATGACGGGGTGTCCGATGGGGTATTGCTCGTACTTGTTGACGGTAGGGTACAGTGACGTCACATCTACGTACCGAATTTCTTCCCCTTGCGTTTCGTCGATCTCGTCCAATAGCCGCACGGCATTGGTGCGACCCCCGAAAGAAGGCGTCGCGCGGGTTCAGCGAAGGGACGGAGAACGGGTGCGACTCGAGAAAGGCGGCGACGTCGGCTCGTTCACACAATATCTTCCAACCGCATTCCCAGATGACAACCACGCGGTAGCCACCGGCTTCCATTTGCCGCTGTTTTGGCAACGTGGCTTCGTACATTTCCCTCTTGGTGCGATCGGGGTGGAGACGGGTGGTCTTGTTCATGCTCCCCTAGAAACACACGGGACATCCGTGCCACAAGCACCCGTGAAATTCGTACACGGTGCGGGTCGTCTCGTTGAACCCGTCCACTTGATACCGACGGCCATCGACTTGGAGAGTGCGTTCGCCCCCGTTGAACGCGTGCGCAATGATCCCTTGGGTTTGTTGGGAATTCTGCCACTCCAACCATTGGTAGGCTTTCAGGGATTGACGCCCCCTTTTCCCATTCCATCCGCAGGGGGTTCCAAGGCCAGGGTGCAGGGACGTAAATGTTTTTTGCGGTAATACCGCATGCAGGCCGAGGTGATGGTGACGCATTTCTCCATGGGATTGAAATCGGCTTTGGCGGCAAATTCCCGATGAAAAAATTCGCAGCCTGCTTTGAGCACTTGCACACCCGATCGACAGTAGGCCACCATTTCCTCGTGCAAATTGAATTCGAGATGTTGCACGGTTTTGTACCATTTGTCAAAATCCTTTCGCATGCCCGGTTTCATGCCATCGGGGTCGTAATAGCGCGCCTCGGGCCAAGGTCCCACGTACTCTTGATGGGCCTCGGTGTTGAAGAAATGCGGAAAGAAACCTTTCTTGCTTTCCGTCAGATTGAACGTGGCGGCAAAGTCGGAGAGGGGGTAGGGGAGGAAACACAGACTGTCCTTGAACGTCAACCGTCCGGCTCTCAGGCTCAAGATTTTGGATCCCACGCAAATTTGATCTTTGACCTCGATGCGATGGTCGTAGAGGTACTGGAGGACGAACATCCCGTCGTAACCTTTGAAATTGTAAAAGATCACGATGACTTCCCGCGGTTCGCCCAGCACCTCCGTTTTGGTCAGCAGCCAAACGTAAAATTTCCCGGTGCAATGGCGACCGTAAAACACCAGGGCGGGGACGGTGTCGAGATGGTCTTCCCTTTTCGCGCAGATGAGGATGGGCACGTCCTGCGTGCATTCGTAATCCGCATACACGAAATAGGGCGGACATTTGGGCCTTGTCTCCTCCTCCTCCTCGTCTTCGTCTTCCCCCGACTCGGGCTCGTTGGCAGCTAGGAAGCGGACGGCGTGGGCGGCGTGACGCAGGGCAGGTCTGGCGCGTTTGGCGGGAGGCGGTCCCGCTGCTGCTTCCTCCTCCGGGTCTGGATCGTGCACCGGCTGGATGTAACAACGATGGGTGGTGACATCCCCATAATCCTTGCAGGTTTTGCAAACATATTCCTCGCACTTGTGGGGACGTTGACGTTTGCGTCGATTTTTCCACCAATCGAGGGATTTGCAGCAATCCTCGCACGTTTGGAGATTGGCGCAGACGGAGTGTTGCGGGGTGTCCGCCCCTTGTCCGTTGGGCGAAAACACCCGGTGATTCTTGCAGCAACGGTCTCCGTAAAAACAGCGTCGACAGTCCGGGCAGGGGACGTTGCGTCGGTCGTGGGAGTTTTCTTTCGCCCGGGAGGAGTGCCAGGTAATCGCGGCAGTCTTTTTGTTTGCAGGCCAGGCAACGTCGTTTCACGCAGGGATGATGCGCAAAATCTTCAGTGTTATACCCCTTGTCGCACAAGTGGCAATAGTAACTACGTCCGAGAATGGCGGGAATGGAGGTCAACCCGTAATAATGATCGTCGTGTTTCAAGAGAAACAGGTAACGTTGGTCGGTGCGTTTCTCGCCTTTTCCAAAGATCACTTGGTAACTCATCTCGGCGCTGAGGACTTTGATGTAATAGTCCGGCAACACGATTTGGAATTGATGGTGGGCCTTCAACCCGCAAGGCCCTTCGGGAACGCGAGCCAAAGCGTGCAAGGCCTTGGCAAATCGGGTTTGACCCTGACCATCTTTTTTCAAGGATTCGTAGCCAAGATCCGGCGTCCGTCGACGCCGGGGAAGTTCGTCGGCCCACGCTTGCATGGTGACGAGAACCCGAGCGCAGCACAACTCGTCCCGATTTTTGATTTTGACGACGCACCTTTTCTTTTGCGGAAAGGTCATGATGGGCACGTTACCCGGGGTGGCTCCCTTCCGACGACCGCTGCCCCGTCTGGGATCCTTCACGGTGGTGATTTGTACTTTCAAACGATCGTCCGCTTTGAATTGTTCGTTGGAGTTCAATTTCTCCGCCATTTTTTGCAAGAGGAGGGTGACCCTTTGACTCTGTTCGCGCCATTCTCGCACCGGCACGTGAAACGATTGAAAAGCGTGCAGAAAGGCGTGATGTTGCATGGTAAACAACACGTGATCGTCGTCGGCTAACTGTTTCTCCTCCAATTCGCGATCGATCGCACAATGCAACGCCTGTTCGAGTTCGTAGCCCACATCGAATTGTAGGGGTTGTAAGAGTTCCGTGCGAGCGTGGAGGGTGGCATCGAACACGCGACGTCGTACCCCAAACTTTTGCACACGTCGATCCGTGCCCGGGGTGAGTCGAAACTCGAAGAGGTGGCCCCGGTTGTTCTCTTCCGCGTCTTCCATGACCTCCAACAAGACGTCGTCGTCCAATTCTTCCTCCTCGCGGTTGGCCATTGGAAGGGTTTTAACACTCGATGAAGAGGACTCGGGTAAAATGGCTTTCCAGATCGGCAAGGTTGAACAGCGTTCTACAGCAACGACACAAATGGAGTTGCCGCGACTTGAACCGCTGGCGTTTGGCTTCCTTGAGGTCACGCACGAATAGGGTGATTGATTGCCCTCGATAGGTCTGCAATAGGGTCAATGGATCTCGACCCCTGATGCGAGAGACGCGACAGTGAAAGCACTCCATGCGTAAAAAGTCGTCGTCGGGCGGTTCCCGCACTCTTATTATACTCTCGAGGAAAAAATGACAATGCATGCTGGGGAAGGAACGGGGTACCCATGGGGGGTATGGGTCTTGTTTTTTTAACTCGCCCCAGATCCCGGTCGGGAGGTGCGCGGGGATCTATATAAAGGCCGAGGGCATGGCTTGAAAGTCACACCAAAAACCCAAACGTCAAGATGATGTCAGTCGATGCTTGGGTGGATAATTTTTCTGTGGACGTGGAAAAAGAGAGGGGAAGAGCTGAGGGAAAGAAAAAGAAAGAGAAGGAGGAAGATCGAAAGTGTGTCATCTGTTTGGAAGAAAGAAAGTTGACTGTGAGAGAGTTTACCAAGAGAGACGGGACGCTGGCTAGGCAGTTTGTTCGAGCGAGGGCCCACAAGTTCTTTAGTTGTAGCGGGTGGGTGCACACCACGTGCATGTTGAACTGGGTGTAAGAGAACGGGCGACTGTTGACTCTCTTCAAGTGCCCCCACTGCCGCGACATCGGTTGCGATATGGAGGAGATGGAAGCTTTCCGAGAAGGCGAAATGTGAAAGAAACAAAAACAATCAAAGACACTGAAAGAAACATTTATTTTTCAAGGAAAAAAACATTTATTTCATTTCAGGAGACATTTTATTTTTACAAGAAACAATTAAATCGTGTAGCAATCCAAAATAAACAAAGTTGTGGTTCAAAATGTCATTTGCAGTGATTTCATTGTCTCATGGGTGGGCGTCAAAAAAAATAATAATCAAAGTTCTGGTTCAAAGTGTCAATGCAGTGATTGTAGACAGGCCACGGTGCGCTCGAATAATCCGGCGAGGGCCGCTTTCCATCGGGGGTAATTGTCCACATAACGGACACCCACAATGGCACTCTGGGTGTGTAAGAGGGGGAAATTGCCGCTTCCCATCGCGTGAAACGTGGCGGTGCCATAGTCGTACTTGTACCATCGCGTCGTCTCGAGGTCGTAGGCAAAGATCTGCCGATGTAATTGCTTGACATATTCCACGGTCCACCCCGTCCCTCCTTTCATCTGTTTATGGTAGTAGGTAAAGAACCCAAACGCGTAGACGGTGCCGGCCCGTGCCGCAATGTGAAAGTTTCGTTTCAAGTATTCGGCCGTGATGGCGTTGGAAACCCCTTTTCCCAATCGATTCTGGGCCGTGATAAAGTAACTGTCGGCTCGGTTCAATTCTTCTTTCGTCAAGGGCGTGATGGTTTGACGGCGAGGGTGATGGGGGCCAATCACCACATCCAATGGAGTCCCAAAACGGAGGGCTTGACGTTCCGCCTCGGCGTCCACGCCCGGCGCTCCACCCGTGATGATGGTGTACTCGTTCAAAACGGGAATGTCCATGGCCATCGACATGATGAGCGCTCGTGAAAGAAATCAACGCAAAATGAGACCGAACCGGGCAAGCGGGTTCTTTTTATTAGACCGTCGTCGACTTTCCCCACACGGGAGGGTTGGCGGACCAATGGTATCTGTACGTGGACTGAAACGTCAACCCGCATTGTCGTCGTATCCAATCCACGAAATGATGGCATTCGACTTGCGGGCAATGATGACGCATGGGGTCGGCGTGAAAACCGCAACCTTCCACGCGATCCAAGCGTTTCATTTTACGAAACGGGGGATACCCGTAGGTTTCGAGATCGAGGTGGGGGATGCCGAGTCGATCCAAGAGATCTTGTTCCACGTGCCCCCCTTTGAAGGCCACCGAATCTCGCTCGTTGGTGCGGAATCGTTCGTACAGAGCTCGGATTTGCGTGTCCAACAGCCGGTGGGGATAGGCCGCGGCGGCGGGGGTGGTCAAAACTGGAGTCCGTGAATGTTGCGCATGACCCAACGGGCTGTGATCTTTTCCTTGTCCGATAACTGACCGTACTCGAGGGGAAGATGGTAATGGACGACGCCCGAATGTTCTCGCGTCCAATCGCAGTACCCCATTTCGCGGCACAGAAAACGTCCCTGGATTTGGAACCCTTCCAGGTCGATGCAAACGCATACCTTTTCCATATTGTTTGTTTTGTTTTGTTTGTTGCGTGCGAGGGTCGGGGGTGTGTTTTTTTATAGAGACTGGCAGGTGGGGGTGGTTTTGTTTTTAGCCAATCGAAGGAAGCCACGTCATGAGGACGCCGGCCAATCGGAAAAGACCACGTCACGCCACAGGGGGTCGTGGCCTTGGCATTTAAGGCGTAATACATTTTCTCTCGTCCTCTTTCTTCTTCGTTCCGGTAGCAGTGGTCAAAAAGAAAAGACAAGACATGAGTATGAGTCGAGTGGCCACACAGCCGGCGCCCGTCGGGGTCGCCAAAAAACGTAAAACCAAGAGCGATGCTGAAGGGAGTAAAAAGAAGAAGAAGAAGAAGAAAGAAGAGACACTGAGCCCCGAGGACATGGCGATCTTGAATGCCCCCGTGGACGTCTTGCCACCTCGTCCCCCCCTGGAACAAGAAGACGATAATGTCACCATAACGGTACCACAATCCAAAGAGCTTGAGTCAGCCATGAAAGCCATCTTTGGGATTCAACCTACTAATGGTGTCACTTCCACCGGGGAAATGGTCCTCAAGAGTAAAGCTAAAATAAAGGCACTGGAGGATAGACTGAATGGGGGCCCTGAAAAGCAACCTCTCCAAGACCCCCCCAGTTCCTGATTCGCCTTTCTTGTTGACCGAGGAAGAAGAAAACGAAGCGGATGCGTTTCTGGCTAGCCTTTGCATACGCCCTACCAACCTGGTTCCTTCCACCCTGGTGGACGCGGCCACGCAAACGGACCCTTTGCCCCAATCCCCCGTCGTCGTCACCGACTTGTCGTGCCCCATTCACGAGTGGGAACCCTTGTGCCCGGGCAGTTGCGGGGATTTCTCTTACGAACGTTGCGGTCACGATGGATGTCTGGTGTTCATCCCCACCCGTCACTTGGACGTGATGTTGAAAGAATTGAAAGACCATCTTCACCCCGCCCTGAAAGCCCAGTGATCTTCCTTGCGTTGCGACTGCGGGTTGAGACCAAGGATGAAACTGAGTTTGTCCCCCAACAATTACCAAAAGGTGTTCCTGACCTGCGGCGTCAACCAGAAAGGCGTGGCGCAGTTTGGCAAAGAACGCTGTGAGTATTTCCAGTGGATCCATTGGAAACCCCGCGTCAAGAAAGAGGAGTACGACCCCGTTCCGTGGACCCCTTTGGAGCCACCCGTTGTCGAAAAACAAAGAGAGCAAGAAAGAGACCAAGAAAGAGAGCCAGAGATCCCCCGGTGGAACAAGTTTTGGCGAGGAGGGTTCGTGGTGGCGGGAACGAAGAACATCATCGCCTTTCCCGAAGAATTCAGAAATTTGAGTTCTCGCCCTTACCTGAAGGAGGCGTATGAGGAGATGAAACGGGTCGCAAAATGGAAAAAGATCATTTATCTGGACACCTTAAGCCGGTACCTGAAAGAGGAAGACCCTTCGTTGGAGATGTTGAAGGATGTACAGTGGTTGAAAGACAAGTACGTGCCTGACGATTCCACCCCCCTCTTTGACTATTGGATGCGTCGAGTCACCGAGAGATTGGCCAGATCCGCGGAACAACCACCACGTGGCAAGTACAAGTACGTGTCAGACGGGATTGGATCGTTTTGAACATTGTTTTTTTCATGTAAAAAAATTATCTTGTTTGGTTGATTAAAAAAAATTGTTGTCACGATCATTCACGGTGTGGTGTTGTTGTTATCATTGACGATAAAAGTCCCCTCCCCTGCCGCTTCTTTCTGAGTAAACGACATGGCACCGCGTGCCAACCCCCCAAAAAAGCGAGCCTCGGTCAGCTGGGGAGAGGTTTACGAATCCCCCGAGAAAAAAGGCAGTTTGGGGTGTGTGCAACGGTTTGCCAGCAGACGGGGTTGCCTCTGGCGCGGGCCAAACGCGACTTGGAAGGGCTTATGAGTTATACCCTCCACCACCCCCGTGATCGTGTTTGCCTTCGACGAACAATGGGTGGCCGATTTGGTGGACGTGTCGGCCTTGAAGAAATGGAATAAGGGGTACCGCTTCATTTTGACCGTCATCGACGTCTTGTCCAAGTACGCGTGGGCGGTGAATTTGAAGAACAAGACAGACAAAGCCGTGACGGAAGCCTTTGTCTCGATTCTGCGAGGGAGTAAAGGACGACAACCCTTGCGGTTGCAAACGGACGAAGGGAAAGAATTTTACAACCGGACCTTCCAAACGTTTTTGAAAGAGCGAGGGATTGCGCTTTTTTCCACGCGCGGGGATAGCAAAGCCGCCGTGGTGGAACGATGGAATCGCACGTTGAAGGAACGCATGTACCGCATGTTCCCCGCCCTGAATACGCTCCGGTACGAGGATCGGTTGCCGCTGTTGGGCCGAGGGTACAACGCCACCCCGCATCGAAGTATTGGCCTGCCCCCGAACCAAGTGACCCGCGCCAACGAACGCACCGTGTGGGATCGCATGTACGCGACACGACTTCGACGGAGGAAACGTCCGACATTGAAGGTGGGGGATCGCGTCCGTCTGAACAAAAAACATCGTCCTTTCCAAAAAGGGTATTTGCCCGGATGGACGGAAGAAGTGTTAATCGTGCAACGCGACCGAGGAGGCCCCGTGCCCATCTACAAGATCCAAGAGTGGGACGGGACGCCCGTGGAAGGAACCTTTTACCGAGAAGGCGTGCAAAAAGTCGAGGTGCCGGACGATGCCATGTTTCGGGTGGAAAAAGTGCTTCGACGACGAGGACGGAACGTGTTGGTGCGTTGGAAGGGGTGGCCCAGCAAATACGATAGTTGGATCCCCAAACGCCATATGACCTCGCTATAAAGAGGCGCTACGATCCCCACACGGGCCACGAAGTCGTCGACGTCATGAATCGCGTGGTACTCCTGAGCGATGTCTCCCCGTAATTTCCCAACAACACCCCGGATGCGTTCAAGGTACGATTGGCGGAACCGTTGGCGTTGGAAGGGGATTGGGAAGTGGGGTTGCTGTCCCTCTCCATCCCTGATAGCGGACGGACGTTGACGCACGTCGGGGGGTCGAGAGGGCTCTCTTGTTTGTGCTGTCTTACACCCTGGTGGATACCGTCGATCGACAGACCGTCAAACACTACATGATCGACGGCGCGCAATTGCAAGACGACCAATTCATCAAAATTCGAATCTTCGAGCGGGAAGCCTTTGCCCAAACGCAAAAGCTGGGGCTTCGTCTGGAGAAGGCCCGTCGACTCACCTTTGGTTGGGAAGGCCCGTCCTTGGTCGTGGAACACAAACTGTTGGAGAACATTCGACCCGATCCTTCCATGACCGACACTGCCGTGCGCTTGATGGTGAATAAAAAGTTGGCGGTGGGCATGGGATGGCTGAACGCCGAGGGGACGGCACTGGGGGAAAATCTCCACTACACCCTCCCGTTTCAAGAATCCGACCAGACCTTCTATTTTATCAAGGACACGGAACTGGGTGCCAAAGAGTCCGACGAGGAAACGGAAAAGAGAAAGCTCTGGAAGACGGACCAGGGGTACCTGTATCTCTCGCTGACCGTGAATTGGCACTTTGTGAATCTCAACGACGCCTTTGGCGAGTACGTGGGGAGTACAGGACGACGCTTCTTCGTGTACACGGATCTGGTGGAAAGCAATCGCATCAGCGGTCAACTCCACCCCTTGATTCGAGAAGCGCATTTTCCGAAAAGCGGAGAGGGGTGCAGTTTTTTGAACCCTTGCACATCCAATGGGTCTCCTTATGACGCTCCTGGATCGATATCGTCGAAGTGCAACTGGCCGACCCGACGGGGACCTTGGCAAAAATGAAGAAAGGCCAAACGGTCGCCACCTTCTCGTTCCGAAAGGTGACGGTATAAAAAGCCAACCCTCCCTTCCTCCCTCATTGTCGTCATGTTGGGAGGCAGTTTGACGCTTTATCATCCCCCCTCGATGAGAACGGGGACGGGCAAGGGGCAAGGCGGAGGTGCCTTCATGCAAGACTTGATCAAATTGGCCACCCTGCTGCTCACGTCGTCGTTGCGCGAGGGCAAAGCGTCGCTGGACCGAGGTCAATCGTGGCAACAGCCGGGGAAAGCGGTGTTCGGCGCCTTGGGACGAGGGGTGAAACGAAAAGCCCAGACGAGCAAGCAAGGGATCTATAAAAAAGCGGCGAAACGAGCCCGAGACATTTTCGGCGACTGAAGACAGAAAAATTAAGAAATCCAGCAGCAGTTGCAGCACCACCACCACCATGGTCCACCCCCTGGTCGTGCAATCGCGACCCCGGCATCTGACGGGGAGGGGACGGTATAAAAGTCAAGTCCAACGCGGGGGTTCGATCTCGTCGGACGTGGCGCCTCCACCGGGGTATTGGTTCACTCGACGACAACGTCAACGCGGAGGTTGGATCTCGTCGGACGTGGCGCCTCCACCGGGGTATCGGCTCACCAGCTACATAAAAAGGGTCCACGCGCGTCCACGGAAACGCAAACGCCCACGCCCCTGAACGCAACCATGTCTTTGGAATTGTTTTCGATTCCCACGGCCGACATTGCTCGGCAGGGGTATCGGATGGTCAAGCACAGTCCTTCCACCACGGGCATCCGACCCATCACCTTCACGGTGCAAGCGCTGGACGATTTTTGCGATTTGGATCGAAGTTATCTGGAACTGGAACTGCGTTTGCATTCGGGCTCCACCAACGGCCTGGTGGCGGATGCGAATGCCGCCTCGGACGCTGACGACACCCGATTCGTGTACGCGGTCAACAACATTGCGCATTCCATCTTCAAACAAATGAATCTGCGATTCAATGGAGCCCTCATGAGCGAACAGACGCACACGTACGCGTACAAGGCATTCCTAGAAACCATCTTGAATTTCAATAGAGTAGAAGGAGAGACCTTGCTGGCCGCGCAAGGGTGGGTGAATCAATTGGATGTCGTCCCTCAGATCCAAGCCGGCGGCGCCAACCACGACATCCCCACCACGGCCGGATGGTTGCACAATTCGGTGCAACCCCTGAAAACGGTCTCCCAGCGATTTCGCGGCAACCAGACCGTGACGTTTCTGATCAAGCCGCACCTGGAAGCCTTTCACACTGGACGTCTTCTCACCCCGGGAGTAGAAATGGTCTTGAAACTGTTTTGCCATGCCCCCGACTTGTTCACGTTTGGCACCAAGACTAGTGGCACGGGCGTGAAACGGATGGTGACGTTGAGTCACGAGGATCTGAAAGTCACCCTGCATTTGTACCGTGTGAGTTTGAATCCCGCAGTGTTTAGCACGCTGCAAAACGATCGAAAAAGCAAGCGACAGACGGCCAAGTACCCGGTGGTGAGAAGCGAGATCCGGTCCTTCTCGTTCGACGGACGGACCACCAAATTCACGGAAGATAACGTGTTTGTGGGAAAAGTGCCCGATCGGATGATCGTGGCGTTGGTGGACAGTCGAGCGTTCAACAGCGATGTGGAATGGTATCCGTTTGCTTTTCAAAAATTTGGGATGACCCGCATCAAGCAAGTGGTGGATGGCGACGAATACCGGTACCCCACGCTGGAGTTGAATGGAAATGACAAATTGAAAATTTGAAGGGCTACCGTCGGTTCCTGGAAGCGTGTGGACGGTATCATCACCACGGTTCCTCCATGGTGAGACCGGAGGATTGGGGGCAAGGTGGACAATGCACGTTGTTCGAGTTCAACAGTGTGCCCTCGCGCGTGGCGGACGACCCCGAGTACCGAAATCCGAAACAAGCTGGCAATCTGCGCGTGGAAATTGATTTCCAGGCTGCTCTGAATACCAATATCACCGTGTTGGTCTGGGGCGAGTTTGAAAATCTATTTGAGGTGGATGGCAACGGCGTCGTCTTGTATAACCTGCACCGTTAGCTGAAGAAAACAAGAAGCATGGAATTTGTAGCGCTGAGCGATACCGGGTTACGCTACCTGGCCAGGGACGACGACGAATGGAAACGCGTGTTTTGGGACGTGGTCCCGTCGGACGGGTTGCCGCAACCTCCCACCGTGACGACCAGGGAGGGCTACATCGTGAACACGGACCCGACGGAGGAACCGGGCAAACATTGGTTGGCCTGTGTGGACCGAACCGGGACGAGGTTGCGAAGTCTTTGACAGTTACGGACTACCCTTGACCACGTACCCGGCCCCGGGCATGCACGAATGGTTGGCGCAAGGCCCACGGTGTTTCGAAGCGGCGTCACCCTTCAAGCCCTCCGGAGTTAAACTCAAAGCGCGAGTACGAGGAGTCTCGTTTGAAGAGTTTTTGGCCGACTTTTCGCCGCACGACCTGGTGTCCAACGACGCGAAAGTGGCGCAACGGATCAAAGCCCTTGATCCAGGAAGAACTGAGCGAAGTGGACAATGCCGTCCCCAATCGTTAATGTAACGTGAGCTTTCAAGAGAACAAGGAACATTTCCACGTGTAAAACAAAACAAAAAAAAAGGAAACAGTTGTTGTTTTTGTTATTGTTATGGTTGTTGTTGTTAAAAAAGAAAATAAAACAAGTGGTTGAAGAAAAAGAGATTCTGCTGCATTTTATTTGTTTTTTGTCATGATTTAATAGATAAATAAAAAACAGACCCATTTGACCGTGAGAGCTCTGATGGTCTAGTGGTAATGACGCTGCGTTGTGGCCGCAGAGACCCAGGTTCGAATCCTGGTCATTGCATCTCTTTCTTTTCTTTTTTTTCTTCTACTCTCTCATAAAAGAGCCACCCCTTTCTGGGGAGGGGATCATTGTTATTCGGGAACACCTCTTCAACATGCCGAAAGGGAATCGAACCAAACGACGACGACGACAACCGACGACAACGTCGCACCCGAGGGTTCACGGGACAATCGGGACCCAACCCCTCCTTTTTGACGGTGTTGGCAAAACGAGGGCAGACGGGCGAGATCTTATCCGTGCTATCCTCGGCGACCAAACTGGGATTTCAACTGGGAAAAATGAAATCCTACAAAAGGATGGGCGTGACGGGTGCCACGGGTCATTATAGCGGTCGACGCAAACCGTGGGAAGTGTGAAACCAAACATGATTACCAGACGAGATGCGCAAAAAGTGATTCAAAGCCTGAGGGAGTTGGAATGGAGAGAGATTCTGCACCACCCCGAGGATGTCTTGTGGAATCGATGGGATTATCGTCAGTATCGTCGATTGCGTGCCTTGGCCGAACGAGGCGACTGGGATACCCTGGTGACCGCGCTTCGGTCTTGCGGGGAAACGCACGTCAGGGAAAGCGTGGAAACCTCGATAAAACAGCGCACCCCTAGATGGTACGATCACAACCTGGCACCATGATTCGTATGCCGAGCAGCGTCATGGTCGCCGGCCCTTCCGGGTGCGGCAAAACCCAATTGCTGGACGATATGTTGACGGAACAACGCGCGTTTTAACGGACCCGGCTCAGATCGTGTACTGTTACGGGATCTGGCAACCCCGCTTTCCTCGCATGAAGAAGAAGGCATTCGATTTCATCAAGGGATCCCGACCCTCTCTCACTTGGGACAATGGTTCGAGGGTCGAGGGGGGCGATATTCTGGTGTTGGACGATCTCATGGAAGAAGGAGGCAACGACAAGCTCGTGTTGGATTTATTCACCAAAGATTCCCATCATCGCAACGTCAAGGTGTTTTATTTGACGCAAGATTTGTTTCCGTCCGGCAAATTTGCCAAGACCATCAACCGAAATGCGCATTATGTCATCGCCTTCAAGAATCCGCGCGATCGCACGGGCATGCGATATTTGGCGTTGCAAGCGTTCCCGGACAAATAGCAGGGGGTTGATGGAGGTGTTCAACCTCTGCACGCAGACGCCCTTTGGATATTTAATGTTGGATCTCCACCCGGCCTCCAACGATCGGTTTCGGTTGTGGACGAATCTGCGCGAACGAGAAGCGTCCCCGGTGGTCTTTGAAGAAACGACATGAGTCGTGAAAGTTCACCCTCCCCGCAAGTCATTCGCGATGCGCGGGAGAGCGACGACGCCCTCTTGGATCCGGAATACCTGGAACAGATGGAACGCTTTTGGGCCACGCTGTCGCCGGCCGGAGTAGGCACGAACTCCCAACCCGCCCCCACGGCACGTCCGGCGGGGGTGGGGGTGTCGACCTCCTTTTCGTCCCCCCAAGACCTGAACCCGACCGACTTGTTGCAAGAATTGGGGTTGGCGGTTTCCCCCCAACGTTGTGCCTCCTCCTCCTCCTCCTCGTTTCGGTCTCCGTCGCCGTCCCCACCGCCCACCCCGTCTGGGACCGTCCCCGGCACGAGAAGGAATTTGGTCATGCATCGGATCCTCAACGCCCCCATGACGACCGAGGAAGAAACGCGATTGCGGCAACAATACCATTTCACGGATGACGATTTGGACAGGTACATGGCCACACTACGCGTACGACATCGCAGGCTCCCCCGCGTCACCTGCCACCGCCCCGCCCACGACCGTCTCGGCCACCAGGACGGTGGCAGGCGCCCCCGGCGGACCGGGAGGGTCCCCTTCCTCGTCGTCGTCGTCATCATCGCCCTCTCCCCCTCGTTCCCCTCGTGGACAAGGCAGGCGACCCAGAGGACGTCGAGGCCCCGGCCCGACCAATCGACGCAATCAAGAGAAAATGCATCGACAACTGGATCTGTTGGCGGAAGGTGCCAGACAGCAAGCCCGCAATCGTAGCATACGCAATATCACGCATACCAATACCGTGACCACGGTGTACGAAGACAACGGCGAAGCTCCCACCGTACGACGGACATCCTCCCGCATCACCAATCCATAAAAAGGAGGAAAAAGAAAAGAAAGAACACATACACTCTGGTGGAGACGACCGCGATGGTTCGAGGCAACGGTGTTCGCCGACGCACGACCTCCCGCATCCGACGCCGTCGTCGTGGAAGGTCGCAACATGGAGGCGGTTTGGAAGAGCTTGTGCCCCCATCCTGCGTGCGGTGAAATCTCTCATGGGAGGACAAACCGTGGGGGCCTTGGCGAAAAAAGCCGTCAAAGAATTGGCCAAAGAAACCGTCAAGAGTGGGGCGCGAGGGGTGGCTCGCAAAATGACCAGTACCGTGCGAGGCATCAAACGGGGAGCCACGCGGGCCGCGCAACGCGTCAAACGACGTCTTCCGGGACTAAAAAACGGCCGAGAGGTCTCCGAGGAAATCATCATTTTCATTCGACACACGCGACCTAGGTCATGCCAAAAGGAAAACGACGACCACGACGTCGTGCCCTGCGTCAATACGAGGTGAAAACACGACGAACCCGCTGTCTTCAACATGGAGACATGTTTCCATTACTGGCATTAGCCATGCTCGCCTTGATCGCCGCGGGAAAAGCGGCCACCTTGGGTGCAGCGGGAGGCGCAGCGGGGTACGGTGCCAAAAAAGCCTTGAAAGCCGCGACGCGTAAACGGAGGTGAAAAAAAGAAAGAAAAACAAGAGAGAGTAAGAGAAACCCGTCGTCAAGTATAAAGCGAGCACGATGCCTACGTACGGCGGTCGAACCGAGTGTGCGTCATGCGTCGCATCCATCGTTAATTGCCCTTCTTGAAAAGTGTCTTGAAGGAGGCCGATCAGCATCGATGACGCGAACGTTTGCAATTAGCCAATGCGGATCAAATCAATGCCATCAGCGAATTGGCGATGAACACGTTACGGGGCACGGTTCCCCTCTCCCGCGCCAATTATCGAGTGCTACTCCCCCACCGCCAGGCCTTGCGCGACATGGCGAAAAAAAGAATTCGATAAAAAGACGTCGAGAGACCATGCAATCCCTCTGGCGCGGGTTGAATTGTATCTGCGAAAGAGCTCTCAAGTCGCGATGAACCGCGTGTCGCACCTTATAAGAAGAGCGGAACGACGGGAACAAGAACGTCAGGCCACCTTACAGCGCGTGGTGGAGACCTTGCAAAGTCAAAATCGAGACCTGGAGAGGCTCGAAAAAGAACTCGAGACGCTTCGCGAGCGATTGAGGCAAAAGGAGGACCACGTGGAGGTGTTGTGTCAACATTTGCTGAATCTACGCGATCACCAACTCTGCCGCTACTGCCGAGCCTACACCGACGTGTTGGGAGACGGAAGCGGCAAATAATTACCATGAGCGCGTTCCAGGCCCAAGCCGTCACCGACCCTCGACGGTTTCTTCAATTGCAAGAACAGTACACGCAACGGTTGATGGAAGACAGTCGATTGAATAAGGCGGCGACATTGGCGGCCGAAGAAGACGTGTTGCTCAACTCCGACCTGGACCCGGGGCTCAAAGTCGCGTTGGCCAAACCCTTGGCGCGTCAAGTGCGCGTGTGGACCAAACGCGTGCGACAACCGGGCATGACGGCCCAAGGCACGGGGGTGGGGGCGCCGGCGGTGGAGGAGGAGGATCTGGCCGAGGCGCCCATCTCCACCTTCATCAAACACATGATAAAAGGACGCACCCCGTCGACGCCCGCGCCAGGTCCAAAACCGGCCAAAGCGACAGGAACTCCCAAAAAGGTCAGCGTCAAGAAACTCACCACCCCGTCGGGCATTCCGAGACCCATCCGTCCAAGGCAACTTCCCTTTGAAACACCCGCGTCGGCACCGGGACCCTCGACGTCCTCCTCGTCCCTCAGCGGGACGCTGAAGAAACGAGCCAAACAGACGATAGGCAGTGTCGAGACAAAACCCAAAAAGCGATCCGAGAGAAAGCCAAGGCGGCCCTCGAAAAAAAGAGCGAAAAGGGAGTTGGAGAAACTCAAGACGAGTTGGTTGGATTGGAAATGATGGGGCGCGGTCAAACACCCAAACGGAAAAGACAGGCTCCCCGCCGACAAAGAGCCATTCGCGGAGGAGGTTTCGACATTCAAAAATGGTTGGCCAAAACGGGGATCGAATTTCATTGGCCGGGGTATCAATACATGGGACCCGGAACGCATCTCGACAAACGCCTGAAACGAGGGGATCCCGGGAAAAATCGGTTGGATCGATTGGCCAAGCAACACGACATCGATTACGGTCGTGCCAAGACGTTGCAGGACAAGTGGAAAGAGGAGGAAAAAATGATCCGAGGGATTGCCAACCTGCCGGGAAAACACACCCTGACGGAGAAGATTGTGAAAAAAAATCATGCAAGTCAAGAAACGATTAAAATTGTAAACAAAGGAAACTTTATTGTAAAACAACGTTGCGTTCGAATAAAATCAACCACTTGTAAAACAGAAGTGTTTGTGTCAGTTCACGCCTTATTGTCTTTCAAGGTCAAGACTTGGACGCCTTCGTTCACCAATTGTTCTTCGATGGATTGCAAGCGGGGATCCTTCTCGAAATACTCGGGGGTAACAAATTCACCCACGTGCTTGTCCATCCCAGCCTGTAAATTGTATTTGGCCAATCTACAGAATCCCATGCAACAGTTGGGTTCCCAGTCGTAACCGTGCCCCGTGTGGTAGGCGGCATCTTTCTCCTCTTCGCACTCCCTGCACAAAATTTGGTCCAACAACCGATCGCAGCGCACTTGCCATTGCAGGCCCCGACGACGTTCCTCTTTGATGTCTTTCAAGCACTGCACTTTCTCCCTTTCCAAGGTCTCGACTCGGACACGGAGGGACGTGTTGTCGGTCTTCAAGGCCTCGACGCGACTCGGGATCTCGCTCCAGGGTACCCCACTGAGTTGACAGTCACATCCGCCATGGCCGCTCGCAGGGAAAGATTTTCTTTTTTCACTTCGTTCAATTCCTTGGTCAATAACACGTTCTTCACGGACAACGGATCCATCGCGTAGCCCAACATCGTGCCTGTCCTTCTTTTCTCTCTCTCGAGGCGATTAAATAGAACGAGGTGGACGGCGACAGAACCTGGGGTGAGTGAATAAAAAAGACCCATACCCCCCATGGTTACCCTGTTCCTTCCCGGCATGCATTGTCCTCCTTCCCGAGGGTATAATAAGAGCGGGGGGTTCCCACCGTTTCGCTCTTCACTCAGTTGTTACGAGTGACATCAACAACAAACATGGCGTCCAACAAAGTCGTCACCCCCTCGGTGGTGGAAGTCATGCTCGCCAAGCGGAAACGTGCGATGGAGGAGAAGGAGAAGGAGACCCGGGCCGCCAAACGCGTGAAAGTGGAACAGGGGAGAGAGGAGAAGGAGAAGGAGGATCCATCCCAGACTGCCTTGCTTCCCCATGGAGACTCTTATTGGGATTATCTTCCCATCATCCTCCAAGATCGCATCCTGGATTTGGCGGCCAGGCAACTGCATCGCGAAACGCATGGCACGGGTATGTTTCGAGCTTGTATTTCATCGGGTTTGCCAACTTCATAGATGGATCAAATATTCAGTTAAATGTGTCGGTTGCAATCATTGCTCCCGAAGACGGCGTTACGAGACCATCGATCAATTATTAGCCAAAGTGCGTTCCATCGAAAACCCCCATCCCACCCATTGGACCAATGGTTATTGCAATGAATGCTACGAGGATCTGATGCTATCCTAAGGGTCTTTGTAACCTTTGTGTTTTTTTTCCTCCTTTACTACAAGGTGATGGTCTAAATCCGCACCTTGCTTCGCTGCCCTGTCGCGCAATTGGTGTGACCCGCCCCCAGTCGACGTCCTTTAATTGCGTGGGACCTTTCTTGCCTCTACTGCCGGCGACGTGTTTTTAAATCGTAACGCTGTTATTTTTTTCTTCGTTTCATCCCACAAACACAGATCACGGGACAGTTACGGGAATTGTACCTCTGCCCACGCTCGTTATGGTTGAACAGCGAATATCATTCGAATAGACCTACATTTTGTCAACATTGTTCTCGTAAACTCTTCAAGGGAAAAATTGATCGTTTGGTTAAAAGAAAGAAACGCAAAGATCACTAATTTTCATTATATTTCACACTGTACAGTTGATTTTGTCAACATTGTTTGCGACGATGGACAGACGGGGATATTGACGACCGTTTTCTTCTCCGTTTCTTTTAGTTAAGGCAAGAACTCGGGCAATCCATCGTGTGTCCGTGCACCGAATGGGTCACCAATCCTGCGTTGTATTATTGGCAACATTGTCGACGCATAGAACTGTTTGGGCGACTCGATTTCCTCGTCGCCCATTCCATCGATTGGGCTCACGACGACTTTATGGACAGAGACGATGCCGTTTACAACGACGACCATCTCGTTGCTTTTGCGAACAAACGATTAAATTGACTTTTTTTATCAACACGTGTAATTATTCTTTTAAAAACAATCGTGAATAAATTTTGTTGTTGTTTTTTCAGATCCTGGATCGTTTGCTGTCTCTCCGCGTTTGCCCCTTCTACCTGTGGTCCACGCGATCCCCCTTTCAATCCTATCCATGCTGCCATTGCTTGCGGGGTTTTGCCATATATAGGAACCATTGACGATTGGATGACATACAAAAGGCGACAAAACCACTCAACGTGACTTTCCATTTTTTTCAGGTCATGACGCAATTGACATCGCTGAATTTTTGCAGTCACACCCTATGGTCCACCCGTTACACGACTAAATGGATCACCCCCAACCTTCGACTGATTTTCTGCCAACACTGTTTACGAAAGATAACACGTGGTTCCATTGACAGTGGCTTCCTCCATTTCAGGTCATGACTCAATTGAAATCCCTGATCGTTTGCGGCTTCCGACAATGGACCAGCCGCAGCGCCGATCCGTGAATTCTATGCAACCATTGCATTCGGTATTTTGTTTTCGGGGCCATTGACGACTGGCCCGAAAAGAACAAATCGCCCCCCATCAGAAACTTGCCATTACGGCTTCAATTGACTTCGACCCAACGAGGAAGACACCTGCCAGGGGCGTTCTCCCTTTAGGGGATGGAACCCATGTCCCCGCTTGTAAAACTAGTTTTTGTTTTTTTTCGTTGTGTGACTATTAAAAGGCATTTTTTGTTATTTCTGTTTTTTTGTCTCTCTGGCCGAGCGGGATCTGGGACCCACCCAGCAAGCGAGATCCCGAACGAACCCGCGAGATCCCGAGCCATCTCGAGGGATCCCGAGGTGAGGGATGCCGAGCGGGATCTGGGACCCGGTCACTCTAAGCACCCCACCCCTCCCCCCAACTTTTTCTGCCTTACTTTCATGCAACGCCATGATGTCATCCCTTTTACATTTACATTTACATTTACATTCATTAAGTCCCTTTCAACTCGGCCTCTGATTGGCTGACCTTCTCATAATGATATGCAAATGAGATGCTAATTTTATGTACTCGCTCCTGATTGGCTGTTATACTATATGAGCCATTCTAACTACTTATACATACTGAGATTTTCTGCCTAGGTATGTTTTATTTTGTTTCTGAACACGCGTAAAGCTCTGGAATAAATGACTTTATCCGGCAGAGTCTCAAACAATAATAAAAAAAATAGTAGCGAGGCTTACAAAACTTTTATCGATGCAACTTCAGTTCCAATGCTCTTTACAACCTCTCAAGCTAAAATGAACCGAGTTGAAAAACCAAAGAGTGTTGAGCAAAATCTCAGCAGATGAAATTCCTTGTAACGTGCGTACATCAAGGATGAAGTTACCTCCTACTCGCTTTAGGGTACTCCTAACTTGCGCGGGTGTCGTTCGGAAAAAAATTCGTAAACGCGCCATTTTGAAGAGTAATATGACAATCTGTATATCACCATGTACCAGTAGAAAGCTTAATAAATGTTGTTTTCGATAAATATATATCTGTAACTTTAGCGATATTTTCTTTTACAAACAGCCAGGAGCCGACAAACCGCCAAACGACCGAGGGTTGTTAAATTTAATTTATAGGGCATGTATATTTGGAAAATTTGGCCAAAACATTTCTGGGATACTGACGATCGAAACGGTGTCAGAAAATTTTGATATTTAAAATATTTTTCCCGTGACTCCAACTTTAGACGTAGATATCTCGCTAATCAAT
The DNA here is from genome assembly GCA_022457155.1 of Cladopsammia gracilis. Lineage (NCBI taxonomy): Eukaryota > Metazoa > Cnidaria > Anthozoa > Scleractinia > Dendrophylliidae > Cladopsammia > Cladopsammia gracilis. The sequence goes on along the minus strand of JAJGOT010000185.1, from coordinate 1,201,838 downwards.
CAGAGTATCGAAAAAGCCTGACACGATTTTGTTGATTGATCCCTTGTGAATAACACTGTGCAGCTATTTCCGTCTTGCCATTGCATTCGATACCCAATAAATTCAATTGAACAACCCTCGGTCGTTTGGCCGTCTATAGGCTCCCGGCCGTTTGTAAAAGGAAAGGTCGCTAAAATTACGTTTTTTTTTTATCGAAAACTACATTTATTAAGGACGCGTTCGATTGACCGTATTCCGGAATAAGAGTAAACAAAACAGTCTCTGAGAATTGTTTGTTCATGAACACTTGAAGTAGAAATCTGCCAAAGCAATAGGAGATGTTTAGTTTTCCACCAGCTCCCAAATCCCGAAAAACGCGATTTTTTGCGACCATTCTGTATACAGAATTCTTATTCCGGAGTACGTTCTATCGAACGCACCCTAAGCTTTCTATTGATATTAAGGGCGCGTTTTTTGGGACGTATTCTGGTCATTATGAAATCAGAATACGCTAATAAAATTATGTTGTTTACATTCTCACACACCAAAATTTTCCAGGTACACATAGTCAAAGCAGCGACTTCTTTCCATATTTTACGAGAGGAATAGGTGCAATATTTTGAGGTATTCTGTTTTTTTTTGGAATGGGCAGAATATGTCCAAAAGAAACGCACCCTTAGCATAAATCTTCTAGCGTTCTATCACAGAAGCTTATCACGTAGAAGCGTGCAACTTCCCCCTATATGTTCAGAACTATGCTGGGGATTATTAGAAGTCCCAACCGACCAATCAGAATCGCGGATTGATTTTTTGCCCTTATATGGAAGGAGATCTTCAGCTCCACGCGTGTACGCGCGGCCGCTCAAATCGGCAAGAAAACTTCGAGGAAACTACAAGCGCTTCGCGAAATATGGACAGCTTACTTTCACGGCTATTTTCGTCGCTACCAAATCACATTTTGAGGTTCAAAACTGAAGTGGAAAAAGTATCGAATATTCTTGACTAGTACTTCTAAGAAGATGACGAAGGAGTAAGAAACGACAAAAAGCTCAACACCACGAAATATGGACAACTCAGGTTTTTTCAAGCCTTGTTTCATCTCTACCAAATCACCACTAAAATGGTTCTTTAAAGAATTTCATGTGCAATATGGTGATGTATTTTAGTTATTCAAATGTAGTTTCAAATTAGAAAGATTGTTTAAGTCAGGTTTTTATGGTAGTAACGAAATATGAATTGTTTTTAACTTTACAGAGATTGAAGCGTACGGAAGAAGCGAAGCAAATTCTCATGATTCAGTACGAAATGCCATGTGTTTTTCTGTTTTATTTTGAAAACAAAAGTGTTTTTACTCTCCTTTTCGCTTATAATTTATCGCTCAAACATACAATATTTCGTGTCTGACTTGAGCTTAGGGTTTTTCTTCCCAAATCGATTGGAATAAAACTTGTTGTTTAGTTTTTGAAATATGAACGGTGGCGCGGTGTTTATAAATATTCATTTCGCTGTATTTTAAACAGCCAACACTTTTTATAACTTTCACCGACTTTGTCAACCCATCCTTACCGTGGTTTATCTTTGTATATACTATAATTGTTTTTCAAAGCGATTTTTGAGAGGAAATGAGCATGCTTAATCAGTTAGTTTCAAACATGTTTAAGCTTATTTAGCTCTCGAGCCTACTTGTTTTCCGAATTTATGATTTCGTAAGAGAAAGTTCTGATCATTTGTATCTTGAGAAATAATTTAACGTACTATTTTTAAAACTGAGTTGTAAATGTGGCATCGCTTAGCTAGGTTCTGTTCATCATCTCGACAAAACTAAATTGCGGTTGTCTTGAGGAAGTTTTCTTATCATTAATTATTTTCTGTCACGAGCTTCTGTTTCGAGTTTCGATTTGTTATGAGTAAATTTAACTGTGATAAACTGGCTGTTGAAGATCTGAAATGACCTTTCAAATACGAACAAGTTATTTATTTCATTCAACTACATTGTATTTGGGTCTATTTGTCTTTGTTTATAAATAAAAGTGATTTGGAGAACTCTACATGTTGTTTGCATTTTTATTTCATTTTCATCTTTCTTCGATGCAGGTGTCCTAGAGTTTTGAACTCTGTGTTTTTATCATTTTACCGTATTTCATTCATTAACTGATTTTGATTGCTGGTATCTTGCTGTAGATACAAATTGCTGTGGAGTATTAACCCTATTCAGACTGGGGGGGGGGGGGGGGGGCTTTTCGAACCCCCCCTCCAGTAAAATTGTAATAACTCTTACACCGAAATAGCTATGAGGCTGAAATTTTCTGACTTTTCGTAGAATTTATCTAGGGACATTTTGGTATCCATAACATGTCAGTGTGATGATTAACCATGTTGCCATGGCAACCGGTTTTTGACACATAGGTTTTCAAAATATTAAAATATGGTGAATTTTTTATTTTAAGATCTTGTTTTTTGACTTATAGTGCATTTTCTTATTAGAATAGTTTTTTCTTGGGACTAGTTCTTGAAAGACATCAAAAATTTTTAACATCAAATATCTGGGGGGGAGGGGTAGGTAAATTTTTGCTCACTTTTACTTATAGAGAAAAATGTTGTACTATTTATTAAATAACGCTTCTAAGTTCATTGTTTGGATAACAGACATTAGTTTGATACGTGTTTTATACATTCTGATCCTTTTCTCTTTTAGATATTTTTTAAATTTTAATTTAAACGAAAAACAAGGAAATCCAAGATGGCGGATCCAAGATGGCGGATCCAAGATGGCGGACAATAATTTCAAAATTATAGTTTTATCGCCTTTTTTTGTCTTTTCTCGCTTTACAAGTGTGTCCTTGTTTGTATTTATTATGTTTGAATATTAAAGAGATGATTTTACAGTTATATTTGATATTTTAAGTATCTGGATGGAAAAATATCAAAGAAACGTCGGAAAAACAAAAATTACGTCACTGTGACATCATAATTAGGTGTGACAGGCCAGAACTGGGTGTGAGGTTTCCTTGTATGGAGATGAACATTGTGTGAAAATTTCATGGTCCTAGCCTTACTGGTTCCAGAGATATGAAGGGGGGGTCCGAGGAGCCCCCCCCCCCCCCAGTCACAGATTGCCTAAAAAAGCCCAGTCTGAATAGGGTTAAGTTAAACCTGAGACAGTAAGCAATCTAAATGGGAATTTTTTTTCGCTCTACCGGTAAAGTTTTTCCACGGTGCATACAATTTCTCCTTTTCTCCGCTTCCTCCAGTTCGGCATAATCGGCCTTCTTTTCTCCAAAGGGAGTCAATGGCCGTTTCAATAGTATAAAGTTGACATTTTAGTCGAGTCTCAGAACTGCAAAGTGCAATTATTGACCTTTGTAGCAGCTTGTATGAAACAAGATACAACCTTTTCCTGCAATTCAACATGCACAAGTGTTCAGGATTAAGCGCGCGTGGAAGTAGGTTTATTTTACAACTCCATATTAGGAAGTAAATTCTGATTGGCTCCCGGTGTTTTCTAAAAATCCCCAGCATTGGACACGAGTTAATCGCTTCTCTGTTATGAGCTTCTGTCTATCACGAATGCTATTCTCTTATTGGCTACGCTACTCACTCTCTATTCTGTTGTAGAAAGTGAGTAGAGTGAGTAGTCTAATGGCGGCGGCTTCTTCGCGTTTTCGAAGTGTATGTGAAGAGTATTTGTTATTAAGTTTTAAACGTCTAGTATATTTAAATAGTATAGGACTTGGCGTACCAGACCAGTTTTGCAAAATTTATCTGATACCAAGCCAAGTCTATACTACTTTCCAGCTGATGGAACAATCAGATGGAAAATCAGATGGAAATATTAAATGGCAAAATTAAATAAAACTATACGTTTTTCAAAAATTGAAGTGCGTTTAAATATTCACATTATCAAAACAGGAAATAATCATCACAGCGTAACATTCTTAGAAAAATAGGAAGTTTATTAGTGCGTGGGAAAATATTTTTCCCACGCGTGGGAATCTGTACTATTTACCAGCTGATGGAAGTATCATATGAAAACATTTTATGACTCAGTGATTTATACACAAACTATATGTTTTTCAAAATCGAAGTGTGTTAAATGTAAGAATAGCCGGCAAAGCTGTGCCCTGACGTCACAACTTCTTTGGATTTTTACTTGTTATTCTATTTAACCCTTTGACTCCCAAGGGCGTATATAAAAATATACGCGGTTTAGGGTCATACATATTGTACCATTTGTGACGTCATCAGTTGTAGCGTCCGAAGATATTTTTGACAATTATCGGCAAGGGAAGGAGGAAATCTTGCTAAACATACCCAGATGAGACCTATTGGATGAACTGAACTGGAGTTTCACGCAAACAACCTCTGAACTTTACGTTACAAAATCAAAGGAAAATTTGCCCTTCCCACCGACGGCTACTTTTAAATTGACGATCAAAATTTCCACATTCCGCGACGCTTGGGTGAAAACTTCACATCGTCAAGAAAGCCTATTAAAAGGTCAACAAAACCGAAAAAACAAAACAGACAAAAAGGAAACTAAAAGAACGGGCTTGAGAATAAAAAAGAAAAAGTCAAGGCAAGTCGTGTTTTTCTCGTTCAATCAAAGGGCTCTTAAAGCCATCTCGTTAATGCGTTAGAACGTGAGGTTAATAAAAAAATAGAAGAATTGATAGTGAATATGGTAAAGATGCCGTTGTAGCGCACCTTTAAAAAAAGTCTACCCAAAATACGTACATGAAAACATCACATGATGCAAATCAGCCAATAGAAATTTATGTTCACGAAATGGGCGTAATTTTATTTTAGTAGCCATTTGGGGTATTAAAAACAGGAAATCACTAATTTTCGGTTACAAAGTCTACATTTTCACGCTAGTGACTAAAATGGGGTCTATAACTTGGCTATACAATAGACGTGTTTAGAAAATGTTATAGACTGGGCCTTATCATTATTATTATTTTTTTTTTTTTGCAAAAGGAGGGGAACCCGTGTCCCTCTGCTAAAAACTTTTCTGTACAGCATTGGGGGATCTGTTCTTATCAGTGCTCCACTTTTTCAAGGCCAAAAGCCAGAATAGTCCTCAACTTCGACGACTAAGGAGAGCTTTTTTTCACAAGATTTGGTGCCGTTTTTTCACCACAAGCAAGAAAGCGTCTGGTAACCATCTGTCTTCGCTTTGGTGAGTGCGTACTTTTGTGGTTTTGGTTTTGGTCTCGTGAATTTTCTCGTCCTCGCGTTACGTGGAGATGACCGAGCCTCCCGCGCACCAGCCGTTCGCCCACACTAGAACTGTCCGATTGATAGCGGAGGAAAACCTGGCTCTTGACTCGCTCAGTATAGCGCAGTCGTTACCGGACTTTAAGGAAGAAATCGTTGAGGTTGTACCCCTCTACGGAGGAAAGTGCTTCGACATCACCCTCCGATCTACAGAATCGGTCACGCGGTTGGTGGCATCAGGTTTTGACTACGAAAGCCGCGTTATCCCTTTACACCTTTTAGGGAAAAAAGCACTACACGTGTCATGCTTCGTTCCCTTTGAATTCCCCGATGAAAACCTGCTACAACTCCTGGAACAATACGGCGTCCTCAAAGCGCGAGCAGTCCGCCGGCTTTGCTTCAAAGCCCTGGGCTACGAGCACATCGAGAACGGCATCCGTAGAATTCACACGTTTACAAAAGGCAGTACCACGCAAATTAGTCACTCAAGGGCTCGAGTTATTTTTTAAGTACACGGGCCAGCCAATACTATGCTACCGGTGCCAGTCTTCCGAGTACGTTGTTAAAGACTGCCCGAAAGCGAAACGCCGCGAGGCGAACCACGAGGCTCCAGCGCCCGGGGGGACACCAGAGCCTCCCCCCAGGCCCTCACTACCGCAACCAGCAACAACACCCCCTGTAACCACAATAGGCTATTTGCACGAGTGCGTCATTTGACTACAACTACCATAATTCATTTCATTTTTCCTTTCTTACTTAAATTTTGTAATCCCAGTGAGGTTTAAATAAGAATGGACCTAATTTGCACTACAAAACAAAAAACTGAAGGATTGTGGTAGTTGTAGTAATATGACGTCATCGTGCAAATGGCCTATTTCGCAAGATAGTCCTGAGAACACCCACACCACCGCTGAAACCACCCAAGCCACCACCCTGACACCCGAGGAATCGATGGAAACCAGCCAGCCAGTACAAACCGAACGAACAGCGCAAACACACGCAGCAGCCGCACAGACCTATACTCAGGAACTTTTTACACCAGAATCCTCGCCCGGCGAAAACACCGGGAACAAACGAAAATCACCACCGTCCCCGTCAAAGGATGCTAGCTCCGCGAAGAAGAAAATCTATGATCAAGGGGCTTCCCTTAAGCACTTCTTGGAAGCGTAACAGGACGCAGACCCCCTCCGTGCGACCTTTCTCTAGAAACGATGCCGTGAGCGTCTTGAAAGCGAGTTTCGCAACATCATCTCTCGTGGTAATTCAAATACCACAGATGATCACACGCGTTTGGCGGAGATCAAAGATCTCCTAAAAACGATCGAAGATCACGACGTAGAAGGAGCCATCATTCGCAGTAAAGAACAGTGGATAGAGCTGTGGGAAAAAAACCGACCAAGTATTTCTACCAGCTTGAAAATCATCGACAGACACGCGACTCAATTACAGAGGAACGTGCCAACAATTCAACCGTGACTTCCGATAAAAATATTCTTCGTGAAGTCGGGATTTTTATGGTAACCTCTATTCGGCTAAACAAGTTGATTTATCTAGCCAAGACTGGCTTTTAGACCAACTGGATAAAACTCTGGCATCCGAAGACCAGGAGAAATGCGAAGGTGACCTCACACTCTTCGAGTGTCAAGAGGGCCTTTCACAAATGCAATCAGGCAAATCGCCGGGAGCCGATGGATTTCCGGTTAAATTTTATCGTCGCTTCTGGGGTCTATTACATTGTAAGTCACGATTTAGTAGACACGCTAAATTACTCTTTTAAACACGGATCACTCTCTGACACACAACGTCAAGGAATTATCCGCTTGCTTTACAAGAAGGACAAAAAGTCAGACTTGAAAAACTGGCGACCAATTTCTCTGTTAAACACAGATTATAAAATTTGAACTAAAGTACTAAGGTTATACCGTTGATTCTCAGCGAAGATCAAACATGCGGAATTCCTGACCGCAGTATTTTTGAAAACCTTTTTCTGATCCGGGATACAATGGACTATGTAAACCATAAGCAGCTTTCGGCCGCTGTTATTAGCCTGGATCAGGAAAAGGCTATCGACCGGGTTAATCACGGCTTTTTGCAACGCGTTTTAGAGCGCTGGGTAAACATTGTTTACACCAATACTACCTCGTTCGTTATAAACATTTGGCTCTCGTCGGCCTTTTCGCTCGAACGGGGGGTTGGACATGGTTGTCAGCTGTTGTATTATTATTCAGTATTATTTTATATTGTATTAAATTTTCCACCGCAGAAATATACTCCCACAGAAAAAATTACTTGTTTTAATGATGTATATCGGCTTAACAGGAACTTTTTAACAGTGAACATATTGTTCTCATAACTCCGAGGCGACCGGCACAACAGTCATCTGTATTCCCGATTCAACTCCAGACACGTCCTCAAAAGAACCAGAGACTGTTATCATAATACTGATACGTTTTTACAACAACGTTCAATAATTCACTCACTAGTTTTCTCGTTGTTTATGTTCATATTGGCGCCAGAACAGCAACCATAACTATGGGAACTATAGAAACCTCCGGTCAGGAAGTAAAATTGCAATTTAATACCGATGCCTTGTATTTTATTTATACTTGAACAGAAATCAGCAAACATTTCCTCCCAGCAGAAATTTTAGCTGTCTCGATCCGCAAAAATTTCCTCCCGCAAAACAAATTCAGTCGGGCAATCCGCAAAACTTTCCTCCCGCAAAAATTTCCTCGTGCACGGTAGCTAAATCACCAAAACTATGACGTCTTTCCCATACTATTGCATAATCAAACCGTAATAGCAATGATTCAGTATTCCAAAATAGAACAAACCCAAAGTGCATGCTATTTTGCTCTGCCATATCGCTCATATTAAAACACAAACTTTCCCGTCCTATTTAACTTCCTTAAAACGTCTCCATTCATTTTAAAAATACACCGTGAAATCTGCGTTTCCCAAGAAAACGCATTTGACCTATTTTTACCCTTCTAAAGCGGCTTTAATGGCTTTACGACAAATCATTGAAAATTTGAAACATTGATAGGTAACGTGAGATATCGAAACTTAATAAGAACTTTAATGCCTTTGCGGTGACGTAACGTGAGATATAACAAGTTCATGACAAGTCCTGACATCCCAATACCTTAGGGAAATTAACAATAGGTCCGGGGGTGCTCCCCAAAAATTTTAGTGAAGGTATGTGACGCCCTTCTTGAAATCCTAACCGGTTTAACCAACCATATCCTCAATGCCCTAATGTAGCTTCTATAAAAAAGAAAGAACTAACTTCCCGGACAAAAGCCCACAAACTTAACAAAGTTAACAACGAACCTTTGTTAACACCTTTTGTCCCTTTTTTATACTGATACCTATATCTCGTTTGCGCGCATGCGCATTAACGAGATAAAAAATTTCGATCAGTGCGCATGCCCGAACTCAAATTCTCAAATACTTCTACAAATGGCAGGAGGGTTTAGTTTTTCCGCACTGTAAAGGATGTTATTGACTGTTCGGCCTCGATTTGGCTAGATAATGGCCATAAAATGGCATTTGTAGCCTGAAAAAGCGTTTTTTTTTGGTGGCAATTTGGGAGTCAAAGGGTTAACCCTTTGAGGACGGTCCCGGCCAAAATCGTTCTTAATGGAACGATAAGACTCCACTGCTTTAAAAAATTGCAACTTTCTCAATCGCGCGAACATTGCAGTTGTGTGCATTGACTAGGAAGTCCTTCAAAATGAGACACCCAATTAAGACAAAAAAGTCAGCGATTTTCGCAGAATATCAGCGTTTGAATTCGGAGAAGAAAAAAAATGTCCGTTTTTAACGTCATAGAAAAACAACAAAAATCACGTTTTTGCCATCAGTTGTTTTTATTGAAATCATCGTTGCAAACCCAAAAGTCAACATTCACAGCAAAATTCAGTCCTAGTCCTACCTTAGAAGTGATTTTTTTATGCTCTTATTCGTTGCCAGGCCGAGCTGCAGCCTCTCGTTCTTGTGCATCCTGGCCTTGCCTCGATTTTCAACATCACGACCGCACTGCATGCTGGGAAATATCGAGAATTTTTGACAGGGTTCGTTCCGTCCCCCACATATTTCATATTTATACTAAGTTCACAGCCACTCCGACCTACCACCGAAATTTCAAGCTTTTTGTGTTCTTCAGTGGTCGCAACTTCCAAAATATGCCGTGGTAGGTCGAGAAATTCATCCAGAGTCGAGTCCCAAAGCTGCTTCGTTTTGTGGCGGCCATTTTTCCAGTTCAACGAACAACGAGCCAAATTTTTAGACGAAGTACAACACCTAACTCGCTTCATTGAGAAAGTGGACTCTTAGATACCTTCACGCTTAATGATGCTCATCAGGCAGCTACTAAAGATGAAAAATAGCTGTAAACTTACCAAAAATCGCATACAAACCATATTTGATCTGTTCGTATCGCTTAACGAAGCAAAAACACTACGTCAGAATGACGTTTCTTGTAAACGCGAGCCTTCAGTGTTTTAGAACAGCAGCACTTTCCATGGTAACCCCAAATATGGAGTCACGAAATCCTATGGCTCGTTTATATGCAGAAAATCACTCAAAAACGTAAAAAGTCACCGTCGTCAACGGGTTAACCACATCGCTGTGTTTGCTTGAAGATGACACTTTTTAACATATTTTTGCAGGATCTCTCTCAAAAACACTGAAACGAGTTGAAAGGGCCACAAAAAGGGATTTGAGGGTTTTTGGTTAACCCTTTGACTCCCAAGGACTTATATATACGCGGTTTAGGGTCATACATATTGTATCATTTGCGACGTCATCAGTTTTAGCGTCCGAAGATATTTTTGACAATTATCGGCAAGGGAAGGAGGAAATCTTGCTAAACCTCCCCAGATGAGACCGATTGGATGAATTGAACTGGAGTTTCAAGCAAACAACCTCTGAACTTTATGTTACAAAATCAAAGGAAATTTTGCCCTTCCCACCGACGGCTACTTGACGATCAAAATTTCCACATTCCGCGACGCTTGGGTGAAAACTTTACATCGTCAAGAAAGACTATTAAAAGGTCAACAAAACCGACAGAAAAAAAAAAACAGACAAAAAGGAAACTAAAAGAACGGGCTTGAGAATAACAAAGAAAAAGTCAAGGCAAGTCGTGTTTTTCTCGTTCAAAAACTGTCGAAATTTCGATCAGTGCGCATTCCCGAACTCAAATTCTCAAATACTTCTACAAATGGAAGGAGGGTTTAGTTTTACGAGCTGCAAACGATGTTATTGACTGTTCGGCCTCGATTTGACTAGATAATGGCCATAAAATGGCATTTGTAGCCTGAAAAAGCGTTTTTTTGGTGGAAATTTGGGAGTCAGAGGGTTAAGAATATTATCTTTACTAATTATATAGAATGAATTGTAATCAAATAATTCATGACGAATTAGGGGCAATGGGTGATATGATTTGTGACTTTTGTAACGAAAAATTGGGTAATGATGCAAATGTAACAAAAGAAGAAATACAATGTTGCGGTGGTTTGGATGTCGTGATTGACAATGGTTTGAATGTTTGTCGAAGCTGTGGTATAGTTCATGCTTATGATTTAGTTAACCCATATGTTGACTTTCATGAAAATATGTATAGAATAAGGAGAAAGAGTGTGTATATAAGAAAATATCATATTTTTAATCTTATCAATGATTCATTCATTCATTCATTCATTCATTTTATTTTGCCATTAACCACATTAAAAAAAAATATATAATAATAATAATACAATACACTAGAAATTAATAATAACTTAAAAGACGATATACTGCAAAATGTTTAATGTGGTAGTGACAAGGAAGCCTATATAGAAGCCGGGGGCTTATGAACTATAGGCTTCCTGACAATATAGAATACATCATACGAATTATGAGGACAGTATGAAATATAAAATGTATTATTTTAAAAAGAAAAGAAAAGAAAAGGAAAGAAGAAGTATGTAGCTCAACAAAGAGTATTTTTGACTAAGAAAGAAGGAATTTTTTAAGTCTTTTGCCAAACAAACGGATGCTTTCACTGTTTTGAATTTCATGACTTAACGAGTTGAAAAACTTAGGTCCTTGAAACCGAATTGAGAAGTTTCGAATATTAGTTCGACAGGGAGGTATGTAAAAAAGGTTGCAATTTCTAGTATAATGAGAATGTTACTGGCTTGCAAGAGTAAACATATCACGAAAATAATTATGAAGTAAACCTCTTTTAAATAGATATATAAATTTACCTATCTGATATAAATAAATGTCAGAAAATTTCAAAATTTCCAGTTCTTTGAAAAGAACATCAGTGTGAGAATCGAAAGAAACTTTAGAAATTATTCTTATTATCTTCTTTTGCAGAATAATAACGCGATTTAAGTTACTCTGATATGTCGATCCCCACACTGAAACACAATATATTAAGTAAGGGTAAATTAGACTATAGTACTAACAGTGTAAGGAATTTTTGGGAAGGCAAAAACTTGACTTAAAAATAATGCCTATAGATTTTGATATTTTTCTAGAGACGCTAAGAATGTGCGGCTTCCATGACAAATGCTCATCAAGGATAACACCTAAAAATACTGTTTCTTTGACACATTCAATCTTATTGTTGTCAATTTGAATAGATAGATCAAGTGTTTGCCTCCTTTGGCGTGGTCTAAAAACCATAAAATTCGATTTTTTAAAGTTAATTGACAGCTTATTAGCTCGACACCACTGTGTTAATTTACACATTTCAGAATTTAGGGTTTCGGAAAGTAAATTATAATCTTTGTGAGAAAAAAATATGTTTGTGTCATCAGCAAAAAGAACAAAGTCCACCACCTTTGACACGTTGCACAGATCATTTATACAGAGCAGAAATAGGAGGGGGGCTAGTATAGAGCCCTGAGGCACCCCACACTTTATTTGGCAAGACTCCGAACAGATACCATTAAATTCGAGAAATTACTTCTAGATTACTTCTAGAAATAAAGATAAAATTATACTGATATTTGCATTAATAAACAACGTGTTTCCAGAAGTTAATGAGAACCGTAAACGGATGATTAGTATAACCCCTTCTGTATGTAAGCTTCCACATCTCCTCCACAACAATTCTTTACATAAATAATATAAACTGACTGAAATAATTGAACAGTACTGCATCACAATATTTTGTGCCTACCATCCTATAAACTCTTACAAATTTGTATAAGCCCAGGGCCAACATGTATAACTGGGATTTTATGGTATTCACATTGCCTTTAAATTGTTATTAAAAACGAGCTTTAAATCTTGTGCACAGGTCAGTTGTAGGTGACAGCATGTTATCAGATCTTTGAGTGACCACATTTATACTGATTACAGATTGTAGCTTCAGTTCAGCAAGTGACAGCATTTTGTCAGATCTATAATGCCATTTTGGCATAATTATATTCATAGGTTGCAAGTACCTGGCCTATTAATTAAAGGAGAAATGTTAAATTAACCCGTCTGATAAATTTTAAATTCTGCACTAACTTAGGATAATATCAACATCAATAATTCACGGAGATAATTGGATCATGGCCTGAGTGTAACGCCATAATACGAAGAAAAGACCAAGCTAGTATCGAAAAGGAGTTGAATACTTATCTTGAAGCAAGGGCCCAGCCGACGAACAGGATTAATCAATCAATCAATCAAACTATATTTAACGAGGGTGACACTTAATAGTTAAAAACTAACAAACTCGTGGCCCTCCTTGCGGTTAGAGGAGTCGGTGGCAGAATATCTCGAAGAAACTGGAAAACCACTGGAATGACCACTTGTCGGGGATTTTCTGCCGGGATGGGGACGCCGGCGTTTATCCTTCGTAACCTTCCTCTCTGCCCTCCTTTCGGCTCGGTACATTCTTTTCTCATCGTCCGCGTTTGAAGCAAGCTCATTTGACAAATATTCCGATTAACAGTCAACCAGCCGTACTCGCTTTTATCAGCAAGCTTAATTGCTTTGACGCGTTTCGAAACTAACTCGGTACCTGATTGAAGAGCCACTTTAACTTTTTCGTATCAATTCACGTTGAGTGCGTCGGTCGCTTTGTCGAACTTATCCAACACTTGTAAGGCTTGGTCCATTTGTTGCTGATTTCCTTTCCTCTTATATGTATAGTTCTCGCGGTGAGCTTTTTAAAAGCCTGTTGGACGGTCGAACTATTTTCCTCAGAGAAACGCTTTGAAAATTCGCTAAGCCGAGATTCAATAACTTGGGTAAGTTTATCAGTTAAAGAACTAATCGAAACGGAAACAGAAGACTGAATAGCCGCGCTTATAGAAGGATCCACAGCTTCGACGCTTGGGCCAGCACGTGCTCGTGTTTGCTCAGTGTCGTTCATGTTAAGAAAAGTAGTGCGGTGAAGCAGCGTTCACAGACCGAAGGAAGAACGCTAACTTATGACACCCTTAGCTTTCATACCAATATGCAAAATCGTATTAAGTAACTTGACAACACTCATTGTATAACACAATGAAATTCAGGGCAGAATGTGCAGAAAGCAAATATCTGCTAAACTACGTAACGCCAATATTTTTGTATTAACTTTGCCCTTACAACAGACAAAAACCTTGGACCTACTGTTGTCTCGACAGAATGGATAGAACAAGAGACTTTCAAACACCTATTGTAAATGACAATAATTCTAATCATTGTCGGTGTTATTTGTATGTAATGTGGAAGTATAAATGGTGTGTATAAAATAAGTTCCTCACATAATATTGTTAAAAATCGCTGATGAAGTTTGTTCTAACATGTATCAGATGAAACCGGTGTAGTAATTGAAAGCAAGATCAGTTGCTGTGTGCTGCCCACTTTCCTTTTGATAAAAAAAATGGACGCAAAGGACAGTTGCCTTAGCTGCTAGGCAGACTACTACAAGACAGACTTCTGCTCACTGCAGCTGTTTTTTGCTTTGTTTCGCAGGCTTGAAGAGCAAGAGCATCCCATGGCCAGGCTCTGGCAGAAAACATACCAAAACCGCAGTCAATGTACACTGTACAGTGTACATGTAGCTCTTTGAAAGAAATAATGCGTAACAGAAACAAAGAATCTTGAACAGTTGAAAAAGGGTGTAACATTAGGATCAAGGGAGTTATGATAAAACAATTAAAAAGCAGCTTTTTTAATGAGTCGTGTGTGTTTACTTCGCCTATGAATGTTCGCATTAATTTACATGATAGTAAACAAGTGAGCTGGCTCGATTTTGTTCCCTCATTCGATTTACAAGATATTTGCAGGCTCCCTTATTCAATTTACATGATATTTATAAGCTCCTTTATTCAATTTACATGACATTTACAGACTCCTTTTTTTACGATTTACATGTTATTTACAGGCTCCTTTATTCGCTTTACATGATATTTACAGGCTCCTTTATTCGATTTACATGTTATTTACACACTCTTTTATTCGATTTACATGATATTTACAGGCTGCCTTATTCGATTTACGTTATATTTACAGGCTGCTTTATTCGATTTACATTTTATTTACAGGCTCCCTTACAGGCTCCCTTATTCGATTTACATGATATTTACAGGCTCCCATATTTGATTTATACGATATTTGCAGGCGCCTTTATTCGATTTACATGTCATTAACAGGCTCCTTTATCCGATTTACATGATGTTTACAGGCTCCCTTATTTTATCAACAAGATATTTACAGGCTCCTTTATTCGATTTACATAATATTTACAGGCTCCTTTATTCGATTTACATGTTATTTATAGGCTCCTTTATTCAATTTACATGTTATTTACAGGCTCCCTTATTCTTTTTACATGTTATTTACAAGCTCCTTTATTCGATTTGCAGGATATTTACAGGCTCCCTTATTCGATTTACGTGTTATTTACAGGTTCCTTTATTCGATTTACATGACATTTACAGGTTCCCTTATTGATTTACATGTTATTTACAGGATCGTTTTATTCGATTTACATGCTATTTACATGGTCTTATGTCCCTGGTTTGAGAAATTTACAGGATCTTTTCCATAATTTACATGTTTCACCTGAATTATTTACATGTTTTTTACAGGATTTCTCAAAACATGTAAATGAGCAAAAATCATGTAAATTTTCATTTACAATTTATATGTTATTTACATTTTTTTTACATACTATGGAAATTTTCAACTTTTCCAGTGGCACTAATGTATGACTTTCATTATAATTATATTAAACAGAAATATGGCAACAAAGCAAAATTATTATTGACAGATACAGACTCACTAACATATGAAATTGAAGCAGAAGATATCTACAAAGATTTTTATAATGACAAACAGAAATTTGACAATAGTGATTATCCAGAAAACTCTCCATATTTTGATAAAACAAACAAAAAAGTAATTGGAAAATTTAAAGATGAGGCATGTGGTATACCAATCAAAGAATTCATTGATTTGAGAAGTAAAATGTATTCATATATCAAAGGTAACAATCATGTTGGTAAAACAGCCAAAGGAATAAAAAAGAATATAATAAAAAGATGTACTATTAAATAATAAACAAATAATGCATAAAATGAAAACAATAAGAAGTCAAAACCATCAAATTGGAAGTTATGAAATAAATAAAATTTCACTCAGCTGTTTTGATGACAAAAGATAAATCCATGATAATGGAACAACAAGCTACGCCTACGGGCGTCATAAAATATGTTAGGTAGCATTCTTTTATTTTTAATATATCGGTATCAGAAACCCCATAAGTGGGTTGAAACGTGCAACTGTCTCTTGTACGCTTCAAGACAAGCTTCCGATTATTCAATTTGCTAAGGAGTTGTTTCAGCCATATTTGGAAAATCAAGATAAAACTGTTAACCAATCAATTCGCTAGAAGAACTTGCTTCCAGTCTCGAGGGACCAAGGGCTTTCCAAATATGGTACTAAAGCAAAAAATGAATATTCGGAAGCTGTAAATGTGCGTTACACGTTTGAACCCACTTATGGGTTTCTGTCGGTATCTATTATGTAGAGAAGATATAATTATATTTAAACTCACTTCAATTTTGAAGAAACATATAGTTCGCATAAAATTATGGAGTCATAAAATATTTTCCATTTAATTTTCCAACTGATTTTCCATATGATTGTTCGATATGATTGTTCCATCAGCTGGAAAGTAGTATAGACTTGGCTTGGTATCAGATCAGTTTTGCAAAACGTACTGGCGTGAGTACAATTTTTTTTTCCGAAGGACACCCGCGAACGTTAGGAGTACCCTTAAAGCGTCGGCTGCATTTCGGTTGTTGCCATTTCCTTACTTGTCCAAACTCTTTGCATTCAATAATGCTTACAGAGTATTTACATTCTTTCAAATGCGTGCTGAAACTCGAAATCCATCCTCTATTAAAAAAGGCTTGAAAACTCGTAGTCTTTGCCTTCCTTTCTTTTAACACTTAAAATAAATTCACATATGTAATTATTGAATTCTTCTGGTTTTCTTGGAGCCATCTCTTAAGTTTTGAAGAAAGAAGCAAAATATTTAGTTTCAATCAAGCAAATTTGTTGTGAATGAAAAGGCTAACGTACACCCGGCTTTGAAAATACTGATATGTCTTGACAGGTGCTTTGTGATTGGATGACACGCTTTTCCCACGTGCGAGAAAGTCGTTTCGCCATTCTGGGCCGGGTTGTTCAAAGCACGATTAAGCTAACCCAGGATTAGCGTTAATTTTGAATCCAGTTAAATAATTAAACAATTGAAACTTTTTCAAAGTTTTCTGCCCTTCAGTTTCGACTTTAACTTGTCTTCACTACTAGCTACAAATGACTTTTTGAAAACATTTTTAAACGGAGAAAGGAAATCCTCGGTTAACTTTTAATCCGGGATTAGCGTTAATCGGCTTTCGAACAACCGGGCCCTGATTGGTTGCGAAAACTCCTGGTTTTCACGCTCGAAATTCCATCAGAAAATCGCAGGACTTATGAAATAAATTCGGATTCGTGAGACGCCGTTCACATGACATGGAATTCAGATTCCAAAATAGTTTACACTGCACTATGAATTCTGAGATAAGTGATTGGGTGGCGAGGGAATCGTGGTCAATAGTCCACCAAAATGTGAAAAAAATATTTAACTTGGACAGCAATCGACAACATGAAACTTTTCCTTATTTCCCAGTTTTCTTGTAAAATGAAGATAAAAAGTCACAAGAAGAATAAATAAGACGATGTCAGACGTTTATTCGTCAAAAAATAAGTTAAACAATATAGAAAATTAAGTACAAATCATTACCAACGTAAGATAAAACTCTTATTTTGAGAAAAATATACAAATAAAATTAATTATTTGATCGAATTTGAAAACGCGACCGCTTACTACGGATTCCAAAGTATTCGGATAGAACTACCCAGATAGAACTCCCGATTCAGCATCCGGATTCGTTGCGCAATCAGGGTACTTTTCACCCCGATGCACCCTTCTGCGTGTATACGAAAAACGAATCCCTTGTCAAAGGCCTTGCTCTAGTGTAAACTTAGCCTTAGCCATCGTACCAAAGCTTATCGACATGGTTCCCTAAATCAACATTTACCTTGGGGACAAGCGATGCAGTCATGTTTCTTCTTACCAGGCGCATTATTGTATGGAACAAAGGTACCATTAGGACATTGTCGGCAAGTGTTGTTAACAAACGCTTCAGTGTCTGAATAAAATCCTCCTAAAATGTTAAAGTTTAAATAAAAGTATAAGTAATATTTTAGACGAGTAAAGCAAATTTACTTAGTAGGCGGTTTTAGCCTCAAGTTAGCAGTCCAGGGGGTATGCTGTGTATTCACCAGAACATTTTTTGAACAAAACAAACATCTGTATTTATAAGTATGTCAATGTGACGTAATTCATGGCACGGCATAGCATTTTGTTTCAAAACGTCTGATAAGCATATTATTCTGGAAAGGGTATAAAGCCAGAGTAAATTTTACCCGGATCCACAGGGGTCAAAATTGCTATTTTACAAAACAAGAAAGTTCTTGTGAAGCCAATAACTCCTTTAATTTAACGTTTAAGTTCATAAGTAAATTTAGAGTAGTATGGCTATATTCCTGAAAGGGTTTTGTCACCTATAGTAATTTTTAGGTGGAGTTTCCCCATATGTACCCCCTGCCCCCACTCCCTATCTTTTAAGACTCAGGAGGTTTCCCTTGATGGGGTTGCCTTACTGTATTAGCCATTGCGCAGTTTAATTCACGGTCGCTTAGTTTTCTATTCGATTTAAACGAGAAGGTAATAGTTTGTCGATTTGTACACTGCGAACAATCCGATCACCATCATTGTTCATATTACACAATTGATCAGCTCTCCAGTTGGCCTGATAGCTCAGCGGATAATGCATTACACCGGTAATCGCAATGTACGGTTTCAGGTTAATTTGCAACTGATCAGGTTGTTAGCATTATTACAAGGAACACAGATTTAACTGATATGTATCAACTGCAGATGTTGTATGTATATGATTATTTCATATATTCCCATGCAAGTAACGCATTCATCTTTGTGAAAGTGATCTTTTCGTTTCAGTCTGAAATTTATTGACAACTCAACACATGTATTATTTAAACCTGCGTGAATTTCACCCATGTCCTTGTCATTTCTGTGAGTAAAAGAATTTTCAAAAAGTACAGAATTGCTGGGGAGAGGGTGACAGAGCCGTAGCATTTATGGTGCGGCAGAAATCCGAGTAGTTCAAGAACTGAAAACGTTACAAGGCTCTTGACTCATTTGCTCCTCCTTAATTTATCCCTTCTCACTTCTTTTACTTTTTAATAAGTCCCTTAATTTTATAAACAAACAATATACTTACCTGCAGGGCATTTAGTGCAGGAAAGGTTATCTGTTTCATACCATTCTGTGATAAGGGGCTTGACAAACGTGCCCGTTGGACATGGAAGCAATTTGTTTTTATCTCCAGGTTTTGTACGTGCAAATCCAGCAAGGCCAAAACTCCATCGCAAGCGTGATGCATTTACCCCTGTTGAGGAGATGTCGATGTACTCGGAGTCTCTTTGCCCTAAACCCCTATATATTAAGATTTGGATGAGTTTCAAATGAATTAGACAGTGTTGCAGTAAGATGATCATGCTAAGTTAAAATATTAAAACATAACTTTTGTTATAAATTAAAAAGACTCACAGATGTATTCTGCAACGCTCTTTCCCATCGAAATCTGTAAATTTCATTGTGCCGATTTCTCCCTCTTTGATGCTTCTACGAAAGAAAAGCAGGTATGAACAGGAAGCTTCCGTCCTTGTCTCATTTTAAAGTGGATATAACCCCAAAAAACTTTTTTTGCTTAAAACAATCTTACTACTTTTCTGAACAAAATGCCGCAAAAAAATTTGATTTTTCTAAAAACTCCGATTTTTTATGGCCCGCCAAAGTTATGAAAAATTGCCATAATTTGTTCCATTACCGAGTACGAGGTCTGGGTCGAGTGACATTACGGAAGGAGATGGATTATTATCATCTCAAGGATTTCCAGTGACTTGTAGGCTACTTGTTACTGCGAAAATAGCTCTGCGAAATGCCAACGACTTGTGTTGTCTACCGCTGCAAAAATATTTCGAACCCATTGGGCTTGGTATTGGGCTTCATAAAATACCTTACTTTAATGATGACCGTGTTGAAGCCAAAAAGCGACGCAAGAAACGGGTCGATTTTGTGAACGTAGTGTCTAGATATCCGGCAGCCGGGAAGTGTTTTCAAAATACAAGATACCCGAGCGAGCGAGAGATATATCGAGCGATTTCAAACATTATCTTGGCTTTGAAGTTAAAGAAATTGTCGAGGTTGGGCACACGATAAAATCTCGGTGGTTGTGACACTTAGAAAAAATTCGCGCTGACTCGCCGAGTCACTGAACTCTCACGGGAATATCTCCACAAAAATTATCACTGAAACCTCGCGAGAGTATTTGATCTTTGTTGAGAAATGCCAAGCGATTCTAAATTATGTTGTCGTTTTGTAAAGGACGAATTCTCCTAGCTAAAGAATTTCGACTGACGGCACGGTTTTCAAAATACTAGATACCCGGCAGTCTGAAATTCTCATCGAACTTTCACTGAATATCTCATTTAACCCTCGGACGTACACGCAAACGTATACCCCCATCGGGGTACAAGGGAGAGGGGGGGGGGGGGTTTGTTGCAACCCCCCCTTGGGTTTTTGCGATGTTACAATATTTCGGAAATATTTTACATCTAATAGATAGCCCGCGATGTGCTCTACAAGATAAGGTAAATATTATGGGTTGTGACGCTGCTGGGGGTACGTGACGTCATCCAAAATGGCCGCCAAGATGGCCGCCATCTTGGATTTTACTAAAAATTCAAATTTATCGGGAAAACGTGGAAATTGCAAATATTGTTTGCTAGAGATGCAAAATAACATACAATTAAACATTTTAATGCGTTTGGTAGCATTTTATAGGTTTTTTCACTGAAAAAAGGTGAAAAATACGCATTTTTATTCAAAAATTGCTTGACCACATGTTACTTATGACGTCATATCTCGTTACTATAGCAACCGATTGTCGCCAAACTTTACCAAAATGTGTCTTAAGGATAAATGAACAGCTACTAAAAACGGCATGTGCTTATCTTACATGGTCTTGAAAATATCATAGAAAAACCTTACGGGGGGGGGGCAACCACCTCACCCCCCTTGTACGTCCGAGGGTTAACTCTAATAGTCTCCTGAGAATAGTCGATCTTTGTTAAAAAATCTCAAGCGATTACAAACATTATCTTGGTTTCGAACAAGAAATTGTCGAGCTTGAGCCTACTTAAAATCTCGATGGTTTCGACACACGTTCCTGTCAGTTTATACTTTATCGAGTAAAGATGAGAGACGACCCAGAGTGGATTTCCGCCACCGCATACTGTTGTATTTATTATTTATTAATATGTGTATATCCATGCCGGGGCGAAGCGTACAATCCAGTACAATTCAATGTTCAGAAGTCGCTTGGTATTTATACACAGAAATCGAGTACTGTCAGCAGGTTCGAGTGAAAATTTTCGTGGAAAAACGGTAAGAATTTCAGAATGCCGGGTGTATCTAGTATTTTGAAAACCATGCCCGTCAGTTGAGATGCTATAGTATGCCCAACCTCGGAGAATTTGTCCGTTACAAAACGAAAACATCATTTAGAATCGCTTAGCATTTCTGAACAAAGATCGAATACTCTCGAGAGGTTTCAGTGATAATTTTTGTGAGATATTTCCGTGAGAGTTGACTCGGGGAGTCAGCACGAATTTTTTCTAAGTGTCAAAACCATCAAGATTTTTTGTGTCCCCAAGCTCGACAATTTCTTTAAGTTCGAAGCCGAGATATTATTTGAAATCGCTCGATATTTCTAAATAAAGATCGACTATTCTCAGAAGAATTAACCGAGATATTTCGTGTAAATTCGATAAAAATTTCAGACTGCCGGGTATCTTGACTGAGATAACACCAGACAACGCCACGGGGAACATACTTCCGTGACGTCACTCGGTCCAAGCCTTTTAAAACGCGGCGGGAATTTTGAAAAGCCGAACTTTGGGGGGCCATAAAAAATGGGGGTTTTAAGCAAAATCAAAAAATTTTTGCGGCATTTTGTTCAGAAAAATAGTAAATTTTTTTAAGCAAAAAAAAAAAAAAAAAAATGGGGGGTTATATCCACTTTAACGTTCGTCACCTTGCATTGCAATAAATGACCAAACACGGTATTTTAAACTGAAGATTTCACTTTAAACTCAATGACTAATGAATGAGCTCACACTTCACATAGAGTTAAACACGAGCAGCCTTGTATTATTTTTATGGAGTATTAAACAGTTTTCCGAAGATTTTAGAAAGTCTCCGATTACTGTCCGAAGATTGTACGAACGTTTCTGATCATTTTCCGAAATTTTTCGAATATTGCCGAAGATTTCCGAGGAGGACCCAAATATGTTTCGATTGTGGAGACCAACACTGTTTCGCTGGTTTGACATTGAGTAGAGCGGTGTTCTCACTAACGTCATATCAAAATTCAGAAGCATTAAACAGCAGTTTTCGATTCCAAAATGCTTATGGAATTGTAGAGAGTTTAAAACTACACATCTGGGCCAAATTTTGAAGCGCAAGAGCATTTCGTTCAAGAGTTATAGGCGAACGGGTATTAGACATAGTAAGAAATATATGGAGCGGCCACCTTGGTGCCCTAGGGACACCAACATGGCGACCAAAAATTCAATTAATTGCACAGTCTTAATAACACCAAAAATATCATCACAAAATATTGTATTCACTATAAGTGCCATTAAATCGGCTTATAAGCATCTATAATGCAAAAATAACTTTCAACTGGTTCAATTTTGTTCATTTTCACGGCTTATCTCAAATAGCGTGACGAATTGCGTGACACATTTAAAACCTTTATAAATCGGAAGCAAAACATCGTTAAAACCTGAACCTTTTTTGTGAAAGATTATAACACTGGTATCCACATACAATGTTAGAAACAGCTTTGTACTTTAGATTTTTGAATTTTTATGACGTCATGCGCAAACACTCTTTAAGGACGAACGTAATAGCTTAAGTAAATATTTTATACATATTAAGTACTTATGGCGTACGGACCTCGCGCATAAACTCCACTCCTCGCAGTAAATATAAAATTGATATCTTCATCTTCTTGTTTGTTCCATCGGACGTGACCGAAAGCCAAATATTTTCCCGTCCGGCTCGACCTGACTCAGTCAATAAACATTTTAACATATGTCCACTACCGCGCCTTTTTATGAATAAAAAAAAGAAAGAGACGAGAAGAAAAGAAAAAAAGTTATCGATCACGTGATTGAACAAAAAGAAGCGAAATTTTCGCGTTCTGTCGCAATGTTTCTTGGCGTCAAGTTGAATGAAACCTGTTCAAAGTGTCCTTCAAAGTTTAGCCGCTCACCACGAAGTAAGTGAAGGAGCAAAATTCCTTGTATTAATAGGCTTTGGAATATGATATTGAGTCGATGCTTCGTAAAAATGTTTCTCGTCTTTGTTTTAAGTAGATTGGAGCTGAACGATCTCACTGGTACACAGCTTCAGGAGTAGGCTCGATTTCTGCCGCTTTCTCACGTCCGGTCTCTGAGCCTCCCCGAGAAGAACGGCTGGACGCGTGGGCATATCTGTGACGTAAATTCAAAATTTAATTTATGCATCGCTACTGGTCACCCGGATATGTCAAACACACGTGATGTCGCGCCAGATCTTGTCAATATCCATGATGTCTATATTTATATAAGTGTGAAATACAGTGAGCTTCATCCACAGCAATGAGGCACAATCTTTCTTCATAGACTTCACTCGACAACATCTTCCTCCATCGATCAGAACACAAAAAAGACTCCGGTGATCCAAAGACAATCTCGCAGTCGCCCCTTTCAATGGCTTTTTTCGCCTCCTCGTACTTTTGATCTTCGCCAATAAACTCGGCAGCAATACCTATTGATGTTAGCAATTTTACTTGATCTTTCATTAGCGAAGTCAGTGTAATAACGACAGCGATGGACTTTAAAACTCGCCTCTTTCACAGTATCGAAAATCATCAGTGCGAATTGGAAAATAAGGGACTTTCTGATCCCGTGGGTTGAATAACGAACAAATCTTCACCGTCAACCAGCT
Source organism: Cladopsammia gracilis (assembly GCA_022457155.1). NCBI lineage: Eukaryota > Metazoa > Cnidaria > Anthozoa > Scleractinia > Dendrophylliidae > Cladopsammia > Cladopsammia gracilis. The sequence goes on along the minus strand of JAJGOT010000185.1, from coordinate 1,177,966 downwards.
TTTCCAGCGCTTTCCGTTGTAAAACTTTGAGATTTTCAACTTTAAATTTCTCTACAACAAGATCGCACGCCAAATCAAACAACTCCATCGCATCCGCAATTTTGAAATTATGCTCTAGAAAAATAATTTATTCGCCTGCTCGATTTGAGCAGGCAAGCTTCTGATTGGAGGAAATTAACAATAACTACAAGTTTACGCGTCCAGCAGTCTTTTCGGGGGAGGAGCGCGGGATCGTTTCCCGAACAGCGGCTGGTAGTCGAGCCAACTTTAGGAGTTAAAACAAAGAAAGTTTGTACATATTTATAAACAGCGATCAATCCAGCTCGTACTTCGATTTAAGTTTACTTGTTTTAAAAGGTTTTCGCTGATGGATTGGATTAAAAAGCCACATGGAATACAGGTAACGATTGACGCGTTAGTTTGTGTTCTAACGGTGTAATTTTTCTTTCTAGTTTTCATTGCAGTTTACACTTTTCGCTGCTCTCAGGTAGCCGTGTGTTTGTTCAGTTTGTTTTGATTTTGAATTGAACACGAAACACTTGTCAGGGATTCTCTGCCATTTTCCTGCGTTTTATTTCACGTACTCTGTCTTTCTTTAGCGGGTAGACGTTGGCTCTCCGTGTAAAATTATCTATTTGAAACTGATTTAATCAGTTTTGCAAGGTAAAATGTTTATTCGCTGCTGGTTATTGATGTGTAAGAAATGGCGCTAGGTAAAATGCTGAAGCAAAGTTTTATATTGAATAAAAGTTTATACATCTTATTATTTTTTCTTGAAATTGTGATTTGTTATCAATGTGCTGTGAATTGTTGCTTTTTACGCCAACAAAATTGTTTCAGTTCGCATTGATTTATCGTATGACCCGTAGGGCCGTGCCCTGATAAAAACCCCGAAAAAAGAAACTGCGGATTAAGAACGTCTAGGCTGAATTTGACCAATTAAGCACCTAATATATAAAAACCACTTCAGCCTGACAAATAAAACAGGTTTTTTATTCGAAACATTACTAAAGCTCAGAAAACACTGGTGCAGACCAAGTGTGCTTTAAGCGGGGCCATTGGAAACATACAGAAGAGTACAAAAACTAAATCCATGCAACATAAATAGTACTAATTAAGTCCTAAATAGTGACGTATTTGTATTGTTCAATTCAGTTACTGTAATAATTCGTGTTTTAATTAAAACAAATTTAAGCAGATGCACCATATTAGAAATACTTATTTTCATCATATAAGTAAGAACCTGTTTAAAAACCTATTCAGCCTGATTTCTCACTACTCATCCATCCAATATATAAGAACCATTTCAGTCTGTTACAGAAACTCACGGGTTCTTTTATGCGGATTTTTACTGTATGTCACTGAAGTTTATGTAATAATTTTACTTACATTGTAGTTGTTAGGTTTGATATGTCGTTGAAAGATTTATGGCTCACTGATGTTAAATTCGTCCGTATCATGTATCTAATAAACGCAAGAGGGAATAAAAATGTCATAACGACGTGTAAACAGCTTACATGATACCGTAAAATACCGTTACCCTGAGCTTACAAAACTTCGTAAGGTGCCTTCGGTGGTTCAATAAGCGTGCAGACGTCTCAGTCCTATTTCCTTTGCTTCGCGCGGAAAAAAACGTCTGCGTAGCGCCGTTTCGAATCGTGTTCACGTATCCTGCTGTTCTCGATTTAATATTGTATAAATTATCATGACCAACTCATGCTGTGAAATGATAGTACTATTGATCTTCTCTACATATCTCTCGTCAGGATCCGTCCCTGTGATAACGCTTGGAAGGTTCGTTCCCTAGCTCTTTTTCACTCGATTTTTTGGCTCCGTGGTATTGAAAGCTTTTAAATTTCTTTGCCACAAATATAAATTTACTGTGATTACTACATTTTGTAAAGTATGAAATATATCTACCTGGATGTTCGCCACAAATTCACGACCTTGAACAAGATTTCTGTCGTGACTATGCTTCACGAGCATGAGCATGCTTCACACATCTTTAGTCGACATATTTCTGATATTTTGATCTGTCAATGTGGGAAAACCCCGCATGAATTTACCGCATACATTATTTCGGCATTTTGGGATTATAGCCAATCAGAGTTCTTACTAACAATGCCTACACTCAAGTGTCTAATCAGAGTGTGGTCCTCCGATCCTAAAGAAACAGCAGGATGCGTGAACACGATTCGAAACATTACGCTTAAATGTCACAATATATCGATAATTTATTTCAATATTGTTCTGTACTCTTCATGCCTTATACTTTCCATATTTTCTATTAATTTGAAGTTGTATAGTGTTCTGTAAAGGTGTTTATATTGAGGAAACAAGTAAGGGGCGAAACACAACTTTAATTTCGAGTCGCACACGTCAGCACATTTTCAAAAACTCCGCGTTTTACTTTCGAGGTCTTATCGTAGACATACTGGATGTCGCCATGCCGTAAAATACATTTCTATCACACACTGCACGAAATTCGAAAAAAAAAAATTAAAGCATACTATACGATGAGACCACCGGGATTTTCGTTGTCACAAATAAAAGCACATGGTCTTCGAAAACGTTTTAACAACACACCGAAAAGAACGTGCACACGAATCATGCCGGGATTTCACAAGAATAATATATGGATTTAACATGTTAGGTCAATCGATCCGAGAGCAAGCCGATCGCGAACAAACCTCTCAAGAGTGCTGATTTGGAAAATGAACTTTTGCTCTGGATATTTGCGACTTTCCGTCTTGCCCTGGTATAGGGAAAAGCCGGAGATTGCCATGTCATCAACATCATCAACGAACGATTTTCATTCAACTAATTTATTCTTGTTTACCACGTTACCATGTTTCCACCAATAGCGTAGCTCCACCGTTCGATGACCTTCGATTTGTAACCACACAAAACCCACAATTCCTTGATTCACTCTGACGAATGGCTATAGCGCTCGACACATCAGCTTCTTTAATCTATTCTCACAGGGGCCACCACGTACAAATGCCCCAAATCCGGTATTATTCAACTTTAAAATTCCCGTGCGTGCATTAGCCCGGGGCTAAGTTCATTATGCAAAATGTACACAATTGTACACAATTGGGTATAAATAGGCTGTTTTTATCCTGTTTACTCCTCTTTTTCGTTTCAACGGCCGCCAGACGTCCGCTTGGCACACCCCTCCCTCCTCTCCGCAGCGATGGCTTGCACCTTGTACATCTATCTTTAGCTCCCACTCCTTCTCGCCTCCGGGCTCGCTTTTTCCCATATCTTATATAGCTTGGGGGTGTTTCGAAGTGAGGGCACTCGGTGGGAATATACTGCTATTTACGGTGACCAATTTAACTTATCAACTCAGTTGATAAAACCAAAGTTTCGTGTTTAACTCCCCCACCGACGCAGCACAACAGTTTCTTTAGAAACTAACCCCTTAATGCAATTTTAAATCGTTCTATTTCAGTGCGTCTGCAAAGAGCACACGCTATACCCCAAAGTAGCTTTAACCAGACATTTACCACCAAAACTGGAACTTAAATACTTTACCTCTGGCTTGATATCAAAAACCCTGATAATTTCATGACAAGAACTAGAGTGCGCGTAAAGATGTAATCTTATTTTATGAGAATCTGTCGTTATATGAATCTATTTGTTTCCTAAATATTTTCTTTCGTCCAAACATTCCCTTCCTCCTTGCTTCCTATTCTTTAGCCCCTCTGTATCACGTTTATTGAAGAAGACCACGTTACTAGTATGGCGTAACATATGACATCTCCCCTCTAAAGGATGCGAGGAGCACAAAACATACATACAAGTTTAAACAGCTAAACAAATATCAACATTGTCCAGACTCATGCAAGTTCATAGTTCAGAGTCCTAAACTTGATTCTTTCCAAGTTAGCAACAAGCTACATTCTAACAATGAACAGCTCTTAATATCTAGTAATATACAAAGTCGTTAAGTCTGGGTGCTCTGACAGTTCGTCCGTATCTTGTTTTGAGTACTTCCGGGGTCTTGGTAGTATCTCTGTCTACTTTTGGGAACTTGATAGCATCTCTGGCTACTTCAGGGGTCTTTATGATATCTCTCCTGTTTCGTCTGTACGGGGTTCCATTGCTGGTCACTATCACCGAACGGGGGGTGTTACCAAGTTTTGTGACTGTGTCTCCCTTTCTGAGTGAAGTGGCTTGGCTGCTCTATCAAAGTTGAATTTCTGGGTTTTCTGTTGGGCTAGGAGCTGGGGCTTGACATCCGTTGGAAGGCTGGCACGCAGCAGCTGAGTAGGAAGTTTGGTTTTCAGCCTTCTGTTGAGGAAAATTTGAGCTGGAGAGTAGTTCAGTCCAGTGATGGGCGTGTTCCTGATTTCCAGCAGGGTAATGTAAGGATCGGTGCCATCTTCGTGAGCTTTCTTTAGGGCAGCCTTTGTTGTTCCAATGGATCTTTCCACTTGTCTATTAGCTTGTGGGTATTTTGGACTTGTGGTTGTGTGCTTTAACTCCCACGATTCTGTAAATTCTCTGAATTTCCGGCTTGAAAACTGAGGACCATTGTCCGAAATGGCCTCATTATATAACATGGATTTCAGTTGGACGATGACTTCTGAACTCACAGTGCTGTCTCGTAACAAGCCAATTTCTACCCATTTTGAGTAGTAATCTACAGTCAGAAGATAGTCTTTACCTCCAAGGGTAAATAAATCACAGGCAATCTTCTGCCAGGGTCTGTCTGGTACTTCATGGGCTCTTTGGTGTTGTTCTTTCTGTGCTTGAGGCAGGAATCGCAAGATGATATTAGCTCTGTGATTTGCGCATTCATGTTTGGCCAGAACAGGATGTCGCGGGCTCTTCGCTTGCTTTTCTCGATGCCAAGGTGGCTTTCGTGAATTCTTTCAAGCATCTCTGATCTTAGTCTTGCTGGAACAATCAACTTGTGACCTATAAAGAGGATTTCATCAGATTCATGGATTTCATCCTTGAAAGTCCAGTATGGTCTTGCGTCAACAGGCACTTTACTCTTGCATTCAGGCCAGCCTTGTTTGGTTAGCTGTGCTACTGTCTGAAGAGACGGGTCTGCCTTTGTTGCTTCTTGAAATTTTTTCAACTTTGGCTCAGATAATGGCAAGTTGGCTACCAGGAGATGGACTTGCATTTCAATTTCAGTATCAGGTATCCCCTGATCTGGATAGGAAGTGGTAGTCTCCAAGTGGGCTCTGGATAGTGCATCGGCGATGAACATCAGTTTTCCTGAGACATACTTCACATTTAAGTGGTAGTTCTGTAGTCGAAGCAGCAGGCGTTGAATTCTTGATGGTGCTTTGGCAAGTGGTTTGCTGAAGATCGCTTCTAATGGTTTGTGGTCAGACTCCACTTCTATTTCTTTGCCATACAGGTACTGATTGAAACGCTCACATCCAAATACTATTGCCAATGTTTCTTTTTCAATTTGTGCATAGCCTTTCTGACAGTCAGTTAGGGATTTGGAGGCATATGCCACAGGCTGATCTCCTTGAAGTAACACGGCTCCAAGTCCTGAATGTGATGCATCTACTGAGAGTTTCACGGGCTTGTTCACATCATAGAAGCACAGGACTGGTTGTGAGGTGAGGACCTTCGTAATTGCATTGAGGGAAGTTTCTTGCTGCTCCTCCCAGTGCCAATGTACTTCTTGCTTGAGTAAGGCTCTAAGCGGCTCGGTCAAGGTGCTCATGTTTGGGATGAACTTGCTTAAGTATGTTACCCTGCCTAGCAGGCGCTCCACATCCTTTTTGTTTTGTGGGGTCGGCAAGTTGAGAATCGCTTCAATCTTTGATTCGTCAGGTTTGATTCCATCTTTGCTAATCTTGTCGCCAATGTATACAACTTCAGGAATCTTAATTCTGCACTTCTGTTTCTTCAGCTTGACACCCTTTTCTCTGGCTCTCTCAAGCACATCTCTGAGTGTTCTGCCATGGCTCTCTTCATCTTTGCCCCACACCAGGAGGTCATCATAGATAACTTCTGCTCCGTCAATTCCTTCAACGGCAAACTGCATCTTCTTTTGGAACACTTCATTGGAAGAATTTAGTCCAAATGGCAGGCGATTAAACTTGAAGCGCCCAAATGGTGTGTTGAAAGTTGTTAGGAATGAACTCGGGTGGTCCAGCTTGATATGCCAGAAGCCATCTTTGGCATCCAATTTGCTAAATACTTTGGCACCAGTTAACTTGCTTGTTATCTCAGTTGATGTTGGGAGTTGGAGATGTTCTCTCTTTACTGCCCGGTTCAGATCTTTGGGATCCAGACAAATTCGAAGGTTTCCATCTTCTTTCTCCACTATTACAATAGAGTTAACCCATTCTGTTGGCTGATCGACTCTCTCAATTGCACCTAACTGTTCCATTCTTTCCAGCTCTTGTTTTAGCTTGGGAAGAAGGGTGAATGGAATCTTTCTAGGTGGATGAATAACAGGCTTAACCTCTGGATTAATTTCAATATGATGCTCCCCTTCGAGCTCTCCAAAGTCTTCAAATAAATCATGAAACTCGTCAAGGATGCTCTCAGCATTGACATTGGTTGTGTCAACAGTTCTGACAAACTTGATTAAGTTGAGTTTCTGACATGCTTCTAAACCGAGTAGGGGTGGTTGACCCTCAGCCTCAACAACAAAGAAATCAGAATCAATCAGTTTGTCTTTGTACTTACAAGTCATTCGCGCCAATCCTATAACAGGTATCTCAGCTCCATTGAGGCCAGTAAGTTTTACTTTAGTTGTCTTCAGTTGCGGTGCGTCTTTGAACGAGTTGAACACGTGTTCTGGAATCACATTCGCTTGTGCCCCAGTGTCCAATTTAAACTGTACCATGTTGTCGTTTACCCGAAGAGTAGCTTTCCATTTTTGATCATGGTCATCTTTGTGGACTTGACCGATGAATAACTCCTCGAATTCTTCGCCTTCGACAACATGTTGACCGCTTTCCATGAGGTGAACCTTTTTGGTTAAACAATGCGAAGCGAAGTGGTTTCGATTTTTGCCCTTTTGACATATTTTTCCAAATGCTGGGCATTCTCTTGGAGCATGAACTCTTCCACATCTTTTACAGGCAGTTGTGGTTTCGCTCTTCTTCTGTTGGTGATTCTGATGGGCCTTTAGCGGAAATTTACTTGGCGTAGTTTTCTTGTTTACATAGTCGACGTTTTTCGGTTCTTCAGTTATCGATTTCGTCTGGCGTTTTGAATATTCCGACGCTCTGCACATGTCAATAGCTTTCTGAAGATCTAAGTCGCTTTCTTGCAGCAACTTCTCTCTCAAGGTATTGCAGGATATTCCACAAACGATTCTATCTCGAATTAGGCTCTCACACAGTTTGCGAAATTCACACGTGCTCGCTTTGGTGCGAAGCTCGGTGACATACTGGTCGATGCTTTCTGTCGCCTGCTGAACGCATGTGAAGAACTTGTGGCGTTCAAATGTGATGTTCCGTCTGGGATTGCAATATTCTTCAAATTTCTGAAACAATACGTCGAGTTTTTCCTCCGCGGACGACAGAGAGAAGGTGATATGAAGAAAGATGGCGACTATTTGCTCCTCGGGTTTCTTCATCGATCCTGAAGCTTCCATGTACAGTTCAAATCGCTGTTTCTATTTCCGCCAATTTTCTAAAACATTTCCCTCTAGAATTAGCGTTGAGGGCGGCTTGAACTGACTCATTTTGAGTTAGATTTTCTTGATTCAAACGGTGTTTGAATGATCACGTCTGACACCATATCATGTTTATTGAAGAAGACCACGTGACTAGTATGACGTAACATATGACACTCTGTTCTCGCTCCCTCTCTATCTCAATCAATCAATCAATCAATCAGTCATGCAATCAATCAATCAATCAATTCAAACCGATCCATCAACCATCCATCTATTTATGTATCCACCTAACCAATTAAACAAACAAACAAAAAAACACATGTTTGGTGACAAATGATACAAAGTGTCACT
>JAJGOT010000185.1:1037500-1165000 GCA_022457155.1 Cladopsammia gracilis | reverse complement strand
AAAAGATGGTGAATTATTAGTATAATAACATATATAATTATTTTTGGTTTATCAAAATAAAATGGAATGTTTAAGTAATATTTCAAATTTAATAAGTTATTGATTTTGGTTTCAAGTTCAATCAATTTAGGAGAATTATTTTCAAAAATAAAAGGTGAATCATATACTCTAGAATCAACATCTGCTACAAAATTTTTAACACCATAAATTATAAGATGTGCATGTACTTGATTGCGTGTTTCAGGTGTTCCTTGACATTTTAAATCTACCATTAAATACTCAGGTGGTGTAATCTTCCATTTATGCATGTGAATAATTGATCTTGTATAATGAGAAAATTGTTTTGTTGATTGTTGATTGATATTTAAAGTCGTACTCACTACATTAACACTAACATTATTCATTGTAACTGGAAAGAATTCAATGCAAATAGTATGTTCACCTTCTGGAATTTTATACATATTGAATCCAAGTCTTCCAGAATATAAATTGTTAATATCTTTGGTTATTTGGAGATAATAAGCTTTTTTATTGAATAAATGTGGTGAATTTGGACTTAGAAAATCATTGATTCCATTCACTCGAATATCATCATCCTCACTACTCGATTGATTTACATCTTCCATCAAATATCTGAATTCATCTTTCAAATGGGAACTTGAAGTGATATGAGACTTATTAACATAATCTTTATATTCTTGTTGTAATTGAATGACTTCTGCACCAAAATCAATTGTATTAAGTTTCTTTGTTTTTTTTCAGATCGCTGATTGCAGCAGTATTATTATTTATTCTTGTGTTATTATCACTAAATTTTGGGTAAACGTATGTTTTATCAGCTTTCATATTTACTAAATTATCAACATATCCTTTATTAGTACCTTGATCTGCTACTGTTGGAAGTTTTACATTATAAATAGTATTATTTCCCACATCTAATCCATTTTCCATTGGAAACATTTACGAGATAAGAAAATATTTTTAACATCATTATAAGATACAAGATTGTTATAATTTGCTCCTAACTCTGTGCATGACTGTTGTTTTGATTGTTTAATATTATAAAGTTCTTTTAAATCAATATCTGAATTAATATCACCACTATGAGTAATTCCAGATATTTTTTAATAAACTACAGATTTATCATATTTTTTATTATCCAAATCCCTTAATTTTCCATCTAAAAAACTTTTATTCACAGCATTATCATCAGAAACTGGAGTTTGAAGAATTATAATAGTATGTGATCCCATATCTAAAACACTATCCATTGCTAAAGTATTTTTTCTAGATAAAAATATATTTTTTTACATCTTTATAAGAAACAAGATTATCTTCACCTTGTTCTAAATCTAAAAACGTTTGTGGTTTTGATTGTTTAATATTAAAACGTTCTTTCAAATCAATATCTTTAGTAACTTCATGAGTATGAGCAGGAACATTTGGATAATACTTTTTCAGAGTTATCATATTTACAACTGAAAGATCATTATTTTCATCTGTATCCATATTTGCAATTAATTTTCGATTCATTTCAATTCCTCCAGGAAGAATGATTTTATATCCTCTTAAATCAAGATCACCAGTCATATGAGTGGAACCATCAACAAGAATAACATCAGTAGGATTAGGTTTTGTTAATAATCCAGTTTATTTCAAATTGATGTTTAGTTATAACATCAGAAGAATTAATACCTTCTCCAACATTTACTAATCGTTTTTGTTCAATATCATAATTATTATCTTTATCCAATTTTAATCCTGATCCTTGACCTACTATAATTTGTTGAGAAATTTCTTTAATATATTCACTGATATTTAAATTTACGAATTTGTTAATATTATTGAATATTACCATTTTATTATATATTTATATTTTCTCATCAAAGGTTTTAGTAACTGATTTTTGTTCTTTGTCTAAAAACAAGAATTCATAAGGACCAAGTTTCTTAAAAAGATTTGGATCAATCAAATTTTCTTTTGCAATAAGATTTAAATGATTTTTACTAACTGGTGGATATAAAATCATATGAGAACAATTTAATCTTAATTTTGAGGGTACATCATAATAACTTTGACTAAGATAAATAGGACTAATTCCATGATGTCGACCATCAGTATAATGATTTGCTATTTTCTTCTGTATCGAGTATGTTGCATTAACAAGATCATCAAATATAACAATTTTTCTATTATCTTCTGGATATTCTGTTGTTTCCATTATATCTTCTGGAAATTCTAAAACTTCATATCCAACTTTTTCACTAATTTTAGCCATTATTTTTTTAAGGTCTTGTATTTTTTCTTGATTAACATTAGGTCCATAGTAGTAAATTTTATCATAGTAAACCAATGGTGTTCTTAGTGTTTGTTTTTCCACAACGGGTTTGACCAGCAATAAGCATCCTAAAATCCTCATCTAAGAAATCACATTGTTTTCTAGTCTTTATTTTCTGTTTTGAATCGTAATTTGGGATTTTCATACTTTTTTATTAAAATACTATATAAAATAAATTAAATTAAATGTTATTTTTATAAATAATTATATAATCTTATAATAAAAAGATGAATTTAGAAAATATCAAAACGTATGCAGATTCAGAATATAAAGGATACGAAATAGCTAAAGCTGTTATTGAAGTCAAGAATGAAGTGAAAGACAAAGGTAAAGTCCGTGATATTGTTATGAGTGAATATTTTAAAACTTTACGAGAACCTTGAAAAGAAACTTTGGTTGAACAGCAGAAAAAGACATAAAAAACAGGATGATATGATTAATCAGTTGAAAGAAAATCAATTAGCTCTCACCAGTGGTTTAAATCAATTGACCTTAGCTACTGGAAAACATTTGATGGAATTAGATGAACCTTCTACATCAACCAAATCTTTATTAGATGAACCCTCTGCATCAAAATCTTTATTAGATACTGAAGTTGAAGAAAAAACATCAGACAAACCTTTAACACCAATAGAAAAATATGATTTGGATAAATTTTTAAATAATAAAGAATCAATTGATATATTAAAAAAATATGGTTATGAATTACCATCAACTTACAAAGATGTTGAAAATATTAGTGAACAAATTGAAGATGTTGATGAAGTAATTAAAGAATTAAAAGTCACACAAGGTATAGCTGATTTTTTAATGGATGAATATGGAACTAAAGTAGCTAAACCTAAAGCAAAAAATCCTAAACCAGAAACTTAGGAAAAATTGAAAGAGTATAATATTTTAAATATTTTAAAAAATAGATTGTCAGTAATAAGAACAAGTCGTGGAATAAAAGGTAAAGGTTTGGGAAAAAGAAGATATAAACAACCAAGAAGAAATGCTTATAAAATTCAAAATAATCAATATGGTGGATTAATGATTGATGTATCAAAACTATATAAAGATTTAAAACTGAATGCTTATCGTAGTGGTAAATTAGTTTATGAGGCAGATGCTGATAAATCTCTTATAAATTTATTAACAAAGAGATACAATCCTAAAACAAAATATTCAATGAATGCTGTAAAAATCTTTAATGATTTAAATATGTTAAGTAATATGCCACCTCATAAATCATCAGGAAAATCTAAAATGGTTGGATCAAGTGTAATGTATTATCAAGATCCAAAAGAATTAGTAAATAGATTAAAAGTATTAACTGGTTCTATTATTGCAGGTAATAATTCACCTATTATAAAAAATGATATTTCACAAATCAATGATGAATTTTTGAGAATAGGAGCTATTGATAGAAAATTACATGAAAAAAATGTATAAAAAGTGGGGGGAAATCATGGATTTTAATACTTCAATTAGTATTAAAATCAAGAAAAAAAAAATAAAAAAATACATAGTTTTTATTTTTATGTTTTAATAAGTAATTTTCCAGAAGAAGTATATAACTGAATGTCAGATTCATAAAGAACAAAAGCATTCAATTTATAGATAGCAGCAGCATCATCATTTAATTCATATCTAAAAGTAAGTGTAACAACATTATCCTTTATATCTTCTTGTTGATTTCTGAGATACGTGTAAGATACATCTTACACGTATTTCATACAGACAAAAATCAATTAAATCCAAAACTTGTTTTTAATATCTTAGTTACTGTTAGTTAAGGTTAAGTTACACGTTTTCATTAAGTGATAGTAAAAATTATTAGCGTGATTTTTTCAACCAATCATCAATTGGCTTACGCGTCTAACATATAATTTACTCCTGAGATATTGTTTGAGAAAGGGAAAACCCCCTATTCTGTAAATCATTAAATATTCATCACAGTCAAAACAAACTGACAGATGTTTGCATATAGATTTTAAGAATATATAAATAGTAGTGGTATAATTACATATTGTAGCAGATCCTTAAAATACTTTTTTCTCATATTTTTTCTAGTTTTTACTGTTTAAATACTTTTTTGTATTTTTTTCTGTGAAATCCATGAAGGAGTGAAGGTGAAGGAGTGAAGAAGTGAGCGAAGCGAACGACTGAACGAGTGAGCCTGAATGACTAAAAGTGAACGACTGAGGTGAAAGAGTGAAGGAGTGAGCGAAGCGAACGACTGAACGATTGAACCGAAGGAGAGAACGGTGGATTTCACAGAATAAAATACAAAAAAGTATTTAAACAGTAAAAACTAGAAAAATATGAGAAAAAAGTATTTTAAGGGTGGGCTACAAGATGTAATTATACCACTACTTTGTGAATTTTCTCAAAAGTATCACTTCCTTCCTGCTAACAAGACCTTTTAGAACTTAACATAATTTAATCAAAGATCTTCAACAAACAAACAATGCTTTGATGCTTCTATATAAAGAATTTGGGACGTAATTGAATGAAAGTTTGATACTTACAAATATTTCAGGCTTTTGAGGCCGACAAATGCTCCGTTTGGAATTGAACGAATGTCGTTGTTATGAAGAAAACTATAAGCATAAAACAAAACCACACATGCAACGAACAATTACATAACAGAAAACTGAAAGCAAGGCAACATAAAAAAGAAAAACATTTAAAACATTAACAAGATCAGTAACCACTATTTGCAACTATTCGCGTAAACTATGGACTTTTTTCGCGGTAAAATCCGCTTTTTTGAAAATGAGGCAAACAGATCGGGAAATGATTGATTAGAAAACAAATGTCTACTAATTTCTCAATTTAATTGAAAACTGTTAAAAATTGTAATTATAATTGTAAATTTTAAGCTTAAAAGTGATGTAGATCAGGTACAAAGCACGTACACTGTAATCTTGATTTAACTTTTCGATATATTTCACAGACAAATCTATGGTTACACATCGTTATGTACACATGGTTATGTAAACCAGGCACATTTCTTGAAATTTCAAGATCAGATTCCCATTTGTCAAGTTTTTACCAATGTAAACGCTGTATTTCGTGACCAGTTCGCTTTATTTTTAATATGGTGTATTTAACCGAGAGTAAAGATCTAATTTAGTTTAAATTAACGTAATTGCTTTAGCAATCAAAATATCACTGCCACTCCAAAATTTCCCCTTGACAAATACGTTCACCATCAGACATAATAGACATAATAACAAGATAGATTTTATAAATACTCACATAAATTCCAGAGACCGAAGATTTGAAAACAGACCAGCCGTTATATTCTCGATTTTGTTAGATGATAACGCCCTACAAGAAAATTATTTCAGATTAACCCTCGAACGTACAACCGTATTTAACCGAAAACAGTAACGGTCTTTATTAGTTTAAAGTAACGTAATTGCTTTAGCAATCAAAATATCACTACCACATGTCTTAAGTGGCTGTCCGCCTAAGATCCTCATAACCAAAATTGGTCATAAAACAGATTTTCTTCAATTCTTGCATTAAATTACACTTTGTCTAGTAACTATAAAAATAGATTTCGTTTGGTCTCAAAATGTTTTCTTCAGCAATTTATAGGGGGGTCCCCTGGGGGACCAAATTTGATATTTTTTAGTCTGAAAAATGCAAAATTTCCCTAACTTTGGCAACTTCTCACAACACTTAAAATTTGATGCAGAGCTAAATTCTACTGTTGTTTGACAGGTACAAGTCCTGTTATTATTACAACGTTATAAAAGTTTCCTTATCGTTGTTCCAAGTGTAATTTGTAATTACAGCCGTGCATATGGTATGGTTCATGTTTGTCTGGTCAGCGGATACCATCCTGACACATGTATCATGGCGAGCTACCATGGCGAAAGCGTGAAGGAAATCAGTGCTTTACCCACACTCAAGTAGATTGACGCTTCCAGGCTTCCTCAATGCACTCTCAGTGATAAGCATGGATAACATTTAAATGAATGACTAGCGACTGAGTGTGGAAAAGGGCGCAAGTACAAATGAAAGCATACACCAAGATGGCAGTCACTGATTTCAGTTCAAGGCAGTAAGCTCTGAATTAACAATATACGCATTATGTCGTGTTTTTGATGCTTTATTGTCAGATTAATAATTACAGATGAAGACTCTTTTGTAAACTTACTTCTCGAGCAAAATTAGCAGTCATTGAACGAAGCAGTATTTTGCAGGATTTTGTGTGCATCGAGGACAGTTAATGGCACTTTGAAGGCTATCAACAATTTCAATACTGCTGTATACTCATGTATACTAGTATAATTTTGTATTCTGCTGTATTTTGAAACTATTTTTGTGTTTCTCTGATGGAAAACAACATTGTTCGGGTCACATTTGCACTGTATTTGCACACTAAGGTTGAGGTTCCTAATTTGCAAAATTCGTAAATACCGTTATTTCAAAGCGTCCTCGTGATCTTAAAACCAACTGGCCACACAATTTTTTTCATGATATTTAAGATTAAGTCTTTATTGTTCTACGGCTGCAAGGAAATTGCTGTACGACGATCCACTTTTGGTTTAGAGGAACTTTTGTGAACCCATTTTTCCTGTTTTATTACAAGATGTGAAAGTAGGTTGATAGAAGTTAATGTTTAACCACTTGGAACAACGATATGGAAACTTTTATAATGTTGTAATAATAACCGGACTTGTACCTGTCAAACAACAGTAGAATTTAGCTCTGCATCAAATTTTAAGTGTTGTGAGAAGTTGCCAAAGTTACGGAAATTTTGCATTTTTCATACTAAAAAATTATCAAATTTGGTCCCCCAGGGAACCCCCCTGTAAATTGCTGAAGAAAACATTTTGAGACCAAACGAAATGTATTTTTATAGTTACTAGACAAAGTGTAATTCACATGCAAGAATTGAAGAAAATCTGTTTCATGACCAATTTTGGTTATGAGGATCTTAGGCGGACAGACACTTAAATGCACTGCAACCCATTCCAAAATTTCCCCTTGACAAATACGTTCACTGTCAAACATAATAGACATAATAACAAGATAGATTTTATAAATACTCACATAAATTTCAGAGACCGAAGATTTGAAAACAGACCAGCCGTTATATTCTCGATTTTGTTAAATGATAACTCCCTACAAGAAAATTATTTCAGATTAAACCTCGAACGTACAAGGGTACCTGGATGCCAAACCAATGCCCAAGAGGTTTTTCACGGAATTTTTCAAGGGATTTTTTTTATGACTCTTTTTTACCTGTGACACATTTTCTTGGCACAAAATTGGATGACATTTGCCTCTAATTTTTTAACTCGTGTCCAGACCCCCAATTTGACCCTTAAAATCACAGCGAAAACACCATTTTTGAAGGAAAAATCAAAATTTCGCCCATCTATGAATTATTTTTCGGAAATCCACACTCGGATTCCAGTAATTTAGTTATTATTCTATCTGAAAACGTTAAGATATTTTAATAACTTAAAAAAAAAGTTCCGTCATTTTGACCTTGAAGTGACCAATGTCACGTAAAAGCTTGCATGGAGTTCAACCGCGCGATCATCGCTGTTAGCGGTATAACTCATTTTAATAGGCGTAATGTCAACATCCACACTCGGTTTTAAAGAGACTGGGATCTAGTAAACATTTTGGTGGGAATATGATTTAGTTGGAGTGAAAAAAAACCCCGTCATTTTGCCATTTTTTCAGTGCAATATGCTTCGACTGAGCCCATTTTGGTTTCTATTGGTGACGCGCGAACTCGCGTCCAGGCCGTTCGAGCTGAACTGCGCATGGGCAATAGTTCATTTTAGTGACGCACACGCCCGGAACAAATGTCTCCTTTAGGGGGCATTTTTTTGGTATGAAAAGTTTGGTTGCTATGATTATGAGATATGACGTCATAAGTAACATAAAGTCAACCTTTTTTTTAATGAAAATGCGAATCATGATTTTTTTTGCCTATGTTTGCTGAAAAAATATAAAATGTTGACCAAAAGCAGAAAATTGTTTAACTAGGTTAGGTTTTGGCATAAAAAATTCAATTTCCGCATTTTTATAGTAATGTTGAATTTTGAGTAAAAATCAAGATGTCGCCATTTTGTAAGACGTCACAGGTCCTCAGCAGCGCCAAAAGTAATAATTCCTCGCGAAGCGTAGACTGTTCACAGTCCCCTATTTTTCCGTGTGATCAGTCGAGATTGATCGCAAGTTCGAGTCAGCCGCCATTTTTGTTTCTCATGGAGTGTGAAAGCTGGGGAGAGTGCAACAATCCCGCGGGGACGGGCGTTGGGGGTTACAGCGTGTGGGGTGGGCGAGCGGAAAAAATAGGGAGACTGTAACAACTTCACTCCGTCTCGTGTTCACGGCCTCAGTTGCACCAGCAACGGCAGCACCCGATTGGTCAAATAGACAATTGGATCATTAGAGCGTAGCAGTGTGTTGACAACTAAAATGACAGGAAGTGTCGTTAAATCACTTCACGGACAGGTTCAAAAATAGAAATGGCGCGTGAGATATGTTTTGATTCGGATCGATATCTGGGAGGATTAGTTTTAAAACACGAACAGGAAGAAGCCATTTCTCGCTTATTGGAAGGCAAAGATGTTTTGGCGGTTCTTCCGACTGGACCCGACTGGATTTGGAAAAAGCCTCATTTATGAAAGCTTTGTACTGTTTAATTAAATGGAATCGGATAGCTGCAGACCTAAGATCTGCATTCATGCTTAGTATTAAATTGTGCCGCTTCGAAGTATTATCGAGCAGCAGATCAACTCCAACGATTTCGGCTTTGGACATGAACGGTCGAAAAGCAGCGGGCGTTTCGCCAGCGTTTTACTCTGGTTTTCCCGAGAGCGAGTATCTTTGCTTTGAAGTCGTTGGAGAACTGTAGGGGCGACTTTTTTACCTTTCTCTGGGGCGAAACAACGTTAAACGAAACGCTGATCTTCGCTTTCATGATCAATTTCTTTGTTGTCGAATTCAATGTTGTCATTGAGAGCTGTCCTGATGAACTCGCACAAGGTGCTTGCGTTGCGAATTTTGAAAGCACATTTCGCGCAAACACGCAAAGATTTTCCATCTTGTGGATTGACTTCAATGTAAAGATACACTTTTAAAAGATCGCAAGAGGAATGCTGGTAACTCCGGCTCTCTGTGGGATCTTGAATAAATTTTCGTTTGAGACGTACTTGTTTTTCCTGCCGAAATCACCGACTGAAATTTTAAAATTAATGTTGCAAATGCGACACGTGTCTGAAATGTAGGATTTCACAGGGAGCTTCACCGCTTTTTTTGGAGTCAGGGATCGGAAGCGGCATTCTTGTGTTCCGCTTCCATTCGAATCAACTTTACAAATATACGTGCACGTTTCATCGCTTGAAAAACTTTCGCAATTCATGTCGCACGCGATCGATATCGTATTTCCCATATTTGACAGGGGGAGAAGTTTCTTAATGATTTAATTAGTGTAGGCGTCAAAGTTTGGACACACCCCTTGAACACCAGACGGAGTGAAGCTGTTACAGTCTCCCTATTTATCACGCTTCCTCCCTCCCCCGCCCCCCGCTCCCTGAGCAGTTTTTGTACCCTCCCCAGTTTTTATCGCACCGTGACATTCAAGATGGCGGCTAAATGAAGGATCGAACTCGACGAAAATACGGGAAAACACATTTGTCGCGCGGATTCGCGTGGGGATCGCGCGTAGATCGCTGTAGGGCAATGGAATCTCGGGTTGACTTTATATATATATATATATATATATATATATATATAGATAGATAGATAGATAGATAGATAGATAGATAGATAGATAGATAGATAGATAGATAGATAGATAGATAGATAGATAGATAGATAGATAAGTGTAATGAAAAACGATGGGGCGAACTTCTTACTGGTTACTGGTTTTATAAGCCACAAATGCGTTGTGTGTGTTTGTGTAAGTGTGGTTGTCTCAGTGGCCTAGTGGTTAGGGCATCTGTCCGGTTATCAGGAGACCCGGGTTCAACTCCCGGCTGAGGCACTTTTAAACTCATAATTTTTGTTGTGAAAATTTCTGTTCTCAATTTAACTGTCTATATATATATATATATATATATATATATATATATATATATATATATATATATATATATATATATATATAT
The DNA here is from genome assembly GCA_022457155.1 of Cladopsammia gracilis. Lineage (NCBI taxonomy): Eukaryota > Metazoa > Cnidaria > Anthozoa > Scleractinia > Dendrophylliidae > Cladopsammia > Cladopsammia gracilis. Next base: position 1,154,527 of record JAJGOT010000185.1, on the reverse strand, counting down.
TTACAAATTAGTGTGGGAAGGGAGATGAAAATAAATACATAGACAATTAAAGTGAGAACAGAAATTTTCACAACAAAGATTATGAGTGAAAAAGTGCCTCAGCCGGGAGTTGAACCCGGGTCTCCTGATGACCGGACAGATGCCTTACCACTAGGCCACTTACCACTAGGTGCATGTTGTCACTGTTGCTTGGTAGACCACGGATGATTTTAGACAACATCCGGCCATAGGACAGTTAGCTGGTTGTCGGCAGTTGCATACTTTAGATGGTACGTCCGTTTTACGAAGGGTGGATTTATTATGACCATCGATTTTTTGCTTCAGGTTGGTCATGCAACTGTAACTGATCTTAACAGTGTTCCGGTTGAAAATTTTGTGTAACGCGTGACTCTTCGGGAATTCCTCGTCGAGGATCTTTAGGAAACACCGGCCAGCTCATACTTACGTAGGACTTACTGAGAACTCTTTTAAAACAAGATTCGCGAACCACAAATCTTCTTTTAGAGACCCCAAAAGAGACTCAGTACAGAACTTAGTAAGCATGTTTGGCATTTAAAAGACGCTAAGTTAGAATTTAACATAACTTGGAAGATTCTAAAGCAAGCTGCACCCTTCAACCCCGCTTCAAATCGCTGTAATTTGTGCTTGTGGGAAAAATATTTTATCATTTGTAGACCTGACCTAGCGACCTTGAACAAGCGTAATGAACTCATCACTTCCTGTAGGCACGCAAGCAAATTCCTCCTAAACAACTTTAAATCTCCCGTTGTCTCGCAACAGCGTCTATTCTAATTCAAATCCTGCGCGCGCGTGTATATCATATATCAGTGTAAGTTGTAACGGACTTTTCATTTGGCTATTTTATCTGATGAGTGCCGCACATGTTGTGCGGTACGAAACTAGTTAGTAATAAAATGCCAAGTCGAATCTTCAGTTGATCAGTTCACCTCGATTATAACGCTCTAGTTCTTCTATTGAGCACTCTGTCGATAGGCGTACATATCAACTGGTATATATATATATATATATATATATATATATACCAGTTGATATATATATATATATATATATATATATATATATATATATATATATATATATATATATAAACGAAAATGTGAGGGTCAAGAGTCCAACTCCAATGTAGCTTTGCTGGTTTATTCGCTCGACGTTTCGACCATAACGGTCTTCATCAGGAGCATCTGAGGTATATACTAACTGTTACAACATTCGAAATTTGAAAAGTTCAACGGAAAGAACACACGTGACATGCTGACGTAATAATCAGATATGAAGCTATAAAGCTAAACTAAACTAAACTAAACTAAACTAAACAATATATCACGTGAATTGAACTAGGCTATTTATAGAAGGCTTGAATTTAGAAATCCAATAACCTTCTCTTGCTCTTCTAATGTCTTAATTAGGATTTCTAACTTTTTCAATGACTGTTAATTTTAAATGTTTAACCCCACAGTTTTTGAAGTGTCTGACAGTGGGAATGTTGTAACAGTTAGTATATACCTCAGATGCTCCTGATGAAGACCGTTATGGTCGAAACGTCGAGCGAATAAACCAGCAAAGCTACATTGGAGTTGGACTCTTGACCCTCACATTTTCGTTTTTATTTACGTCATTTCAAGTGTCCACGATCGCTTTAGTGATCCTCCAGCAAGCATTTAACGTTGGTTAAGGATCTGCATTGTTTGCGAGACCCCTCACAAGTTTTACGGTTATATATATATATATATATATATATATATATATATATATATATATATATATATATATATAATTAGTTAAACTAGTTAAAAAGACCGAAAATGGACAACTTTTGATATAAAAAATTTAGTTAAAAAACGTTTCGGTCTCTCGATCCTTATCAGTTGTGCAGACAAGTTACACATGAGACTTCAATACGGTTACAACAATGGCTTAACGTTAAACTACTGATAAATTACCTAACTAAAATAAAAGCAAAATTACAACAAAAATACAATAATAGAAGTGATAACGAGACTAAACCAAAGGAAAACCATAAGTGCCACAAATATACTAATGAACTACGGTAACCTAACAATAGAAGGTATAATAACTAAGAAAAACAATCAAAAATAAATGGTAAAAGTTATGCAATTGCCCCAACGTAATAAGTTTCCCATTCAGGGCTCTGAATAATCATACAGGCCAATGCCACAACAAAATCTCTGAGCAGGGTCTTTAAACAATGAGTAATAAATTCCACACTCAGAGCCTTTGAGTGACGAGGCCAGCACAAAAATAACAAATTCCCGAACGAGGCCCTTGAACGCTAAGACAATTACAAAAGGCGATAAAAAAATTAAAAAAAAATAATGCTAAAAGTTTACTAAAAGAAAATCGCAACCTAGTGATAAAACCTCCCTGAATTTAATTGTAATGTATACGATTTTTTGAATGAAATTCCTGCCTTTTATTTAGCCCAAAAGGCGAAAGGGAAAATAGCTGCGCACTCCGGTACGCTTCTTTCGTGACAAGTAATTTTTCTGTGTCTTGATTTGTGTTTGTATAAATTTGGTCTATGCATTGAAAAGTGAAATCTGTTAGAATGTGTGGCGTTTTGTTAAAGTGTATGGCGACCTCGCAGGTTTTCTTGTTTGTTTTCATCGTAGATTTGTGATTCCTAAATCTAATTTTAAATTCCGTAGTGGTACATCCAACATACTGGAGATTGCATTTCTTGCAATGAACCAAATAAATTACACGAAAGTTGCACGAAAGTCTTTGTCGAATACTATATGTTTTGCCAGTTTGGGTGCTGAAAAAAGTTTTAGAACTGACAAGGAAATTCTCGCAGAGGTCACATCTGGTCTTATCGCATTTGTAGTAGCCGGGTGCTTGTGCATCCGTTGTCGGCCACTGATGAGGCCCAGAAGGCCGAAACGGTACTGTCTATTCATCGTCCGTGAAAACAAAAAGTTATAAAACGTGGAACCAATTGTTCCACATTGGCGTGTTCCTTTTAGGCTAGATAGGAATACATTAATAATAAAAAGAAACAAAATGTTCATGTGGAACTAAAGAGAACCTTTTGTTCCGAATTTTCATATGCGGGTGGAATGTACTGTTCCTAAAAGGGCGGCTTAGGAACAAGTGTTCCTAACATTTTTGTTCCTCTTTTGACAACCTGTTCCTTTTCACTCTATTAGGGAACTGATTATTCCTATTAATGAGGTCCTTTTTACTGGAGCTGATCCTTTTTGCGGGAATGTGGAACATTTGTTTCTAATTACCTGTTCCGATTTACGTAAAGTAGTTCCTATTCACCATTTCTGTTCCTTTTTTATTTTATTTTCATCCAGTTATTCCATCTTAAGGTTACAGTGTACCTTCGGGGGTGTCTCCAGTATAACAGCTCTAGCGTCTTAAGATTACACTTAATATACCTAAACCCAGATATCAAATTAAAGCTTATAGAGCTGGCTATCTAAATATGGAAACCATTTGGTAATAAAATGAATTGTCGAATTTTTTACGACGTCTAAATTCGAACGTCCGAATCAGCTTTAAAACGCTATAACTCAAAGCGATTATTATATTTTGCTAATTTGATTTGTTCTCGGGTTTCCGGACACGAAGCGCTAAAAAAACGTGTCGGCGATTTTCCATATTCAATTGCAGTGAAAAGTTACAGAATATTTTCGAAAAGGGGAGAAAAAAAATTGGAATGATCGCACGGAAATGCCTCTTGACGAAAAATTTTTCGGAATTAAGAAATTCGCCGACACGTTTTTGTTGATTATATGTTAGCCTAGCTTCTGTTCAAATTTGAGGAAAATCGAACAAATTCCCTTTGAGTTGTAGCTCTTTAAAGTGTCCCCAACAAGCGAAAAATTAACTTTGAGAAAACGGCGCTTAAAAAAACATATTGCTTAATAAACAAACTCCGCCCACAAAAGTTATACCATCATTTCTCCGTCAATTTTCACTATTTTTCGATACTTTTTTTTTTGGATGAAAGTTCATTCTGTAAGCTTTATTTTAACGCCAAAAAAAAAATTTCAATAAATTTTCGATCTGAAGGTACACTGTAACCTTAAAGGAAGGGTGCTTTTGAATATAAGTGATTGCGGGAATAACGTTTGCAGTCACATGTCTTGTCACGTGCACTTGGCAAAAATGTTAGTTAAGCACGTATTGTTACGAAAAATCGTGAAAAAGCACAATTTTAAGTATCTCCCCACTGTAAATTTGTATAATGATGATAACGGCGGGCAAGCAGGGGCAATTTGTGGCAAGCATGGGCACGCATGAGCAAGCAACGGCAACCACGGGCAGGCATGAGCAAGCATGGTTAAGTAGGGACAAGTTATGGGTGCATGGGCGCTTATGGGTACGCAACGGCAAACATGGGCAAGTATGAATAGGCGTGAGCAGCATGGCGAAATCGAAGTAGGGGCAAGTTGAGAAAAGTTTAAACACGCATGATGACTTAACTGTTAACAGTTGAGTCAAACAAACGTGCGCGCTACTCAAACGTTAATCTACTTGAAACATGAGTAAGAAGAGTAAGGCTGACTGGTCCAATTTTGATGGCGCATTGCCCAAAACAAAACGGCTTCACTTGGAAAAAGACGAAACAGATCGTTTGTATCGCTGCCCAATACAAGTTTGTGAACACGAAGGATTTCAAAGTCAACGTGGCTGCAGGAAACATGTGAATAACAAGCATAGATGGTCCTTCTATTTTGACGAAAAACCCGATCTGAAAGAAGCGAAAAGTTCGTTGCAAGTGCCAAAGAACTTACCGGTAACAGACAAAGATGACGACGCATCGCGAGTAACCGCAAAACAAGCCGTCAGAGCATTTAAAATTCCTTCGTGTTCAGTCTCTTGCCAAATTGGCGAAACATTCACAAATTGGTTGATTGGAAGTGGCGGTGGTTACAAGAAAGATCGTCCAGCTCAACAGATTGTGAATAGATGCTTTAAATTTCTCAAGATTTGCAACGAAGACGATGTACCTGAAAAGAGCGCGCAAGACAGTGGCAAAGAAGCAAGAGGGCACTGGGCAACGATGGAGGAATTATTACAAGTTGTAACTTTTCATTTGCCTCGCTATGAAAACACCGTTAAGATGTGCAAAACCAGTCCGGGCCAAGTTAACCCTTCGGACTTTTGCCACGAAATTTGTAGCCATGCATCTTTTCATCAAGGTGAAAGGATCGCAAACTATGACTTATCAGTATCTGACAGTCGACATGGTTAGTGCAGCGAAGGAAAATGCGGCATTTATGGATCAGAAAACGTTCAAGACTGCCGGCAAGTACGGATTTGACTCGTTGATTCTGACCGATACAAGCATGCTAGTACTCGATGGATACATCACTTTCGTTAGGCCCATGCTAAAACCCTAGTGCGACTTTGTTCTGGTGACGAGAAATGGAGGCCAACACAGGAAATTGGGCGACATCATGAGCAAATTGGACGCAATCGGAAAATACATTCATCCCATTGTCGAAACGCAAAGTCTCTACCTGCTCACTAGAAAAGAGCAAAGAATTTTGTCCGAAGACCAAAAACACAGCTCTGCTGTTGCCAAAGTACACTATCAAAAGCAGAGATCGCGCGAAGTTGCTGTGAAGGCTCACGAGTGTCTACAAAAGCTACAAGGTACCAAAGGATCCGAGATGGATAATGACGTCAATACGGGCGAGGTTAAGCGCTTCCACGTCAAGTTCTGCCCCATCAGATGAAACAACAGAACCAAACGTCGCGCCCCCTAAAAAAGAATGTCCCGCCCACAGCCCCCCTGCGCATTCACAAAAGTGGTCGGAGGGTGTTGAAGTTCACGGAAGACGAAGACGAGGTTAAAAAGACACGGGATTGGACAGTGGACTGCTATTTTGAGAGACCCCGATTTCAATTTTCAACATGGAAGGGTGGCCAATTCTTTTAAAAAAGGGGTCGAGCTCAAGTTGCTTTCAAATGGAAAAATGTGAACCGCTTTAAAGCACTGTCAATAAAGAAAGGCAAATTGGCTCAAACTGAGGCAATGATGCACAACTAGTAATAAACTGTTTGAACAACTTTTACTGTTTTCTTTGAAACTAATAATACTCTTAAACGTTCACACATCTAAAGCTCACGTAATGACGAAGATAATCAGAAAAACTAAAATTACATAGATAAAGTTTCTGATTGAGCTACTTTTGACTGGGAAAATAGTCCAGAATGGAATTGCTCAGTTTCTTTCCTGCGTGGACTTTGCAAACACATTTGGCACTTATAATGCTACATTTTCCCAAAAATACTAGGCTTAAATAACATAACGCTGCGCTCTTTATCGTTTTGCTGTTGAGTTGTCTGCATGGGTAACGAGCCCGCTGCATCTTTAAAGACAATGATTGTAAACGTTGAAACGTGTTCTGTTTTTATAGAGAGGAGACTTGTGAAAATCTCGTAGAATAATTATACCACAAAAAAATGAACGTTTCTTAATAGGCAATTATGGCACACTATCAGTTCCCAAAAGGTTTTTCTCGCCACTTTACGTCCGTGAATTTATTGCCGCTATTATTGACAGTCATCAGCAGATCATCAGCTAACCTAGCAATCAACAATTATTTTACAGTAAGCAATAAACTTGATTACGAAGCCAAAATAACGATAAAAACGTTTGAATGCAATTTGTGAACTTGTGTATTCCAATCTTGCGCGAAGGCCCGAGGTATTAAAAATAAATATCGCCTTGGATAGAATAATTAAGTCGACAAAAACAGAAAGGAAAAAAGGAAGAAAGAAAGAAAGAAAGAAAGAAAGAAAGAAAGAAAGAAAGAAAGAAAGAAAGAAGGAAGGAAGGAAGGAAGGAAGGAAGGAAGGAAAGAAAGAAAGAAAGAAAGAAAGAAAGAAAGAAAGAAAGAAAGAAAGAAAGAAAGAAAGAAAGAAAGAAAGAAAGAAAAAGAAAGAAAGAAAGAAAGAAAGAAAGAAAGATAGATAAATCGTTTCCCAAAATTTCTGTTCCCTTTATTAAAACGTTAAAACAATTTCAACTACTGCATTAATCTCTCCGTGGCTAATGTTTTCGTACAATTTCATGGTGCTGCGATACTAGAAATTACTTTTTCTTGTAGTCACAGCACTATGCATGTCGAAAATACGTTTAACACTCAATTGCGTTCCTTTGAATAGGAACAGGTATTGATAGGTCCACTTGTTCCTGTATGGGAACAAGAGAAGCAGACCTTAGGATCTATCCAAAACGCAACGTTTTGTTCCTACTTTATAAAAACGTTGGTCCTCTTAAGGTCAAAAGGACCAAAATAATAAGGAACAATTGATCATAGGGGAACGTTCCTTAACAAATATCGGAACAGCCAACAAAACGGAAAATAAGTTTAAAATGGGGTAAAGGTTTGACAAAAAAGCCAGAAAAACGTATAAAAAAAATTTAGGTAGGATGAAAGCACTCCCCAAAATCTGGTAAAATTTATCGCCCTCTCAAATAAAAAAACTTGGCATGAGAAAATTTTGGGAAACGTAGAAGAAAGAAAGAAAGAAAGAAAGAAAGAAAGAAAGAAAGAAAGAAAGAAAGAAAGAAAGGAGCGATTTTAGAATACCCGGTCACTAATTTGCATATCCCTATACGTTTGGTAGAACGAGGTATCTGAAACAAAAGAAACCACTCATATTAATGACATGCAAATAAGTGGCCGGGTATTCTACAGTTTAGCCGAATGAAATTCATGAAAAACGCTATGAGCATAAAGCATGGATGATAGTTACGATATCTTTAAAAGGAGTTGATTAAATATAGTTCTATTTTAGATATATTTTTTCGTTCGTTTTTTCCTTTAATGACCCATTGTGACACACTATCAGTCTTCAAAAGAGCTTTTTGAGTGAGTTTTCTAGTGGACGAATTTTCTCGTCATTCACTGCCATAATTTATTGCCGCTATTATTGACAGTCATCAACAGATCATCAACTAACCTAGCAATCAACAGCTATTTTACACCAAACAATAAACTCGATAACGAAGCCAACACAACAATAAAAACGTGTGAGTGGAATTTGGGAATTGGTGTATTCCAACCTTGTGCAAAAGCCCGAATTATTAACAATTGATATGAACTTAGAATCGAATAATTTGGTCGACAAAAAGAGAAGAAACGGATTGATGAAAAACGCTGAGTAAAAATCATACAAGATAATTACGATATCTTTAAAAGACTTTGGGTAAAAAGATTTGTATTTTTGATATCTTTATACGGTTTTGTTGTGTCGTGGTATGGAAGCCTTAAACACGAAGTTCCGGTATAAAACGAACTTGGCCTGGCCCATTCTCGTCCCCAGAGCCGCTTGGCCCTCTTAACCGCCGGAACCTGAGTACGAGAGCCAAGAGGCTCTGGGGACGCAGGATTTGATTGGCTAGAATCTGCGACTTCCGGTTGGTTCTGCTCATGCTCAGAGTTTTTTTCAAGATGGCGGACGTGCTTTCAATATGAAGAACACTGTGCAAGAAAAGGCAGGATTCTGGCTGTCTCATTTCAGAAGTTGGACGCTTATCTTTCGCGAGGAGTAGTTTGATGTTATCGTTAAACTTTCGGCAGTTTCCGAGTCGTGAATATGGTAACAATCGTCGTGATCAGATAGTTGGAGGATTTGTGGCTTATGAATACCCGCTGAATAAGCTTTAATACATCAGCTGACTTTTAAACTTATCATCAATTATGGCTTGAATCGCCGATTCCGAGATTTTTGCATCCAGAAGTCAAGGTATAGATAATAATTAAAGACTACATTTAGAAATTTCTGGGCTATTCTAGGAATCTGTTTGAAATGTGAAGGTGGATTTATATGCAGGTGCTGACAATGATATGTAAATTATTTAACGTTACTTACGGCCACATATCAATGGTGTTTTAATACTCAAATCTTCGAATTCACTAATGACATCTTTTGGACATTTCAAACTTGTACAATATTTCCCTTTTGTACAAGCTTAGCCAGACATTTTGAATTCATCTAAGACAGAACAGGGAAAAAATAAGGAGAATTAAAATTATCTCTTAAGAAATGTTGAAAAATGTGTTGTGGCTTTCTGCGCAACTCGTCAAATAAAATCACTCTTAGCATCTACATATGACTTCTTTGCTCAGGCAGAGCATTTCCACTGGTATTGCAAAGATCAAGGGAGATCTTGCATAATCTTGCATAATAATAAAGATCTACAAGTATCCCAAAAGTCAAAGAAGCTTGCAGGTGAATCAGTCAGTGATATATTTTACTACTACTGAAATATGTCACTTCTTATCACTGTATTAAATTTGGCTGCTGAAGGCCACTGTTCCCTGTTTCTTTTTTGGCTTTAGATCATCTCGTCAGCTCAAAGGGATTAGGGTGATTTAGAAAACAAGATGTGTGCAGATGCAAAAGACATGAAGACTGATTGAACTCCAGCATCTGTCTTCTTGGTTCCTTTGCGCATACACTCGCTTCACTCAACAGATTCTCCCTTTCCATAAACTCCATTTGAGCCTTTGCAGAGATGATAGGCTTTCAATACAGATAACAAGATCCATCATCATCATCTTCAGATATTTTTAAAGAAGCTTGTTAATATTTCCTTCTCAAAAATCCTGTCAGTAAAAGTTTGTATATGAACTAATGCCAATGTTTTACCCCAGGGGGTGCTTGGATCAACTTCCACTGCCAGGGTATTTGCTGCTGGCCTCTCAGATTCCCTACTCCATTTTAGTATAAATGTACTAGCATTCTATCATGAATGCTGTTCTCTTATTGACTATTCTACTCACTATCTAACCTGTTGTAGAAAGTGAGTATGTGCGGTTGTCAGTGGCAGTTGCTACTCAATAAAAACTCATCAACTATCACGAGATACAAATCTCAAGTTCATAATCCAGTTATTAAATAGTCTATTCTGTGGCCAATTATTGACCCCATATTTGTCACTTTTGTGAAAATGTAAACTTTGTGATCCAAACTTAGTCACTTTGTTTTTAATCCCCCAAATCCATACTAGAATAAAAATACCCCCGACAAAAAAAACAAAAAGGAAATTGCCATAATTGTCTTACTCCAAAAATCCCAAAAATGTGCGACCCCATACTCTGTTGAAAATGTAACCTCATTATAGTCAATCCAGTTGTGAAAATACGACCCCATCCGGCAGAAGGGAAGTACTCCCCTCCCCCAGGCAACCTACCAGGAACTGGAAATCATCTATCTGTTCTTGTGCCACCCCCCCCCCCCCCCCCCCTTTACTGTATCCACCCCTGGATTTTAAAACAAAATTAAAGAGGCATATGTTTCAGAGTGAACTTGCATATTTAAATTCAGATGACATCCTAGTAAAGCATGTCTTTTATTGGTGTCAGTATGAGATTAGTAAGCCTCGTCACCTGAATTTGGGCCAGGCATGGAGGGTATCCATGTACTACCATGTTAGCAGTTTCACAGATAATTTGTCAATGAGGAAATACTTAGTGTGCTGGATGCTTAAAAAAGGCTGAGCTTTATTATTCTAAGAAAAAAGCAAGAGTAGTTAGTACACCAACAACTATTTTGTCCTCATTACCAAACAAGGGTATTTTACAGTGGCGGATCCAGGGGGAGGGTCGGGGGAGTCTGGATCCACCCCCTCCCCTACCAGACCTGTGTCTCCCATATGGTTCTTAAAAATAATAGAATAAAATTGTTTTATATCTAGTTGTTTCACTTCCACCGATTGACTGATTGTCAAGTTTTTGACTTAACAAACACTTTTCAAGTCTCAGGAATGTTGGAAGTGGCGTTTTGGAGGGTAAAATCAGAAAAGTTTTCCGAGGGGCATGCACCCAGACCCCCCCTTTCAGGAATTCCTGGATCCGTCCCTGTTTTAAACTATTTCACCCAAAACACATACATGTATGGCCCACATAGACAGTTTCTGTAGCAGAAAGCAAGTTGGCAGATAGCTGCACCACATGTCCTGATCAGCATTATGTTAGCCTGTTACAAACAGTCAGTTACTGGAAAAGATGTGCAGGGAAAGGCAAGGAAACTGAGAAAAGAGTACTTGCAATGGATATTCTTTGCATACTACCAGACGGAGTCGTTATCCAGACACATTTCCATGTTCACAAAGAAGGGTTCAAGTATGTGGAATTTCCTCTTTCACATTCAAACTTGGTTTCAAGGGCACTTAGGATATACTTGGAAGCCCTAGTGTGAAGCCATTGAATATGATAATTGCCCAAATTATATTTTCAATAAAAAATAAACAATAAAAAAATTGCAATATATGGATCACTGTTATAAAAACAACAAATTAATTAGAAAAGTGAAGTGAACCATCATAACGTTTATTTCACCTTCGTAATAATATAGTGGAATTAAAGGGTCACAAGACAGTCCATCCCTGATCATGATGGTTAAAGGAATGTTATCTAAAAAATATTCAGTGGAGCCTCTATTAAGCGGTCACCCTAGCTCGGCGAATAGCCAACTGACAAATCCGATAAAATGCAGTGCAGTACACAATCGTTTATAAAGACTATATATAAAAGAATGTAATGAAATCGTGAAGCCAGATATAAAACCCATAAATGAACAGCTACACGTAATATACTGGAATTCAAAAGGGGTGACAAATTTTATCACGAAATGTGGATTTTGGTAGAAATAATCCAGTACCTTTGATATTTACAAATGCACATACATGCCACAGTTGCTAAATGCTCAGGCGATTCACTGATATGTTTTGATCCACAAAATAGTTTCTCCGGATACTGGCTGTAATTGATAATACCTGGTGGGACGGTGAAGTTTTGTTGACGTGACCAGGCCATGTTGGCTACGCTCAGCCAAAGGAATCCTCGATCGAACTTCTTGCTCTAATCTAGCATTTGAAACACGCAGTCTTTGTCGTTGAAAATCATCATAGTGATTCCCAAGTATAAGCGTCCCAAGCCAATACCTTCAGACAGTTTAAAGGCAAGTTACATTTGCGATTTCTTGACCGAATTCCCGGCAACTAATCCAGATTGTTTACTTCCGTTTTAGATTTTATTGTCTTGAATCTAGCCAATCAAATCCTGCGTCCCCAGAGCCCCTTGGCTCTCGTACTCAGGTTCCAGCGGTTAAGAGGGCCAAGCGGCTCTGGGGACGATAATGAGCCTGGCCCAGCACTGACAGCTCAGTTGTCATTCAACCTTCGTCGAGAACACATCTCCGCATGCTCGCTGAGGTCACGTACGAGACGAAAAATAAAATATTTATCACTAATAAGTCCAATTCTATACATTTATAGTTCTAAGCTACGATGGATTAAAATAAGATATTTTATGAACACATTGTTGGATTTTCTGCGACCGACCGGTCATCTTCAATTCAAATTTGAAACCAGAGGCGCGAATTGGAGGAGGAGCCTGGCCTTTTTTACCGAGAACTTTAGCTCCCAGTAGTGACTAACAGCTACTTGCTCTTAACAATATTTACACAATTCTCACAACGGATCTAAAAAAAATTATCCTCTGAGAGGACATGTGCTTACTGTTAATAAATACTACACCGAGGTTAGGGTTAGGATTGGCGAAATGTTGAGACTAATACGTTACTCTGAGTATAATCATTATTTTCTCGAGATATAGTTGGTAATGCCGAAACAAAATGTATTTCACCAATATGACCCAAATATATAGACCTAACATTTTGTACTGCCCGGATCAATAGCTTGAATTACAGTAATTTCTGAGAATTGCTCATTAGATTCTACAAAATGAATATTTAAAGGCCCATGTTCACCCAATCTGCTTTGCGCGATTGTGTTTTTGTTTTGAAACGGTTCAGTTGTTCAATGTAGCGTTATGATTGGCTGGCACGTCGATTTTTCGATTTTCCGTCTGTGCGAAAATCAGCCCGGGCGCGCAAAGCAGATTGGGTGAACATGGGCCTTTATATTTAACGAATCTGCCACAGCTTACTCTGTACTCTTTACTCTGTAGGATTCTGTAGCTGAAAATATTCCGGGAAAATGAAGACCGCAAAGAAATATTCCCTTGGAATAGCCGTTACCGACTACAAAACCTGGTAGCAGCTCTCGTTTCTGTAAAAAATTAGGGACTTCCAAGACAGAAATGGTATTATTAAAGATCGAACCTTGTGACCCGAAATCTCTGTCACGAAATCACGTAACAGATTAAACAGTACTAAGCTTTTCTCTTCGCTTTAACAAATGACTCTTGCATTAAGGTAAAGCGAAAAAAGGCCCAACAGTAGAAATAAAACGTAGTTTCGACGGCTGCAATAAAAATGTACTTTACATCGATTTATCTAGAATTCTAACCCGGGAATTCTAATGTGTAAGAGCGGATCAAATTTCGAGACTTTCAAGGTTTATTTACACATGCCGCGCTAATTAAATTTATTCAAGTGCGATGAAACCGCGAGGCGAGATGAATGTATGTGCTTTTCGTTGTCTGAAATTTGCTTGAAAAAAGTATCGAATAAAAACAGAACGGTTTTTGCATTAAGTTTACACCGACTATTTTAACTGAGGACCAGTTTTCATCGCCAACCGTAGCGTACACTATCAACGATCGTCTATCATTGGTCACCTAGCGGATAATTTATATTACATCAGGGCCATCAGGAAAGTGGAATATTCATGTCAAATTCCTACAGACTGTTAGCCGGCTTCTCTGTGGCCATGAAACTAAAAAAATGGAAAAAATCCAACATTTGGGCTTGACTCGAGGTCGGCTCGTGGTTCATGGTTGACTCGGGCTCGCATTTGGCTCGTGAAACGACATAATTCACGACATATTGATTGTGAAAGTGGCTATTTTTAAATTCGAACGTTCATATTTAACGAAATCCTAACAATTCATCACTTTAGAAGACATATATCTTTCTAAAAATAGTATTTTAATTATAAAAAGCGACTTGGAGAAAACTCGAGAAAACCTCCAGCCCTTTCGGTATGCCGTCGGTCTTACTTGGTGCTTCGGCAAGTCTTACTTACACTTCCGGACTTACACAGACGACGACATAGTGCGTTACTGGCTATAAGCTAGTAAGGACAAAAAACATAGGTGGATAAAAATTCATATGAAAATGTTCATTTTGATCTTGGGATAGAAAAGTTTAAGAAGGTGACGTGGAAGTTTCATTCAGGTTTTAGAAAAAAAGTCAAACAGAAGAAAGCTAAATGGTGCCCTATGTTTTCCACTGAAGGTTTTTCCTAATAACGGCAGAAGGGACGGATTTCGCTAATTTCGCGGAAATTTCTATTAAAATCTATAAATAGATTATATATAAATATAATTATATAATATACTTACAGTTTTAATGAGAAGAATGAAATTAAATCTAAGAATTTCCGCGAAATCCGCGAAATCCGTCCTTTCCTTCTGTCGACTGCCTAGTAGTACTGGAAGTTTCCATTGAAGGTTTTTCCTAATAACGGCGGAAAAGACGGATTTCGCGGATTTCGCGGAAATTATTAAATGTAATTTCATTCTTCTCATTAAAACTGTAAGTATATTATATAATTATATTTATATATAATATATTTATAGATTTGTATTGGTAATACAATGGTTTCTAGGCCTAGGGGTATTTGGGATAAATACCTCGAGCAATATTTTAAAATTGTCCCAAAATATCACGAGGCGCTTCGGCGAGTGATATTTGGGGCAATTTTGAAATATTACAAGAAGTATTTATCCCAAATTCCCCGCGGAAACCATTGTATTATTTGTTTATACTACAAGGCTGAGAAATTTCGCTTTTTCTAACGGGCACACGTGTGATCATCGATGAGAGACCAAAGATTACTCCAAAATAATTTTCTTAAACGCATCAACAACTCACCATCTCTGCTTCATCTTTTCATTTTAATAGTTATAAGAAACTTTGGTGACTAATTTGCAAGCCACTATGAGCTCTTTAGACCGCAACAAACCTTCATCTTTGTCGGTCAGTGCTTTTATAGACCGAAAACATTTTGCTGTACTTGCTCGCGGAGGAAGCCAGCTTTCGATGAAACTTTGAACATTTTTCCACTTCTTATGATTTTATCTGTTCTCAAAACTAAAAAAAACTACTGTCCACTTCGTCTGGATGGCGGAGAAGTACGATAATTACTACAAGCAAAGTGTCTGACTCCAAGTCGGAGCAATTCTCGATTTTCTCTCACTCACTTCGGCGAAGAACTTCTCCATTTGCTCGTCCAGTTGTTTGGCGTCGTAGCTAAAAATATCCGCAGTGTATCCTTTCCTTTCAACCCAGCTTGATTGTACAAGGATATAACAGGTCTTCGTACCTTTTTCCATGTTGGGAACTTCTAAACTTTCCTTCAATTATTGTATTTCACTGTCGTTAAATTCAGGAAAGCTGTCCGTCATTGTTTCAACAACAAGACAAAGCCGTCCCTCTCGTTGCCACGGCAACTGTAATTTCTACATGTAGCTATTTCAAATTAGGCCGAAATACAGCTCGTCTCAGCCAATCAGATTTCAGAAATTTCTCAGCCAGTAGTATATTATTAGAAGTAGTATAGGACGCTCATATCGTACCTCTATTGTTTTAGTTTGCCGTCGACCAATCAGGAACGAGTATGATAAATTAGCATAAATTGAAAAGCGGTCAGCCAATCAGAGGCCGAGTTGAAAAAATGACATAATTTTTTTGCATGAAAGTGAGGCAAAAAAAGTTGGGGGGAGGGGTGGGGTGGTGAGTGACCGGAAGTGATTGTATCAAACGACCGGAAAGAAGCACATCCTGCCCTTAAAGGTGACAACCCTCGGACGTACAAGGGGGGTGGTTGCCACCCCCCCTTAAGGTTTTTCTCCGATATTTTCAAGACCATTTAAGATTAGCAGATGCCGTTTTCAGTAGTTGTTCATTTATTCTTGAGACACATTTTGGTAAAGTTTGGCGACAACCGGTTGCTATGGTAACGAGATATGACGTCATAAATAACATGTGGTCAACCCATTTTTGAAGAAAAAAAGCGTGTTTTTCACCTTTTTTCAGCGTTTAAACATATAAAATGCTACCAAAAGCATCAAAATGCTTGATTGTATGTTATTTTGCAACTCTAGCAGACAATATTTGCAATTTCCGCATTTTTCTGATAAATTTAAATTTTTAGTAGAATTCAAGATGGCGGCCACCTTGGCGGCCATTTTGGATGACGTCACGGACCCCCAGCAGCGCCCCAACCCATAATATTTACCTTATCTTGTAGAGCACATCGCGGGCTATCTATTAGATGTAAAATTTTTCCCAAATATTGCAACATCGCAAAAACCCAAGGGGGGTGGGGGGTTGCAACAACCCCTCCCCCTTGTACCACGGTAGGGGTATACGTTTGCGTGTACGTCCGAGGGTTAAGAGCCTGTGACTGTAAATATCGAGAATCACTGGACAGGCTCCCAAAATCGAAAATCCTGATAATTTGCCAAAACTTTACTTTTGGGGAGCTATGTTTAAAAATATTGTTGAAACGTTCTAGAAACTTATAATTTTCGAGAAAAAGGGGAAAAACGAAAATACCGGATTTTGCCTAATTAATTATGCAAACATCAAAGTTAAATTGACCAGCTTCAGTACGCTTGTGCCGAAACAAGGTGCAACGCTAGAAAACGAGGATACGTTTTTTCTTTAGTATAAATCATCTACTTTCTAGCCATTGTCCTTTTCAAAGCTTTGCAGCGATTTAGAAAGTTTCACGGTTTCTTGAAAAAATACCATCTCAAGCATTTTGTGAAAAGGCAAAATTTGAGCAACTTCAGTGGAACGAAACGGCCATCTTGGTATGTCCGATATCAAATCAAAATAAAAACAAGGGTAAAGTTCGGTCCTTATATTGAAACAATATGAAATAAAAAATCTGGGCAATTCAGATTCGTGTTGACAAAACGAAAACTTCGCGACGCGCTGTTGTCAAATTTGCATAAATTAGTAAAATTGTAAATACTATAAGACTATTCGTTCTGACAAAATACGATAGACTGCCGAATCGACCCATGAAAATATGCCATATCTATTCTTAGATGGTTTATTTGTTTTATCTTAGCAGTTATCTATATCATTTTCGGCTTTGAGATATCTCAAATATAGAGGAAATCGGTAAAATTAGCCGCTTATTAACTGGCTCGTCGCTTTGCGACGAGACAGTTCTTAAAATACCCTCTTTTTTTCCCTGTAGGGTCACCCGCCCCGGGAATCGCTTTTGCTGCGACCAACACCGTACCTAGTTTACTTCCGGTAAACGGTTTACTTCCTCTGCTCGATTGATGGTTCAAGAGTTGCTTACTTTCATCGATCGTTATAAAGGTAAACGATATCATCCGCGTTTGCACCCTGGATCCAGAGGTCCGTTCTCTGAATATCATGAGTGAAATTAACCCCATATATAAACGGTTAGAAGAAGCTCGCGAGACGGACCTCTGGTCACTCGAATATACAACCTCATTTCCATGCGAGGATCCAGTTCAGAATCTGAACTAGGTCGCTGATTGGTTACTCCTACTTGTTTCCAGACTCTACCGGGAGTTAATGATGCAACAGCAACTTCGATTGGCTGGACCAAAACAATTCGCCACGGGCGCGTGAAAAACCGGTTTCCCAAAGTGAAGCCACGCAAACAACAATGGCGGACGTAGATAGAGATTGCGGCTTTTTGTGATCTTTAAGAAACGCTGTGGATTACTCTTTAGTATCCAAATTTTCAAAATATCAGAGAACTAAAGCCAGTTCAGAAAGAAGCGCTGTTGAAATTTATTCAGCGCAAGGATGTCTTGAAAAGGCCAGACACGACTTATTAATTCGTGTTATCGTGGAGTGTGACCTTTGGAGTTTTGTTTGAACGAGGAAAATTTTTATCTCTATTTAATTTTTATCTCTAGCACGGTGGCGTTCTTTGGAGCTGCAGGTATTCTCGCTGAACGATTTCGCTGACCACTGGTAGGTGACAGGAAGAGAAATAGGTGTACTGGATTAATTGCGTGCGGATATCAAGGATTCTTTGTTTGTTAAATCTATCGCCATTGAAAACGGTTGTATCCAGAAAGTTTACTTCTTTGTCTGAGATAATTTTTGTTTGCAAGGACAATAAAATCTTCTATCTCCTTTTTCTCAACACTCTACAGTGAAAAAATGTCATCGATGTATCTTTTCCATTGGAGTGGATTTGATTTAATATTTCTGTCTCGACCGCGGAATATTGTCACCAGATTTAATGTAAACAAACAGACACGCGTTGGTCCCCAAGGTTTAAAACCGGTTTGGTAGGATATCCGATCCACAAATCGCATGGAAATGAGGTTGTGTACTCGAGTGCCCAGAGGTTTTTATTTTTTCTCGGCGCGTTGCGCCTCGTAGTCGCGGCTTCGCCGCTCAAACTCGCCGTTTTCACTAAAAAATAAAAACCTCTGGCACCCAGGGTACCGCGTTTGCTGTTATAAAACAAAACAATACTGTAACAAGACTCGGCTGTTGAATTTGTGAGACATCGATGGTCAGTTTGTTTCAGCTGCTGTGACATTCATCGATCGCTTCACTTTGACAAAATTTGGGTAGATATTCTGCAAGGTAAGCCCTTTTCTGTAATTATTTCAAAATACAACCATACATGTATGTTTTCCACATTTTCTTCGTTTTAGAGACGTCTAGGAGAAAGTCATGATCATTTAAGGGAAATGGCTTTGCTTTGAAATTTATATCCTTTGTATATCGCTACCGTGTATTTTGCTGTGTTTTCAAAAGTAGAAAAGCGAACTGTAACCAATAATAAGCCATTTTCGTATTTAAAATTACCGCTTAATTCAAACACCAATGACACATTGATACAGGGTTAGACTCGACCTGATGTAAAATATTCACAAATACCGGCAGAAGGTGCGTGAAATTTGAAAATTAAACAATAGACAGAGCTCTAAACAGGTCATCTTCTCGCCTGAATTTGTGAATTAATCACTTCAGATTGAGGCTAACCCTGTAAAAATGCGTCTTCAATGCTTTCATTCAGCGGCCATAGCGAATTCGAAACTGGTCTATTAAGCAACTCAATTCATATATTTACCGTTCTAATTTCGACGGAATTGTTAAACATTAAATGTCTGTGATTTTCGGATGTGTTCTATTTCTGGTAAGAGGAAAGCGGGTTGAACTTTTCTTACCAAATCAACTGTCAAACAGTTGAGTTTAGATCGAATAAATCGTTGAACAAAACACGTCCCGGCAGGTCACTGCTGAGTAAACAATTCTCAAGCATTACGTCATGGAGTCACGTTCAAATTCCACACATCTCGTATTTCTGTCACGCTATGGTCGGCTGTTGATGATTATTTGATCGATCATGTTGATATTGTTTATTTATTCGAAATCCTATCACCGATTCTCCAGAATGCCTGTGTTTAAACAATCCTGATTCCTTGTAGTAGGTGGTTTCAAGGATTTTAAAGCGAAAAAAAAAATACAAAGTTCAGAGAAAAAGATATAGACCTGAAATTGTAGCCTCCTTGAAGCAGAGTGTGGAATGTAAAGCGGACTGTGGAATGTAAATGTGGACTGGACTGTGCATATTAATAGATTCTAGATTGTATATTGTAGATTGCTAATATAATACTCTAAAATGAAAACCGGGTGGAAAATGAGACCAAACGAGCCAGTTTCGAAGCACAACGGGCTCCTTGTCCCTGTCGGGTCACCTGCCCCGGGAATCGCTTTTGCTGCGGCCAACACCGTACCTAGTTTACTTCCGGTTTTCAGAAATGGCGTAATCAGTAATGTCGGCAACTATAATTCAAATATTTACCGTTCTAATTTCGACGGAATTGTTAAAAATTAAATCTCTGTGATTTTCGGATATGATCTATTTCTGGTAAAAGGAAAGCGAGTTAAATTTTTCTAACCAAATCAATTGTCAAACAGTCGAGTTTAGATCGAATAAATCGTTGAATAAAACACGTCCCGGCAGGTCACAGAACGCTGAGTAAACAATTATCAAGCATTACTCCGTGTAGTCACGTTCAAATTCCACACATCTCGTATTTATGTCACGCTATTTGATCGATCATGTTTATATTGTTAATTTATTCGAAACCCCATCACCGATTCTCCAAAATGCCTGTGTTTAAACAATCCTGATTCCTTGTAGTAGGTGGTTTCAAGGATTTTAAAGCGAAAAAAATATACGAAGTTCTAAACGTATGTTTTTGCTAACAGTACAGAGCCGATCAGAGAAAAACATACAGACCTGAAATTGTAGCCTGCAAAGGGATGGACAATTTTATATTTGTCGGCGGGGAGGGGGGGGGGGGGGGTGGTGTTGGGCAATTTTTCTGATAATTAATTTTTTTCCGTCTTGATGTTGTACAAGATTTTTTTTCGGGATTGTTCCATACCCTTTTTCCTTTGGCTTGCTGTGCATTACTTTTTTTCTTTACTTTTGCTGTGCAGGAATATATTTTTGGTAATTGCCCAACTCCCCACCTCCCCCGCCCTTAACAATAAAATAGTCCGTCCCTAAGGAGTGCTTGAAGCGGGCTGTGGAATGAAAATGAAAATGTGGACTGGACTGTGCATATTAATAGATTCTAGATTGTATATTGTGGAATGCTAATATAAAACTGTAAAAAAATAACCGGGTGGAAACTGAGACCAAACGAGCCAGTTTCGAAGCCCATCGGGCTCCTTGTCCCTGTCGGGTCACCCGCCCGGGAATCGCTTTTGCTGCGGTCAACACCGTACCTAGTTTACTTCCGGTAAACGGTTTACTTCCTATGCTCGATTGATGGTTCAAGAGTTGCTTACTTTCTTCGATCGTTATAAAAGCAAACGACATCATCGGCGTTTGCTGTTGTAAAACAAAACGATACTGTAACAAGATTCGGCTGTTGGATTTGTGAGACATCGATAGTTAGTTTGTTGCAGCTGCTGTGACATTCATCGATCGCTTCACTTTGACAAATTTTGGTTAGATATTCTGCAAGGTAAGCCCTTTTCTGTGATTATTTCAAAATATAACCAGTAGATGTAGAAGGCACGTTCTGGTGCAGCTGTTTTAGGGTGTCTCAGGCACCCATAGAAGGTTAAATGAGGAGTTAAATTGTATCGATTTTGGTGCCCGGACCTCCTTTCAGTCGGTCCGGGGACAAAATTCTATACAATTTAACTCCTCATTTAACCTTCTATGGGTGCCTGAGAAACCCTAAAACAGCTTCACCAGAACGTGCCTTCTACATCTACTCAAGGCCCGTCCTTCTTAACATCAAAGCAACCCTCATAAGGACAACAACGAACAAGACCCCCCCAAAACAAAACGCCAAGGAGGCCCCCATCCACCCAAACGAAGCCCTATGGAGCACATGAGGGTCGGGTGTTACCAATTGAAGAAATGCATACTCCTTGTATATACCGCGATGGCGAACAGAGCTATGACTGCAGTTGAGTTTTTGGCAATGACAGGAATCCCTTTGAAAGAAGGCGATGATGTCCATGCGAAAAACAAAGGAACATTCGATTACAATCCCTGCAGATATTGTGGTTTAAACTTCACACAGGGTTACTCGCTCGTGGAGCATCAAAAATATGCTTGCAAGAAGCTGAAAACAGAGCCACGACCGAAAATTTTTTGCCCTAGTTGCAATCGAGAAGTTTCTAAATCAACGGCTTACAAACACAGACAAAATGGCTGCCCACGTTTGAAAAGAAATCCTCGAGCTCTTCTCAAACATGAGGTGAATTTGTCTGCATCTTTGATGAGTAATCGAGAAGTTTTTACTAAGTCAAATGTCAGTTGGCACGAGCTGAATGACTGGCTTGACGAGCAAGAGCAAGAACAAAAACCATCTAAAAGCCTGGAGGATCTTGATCCTTTGCCAAGGATCCGTGACTTAAGCTTTGTTTCGGATTATATCGCAGGTAAGAAAACGCCACTCGAAACGTTTCATACGGAGTTGAATGGTTATTACCAATTGAAGAAATGTATACCCTTTGTATATCAATGATGGCGACAGCTCAAGTGTTCATGAACTTTCTCAAATCGAGGAACACTGGTCTTAAACAAAAGAGCGCCGACTGGGTGAGAGCCAGACAAAACACCATCGGTGCATCAGAGATCGCTGCCTTGACAGGATCTTCGCTGTTTAAACCGCCACAAAGCTTGCTCATAAAGAAAATACAGCCAACAGATATGCTCAACAATGCAGCCTGTACCTGGGGCAATCTGTTCGAGCCGCTTGTCCGCAAGTATTTTGAGCAAAAACACTCTGTTACCGTTTTCGGCCACAGCATCTCTCTTAATCTAGCAAGACATCACCCGCTTTATCGAAAGGTCACTTGCAGTCCAGACGGTTATTATCTAGACAAATTAATCTCTCGATCAATTTATTACCAGTACACAAATAGTAAGGTTTGAAATGTTATTTCGATTTATTTGAAATCGAACATAGAGAATTTCTTTTTTATTCTTGCAAAATATATATGCCATATACCATATTTTAAGATGCCCATGTGGGATTTTCATTGCGAAATCTTTAACGCGCTAAATTTCACTTTTACTGATTTCGAAGTTTCTTGTTTATCGTCGTCATGGTAATATCGATTTTACCAGAATATATACTTAACCAAACTTCATTTAAAAACCAGTTAGTGGTGAAAATTTCACGTTGGTCTGACTTGGAAAAGATCGCTTAAAGGCCGATTGAAAAATGTAGGTATGGTCTCCAGAAAACTGTATCGAAACACCTTAAATGTGATGTTTGCATAATTAATTAGGCAAAATCCGGTATTTTCGTTTTTCCCCTGTTTCTCGAAAATTATAAATTTCTAGAAAAGTTTCAATAATATTTTGGAACATAGCTCCCCAAAAGCAACTTTTTGGCAAATTATCACGATTTTCGATTTTGGGAGCTTGTCCAGTGATTCTCGATATTTACAGTCTCGGGCTCTTAAAGGTTCTTAAAGGAGAAGGATCCCAGATCCCGCTTGGGTTTCCTCGGGATCCCCTCGGGATGGATCGGGATCTCGCGGGATCGTTGGGGATGGTTCGGGATCTCGCTTGCTGGGTGGGTCCCAGATCCCGCTTGGCCAGAGAGAGAAAAAAAATTAACAGAAAAAAGAAATAACACAAAAAAATGCCTTTATTTGCATAAGAACGAAACGAAAACAGAAACTAGTTGACAAGCGGGTACATGGGTACCATCCCCGACTGCGAGAACGCCTTTTTTTCATGCGAAGAAACAACAAAACAAAAGCTATTTTACAAGCGAGGACATGGGTTCCATCCCCGAATGGGAGAACGCCCCTAACATGCGAAGAAAAAAAAAGCTATTTTACAGGCGGGACATGGGTTCCATCCCCGATTGGGAGAACGCTCCTTTTAATCGACGAGATCGTCGTCGGGTCGAAGCCAACTGTAGCCGTAAGGGAGAGTCTTGAAAGTGAATTCGTCGCCGATGACGCGTTTGTCGTAGACCACCCCCCATCGTTTGTCCCTGCGAACGGTGGTCAACGTCTTGGTGCGCTTGTCTCTCTTGATGAAGTGGGGGTTGGGTACGTTGACGGTGCGCGGTTTGGGGAGAGGTGATCGCAGTTTGAGGAACAGGGTGTCTTTCATGGCTTGAAAATGAAGGTGTTTTTGCCCGCGCCTGTTCAAGGTGAACCCGCGAATTTTCTCTTCCGTCTTTCCCAAACGTGTCTTGTAGGCATAGTTTTTGGGGCCGCGGGATAAGAATTCGACGATGACGTCGCGATTGCCTTTCCCGTCGTCCAATTCGTCCGTCATCTCGCCGAGAAAATTGCCTAAGGGGATCTCCGGTTCACCGGGTTTTCATTTGTAGTCCACGGAATCCGGGCATTGTCTCCCACGCGATCCAGGTGATGGTAGAGGCGTAGCCGGGCCCAACAGGTGGTGAAAGCGGCCACGAAGACGTTGGTGGTTTGACCGCCATGGACATCGTCGTCGATTTTTTCGTAGGAGATCTCGAGACACTCGTCGTACTCAAGCATGTTAAGGCATGGCTCGTCCCTTGGTGTAGACCCCCTGCGAAGTAAATTATTTTTCCTTTGGAAGTAATGTATTTTAGCCCCAAGAGTCACCAAAAGTATACAACAAACTGGATTTAGCGTCCTTAAATAACTTAAGTTTTGATTATTGTGGTCACGTGTCTGATGACGTCATAATTTGGACAAAAAGGAAACTTCTAATGGGGTAAGGATGGTTAACTTTAGCCAAGAGAAAATCATAAGCAATTGTTTGCCTCAATGCATAAATACTATCCCTGCCCGGAATGGACAATTTTTGTATTTTATTAACAAGATATTAAGAGACAAATTATGTCACGTGACCTGTTTTACGAAATAACCCTTTAACTGTAAATCATAGTCAACCATTCCGGCCAGATTCATATAGGGGAGAAGCATACAAATACATTAACGGTTCAATTTATATCCATTATATGCCATCTCGGCACCCCATTTTCAATTTTCTTTTTGTGTAGGAAAACAATCATAACAGGTCACGTGATGCAAATATGCGACATTTAAAGTAAACAATGGTTCAAGGTTAACAAGTTTTATCCTGCTGCTAAGTTTGAGCCTGTTCAGGTGAATCACTTTAAAGTTATGATCGTTTTCAGGTTTTATGCAAATTAGGCTCTGAGCCATCCCTTAACATGCTTGAGTACAGGATACGGAGATCGTGGACGATGATCGTCTTGTCTTTCATGAATTCGTACAGGGTGGCAGGCAAGGTGATTTGTTGGATCTTCCGTTTGTTTTCTCGCTCGCCGAATTTTCCCCAAAAGGAATTGAGGGCGAGGTTGCTGGTGGCCTTTTTTCCCTTGTTGGAGTTCATGTTGTCCCGATTGAGGCGGATCCTTTCCCGCCCTAAATAATCATTCAGGAAGAACGTTTGCTGGTCGGGTGTTTTGAGACTGCCGTCGGCGTTTGGCGGCCATCCGGAGGCTTCCGTTTTTTCGTTGAGCCACGTGTTGACGTAGTCCTCGAACAACCCGGTACGACGTTGCGCGGAGGGGAAGTGGTACACTTCGTGAATTTGGAGAATGCGGTACCCCTTTTCTACGGCTTTGACGAGTTCGAGGGTGCACCAAGTTCCTCGGATGCTCCGTTGACTCGCAGTGTGTTCGCACACCCAGGTTCGCTCGGTCATCTGTTTGGGGATCTCTTCCCCCATGCAGGCTCGACACAGGGGAAACGTGATTTTGCCATGACAACGGTACGGCAACACGGGATGAAGCAACCCCTCGGGCGGTAAGATAGTGCAGTCGGTGATGCCAAAGTATTGGGCAATGTCTTGCACCGGGGTGTCCGATGGGGTATTTGTCGTACTTGTTGACGGTGGGGTACAGTGACGTCACATCCACGTACCGAAATTCTTCCCCTTGCGTTTCGTCGATCTCGTCCCATAACCGTACGGCATTGGTGCGGCCCCCGAAGGCGTCGCGCGGGTTGAGCGAAGGGACGGAGAACTGACGCGACTCGAGAAAGGCGGCGACGTCGGGTCGTTCACACAACGTTTTCCAACCGCATTTCCAGATGACGACCACGCGGTAGCCGCCGGCTTCCAATTGCCGCTGTTTTTGCATCGTGGCTTCGTGCATTTCCTACTTGGTACGATCTGGGTGGAGACAGGTGGTCTTGGTCATGCTCCCCTGGAAACACACGGGGCAACCGTGCCATAAACACCCGTGAAATTCGTACACGGTGCGGGTCGTCTCGTTGAACCCGTCAACTTGATACCGACGGTCCCCGACTTGGAGAGTGCGTTTGCCCTCGTTAAACGCGTGCGCAATTACCCCTTCGGTTTGTTGGGAATTCCGCCATTCCAACCATTGATAGGCTTTCAGGGATTGGTGCCCCCTTTTCCCATTCCATCTGCAGGGGGGTTCCAAGGCCAGGGTGTGGGGAGGCAAATGTTTTTTGCTGTAATACCGCATGCAGGCCGAGGCGATGGTCACGCATTTCTCCATGGGATTGAAATCGGCTTTGGCGGCAAATTCCCGTTGAAAGATTTCGCAGCCGGCTTTGAGCACTTGCACGTCCGATTGACAGTAGGCTACCATTTCCTCGTGCAAATTAAACTCGAGATGCATGTTGCACGGTCGGGTACCATTTGTCAAACTCTTTTCGCAGGCCCGGTTTCATGCCCCCGGGGTCGTAATAGCGCGCCTCGGGCCAAGGTCCCACTTACTCTTGATGGACCTCGGTGTTGAAGAAATGCGGAGAGAAGCCTTTCTTGCTTTCCGTTAGATGGAACGTGGAGGCAAAGGCGGAGATGGCAAAGAGGAGGAAACACAAACTGTCCTTGAACGCCAACCGTCCGGCTTTCAGGCTCAAGATTTTCGATTCCACGCAAATTTCATCTTTGACCTGGATGCGATGGTCCTAGAGGTACTGGAGGATGAATATCCCGTCGTAACCTTTGAAATTGTGAAAGATCACGATGACTTCCCGCGGTTCGCCCAGCACCTCCGTTTTTGTCAGCAGCCAAACGTAAAATTGCCCGGTGCAATCGCGACCGTAAAACACCAGGTCGGGGACGGTGTCGAGATGGTCTTCCCTTTTGGTGCAGATGAGGATGGGCAGGTGCAATTGGTCGTCCTGCGTGCATTCGTAATCCGCATAAACGAAATAGGGCGGACATTTTGGCCGAGTCCCGTCCTCCTCCTCGTTCTCGTCTTCCCTCGGCTCGGGTTCGTTGGCCGCTAGGAAGCGGACGGCGTGGGCGGCGTGACGCGGGGCAGGTCTGGCGCGTTTGGCGGAAGGCGGTCCTGCTGCTTCCTCCTCCGGGTCTGGATCGTTCACCGGCCGGATGTAACAACGATGGGTGGTCGCATCCGCATAATCCTTGCAGGTCTTGCAGAAAATGTTCCTCGTACTTGTGGGGACGTTGACGTTTGCGTCCATCTTTCCACCAATCGATGGATTTGCGGCAATCCTCGCACGTTTGGAGATTGGCGCAGACGGTGTGTTCCGGGGTGTCGGCCCAGTGACCGTTGGGAGAAAGCACCCGGTGATTCTCGTAGCAACGGTCTCCGTAAAAGCAGCGTCGACAGTCCCGACCGGGACGTTGCGTCGGTCGTGGCGGTTTGCTGTCGCCCGGGAGGAGTGCCAGGTAATCGCGGCAGTCTTTTTGTTTGCAGGCCACGCAACGTCGTTTCACGCAGGCCTAGGGATGACGGGCAAAATCCTCGTGGTCGTACCCCTTCTCGCACAAGTGGCAAAAGTAACTGCGTCCGAGAATGGCGGCAATTTATTTCAACCCGTAATAATGATCGTCGTGTGTCAACAGAAACAGGTAACGTTGGTCGGCGCGTTTCTCGCCTTGTCCAAAGACCACTTGGTAACTCTTCTCGGCGCGAGGACTTTGATGTGATAGTCCGGCAACACGATTTGGAATTGACGGAGGGCACCCAACCCGCAAGGCCCTTCGGGAACGCAAGCCAAAACGTGCAAGGCCTTTGCCAATCGGGTTTGACCTTTTCCTCTTCTTTTCAAATATTTGAAACCAATCTCCGGCTTCCTTTGATTCGAGTGTTGTTCGTCGACCCACGCTTGCATGGTGACGAGGGCCCGAGCGCAGCACAACTCGTCCCGATTGCGGACTTTGACGACAGACCTTTTCTTTTGGAGAAAGGTCATGATGGGTACGTTGCCCGGACTGGCTTTCTTTCGACGTCCGCTGCCTCGTCCGGGATCCTTCACGGTGGTGATTTGTATTCTCAAATGATCGTCCGCTTTGAATTGTTTGTTGGAGTTTAATTTCTCCCCTATTTTTTGCAAGAGGAGTGTGGCCCGCTGACTCTGGTTGCGCCATTCCCGCACCGGCACGTGAAACGATTGAAAGGCGTGCAGAAAGGCGGGATGTTGCATGGTGAACAACACGTAATCGTCGTCGTCTAGTGGTCGTCCTCCAATTCGCGATCGATCGCCTGACGCAACGCCTTTTCCACTTCGTAGCCAACGTCGTATTGTTGGGGATGTAAGAGTTCTGTGCGATGGTGGAGAGTGGCATCGTACACGCGACGTCGTAACCCAAACTTTTGTACACGCCGATCCGTGCCCGGGGTGAGTCGAAACTCAAAGAGCTGTCCCCGGTTGCTCTCTTCCGCGTCTTCCATGGCCTCTAACAAGACGTCATCGTCCACATCCTCGGGATCCTCTTCGCGGTCGGCCAATTTGAAGGAGAAAAATACTGGACAATGTTCACTGACAAAGAAAGTGCCTTTTTTGAGGTTGAACAGCGTTTTTGCAGCCACGACACAAAAACGAGTTGGTTACGTGGTGCCTGCACTCTTATTATACCCTCGAGGAAAAATGACAATGCATGCTGGGAAGGAAACGGTGTACCCATGGGGGTATGGGTATATTTTGTTATCTGTCACCCTGGGTGTTGCGTGACATTTCTCTGAGGTTTATGATTTGCCGACGCGACGAAACGGTTCATTTTGTTCTTTACGACACTCGTTCACCATGCCGTTGACCAAAGCCAAGAAGGTGAAGCTATGGAAACAGAGAAATCCCGACGAGGTGTGAGAACTACATCGGAGGTATCGTGCAAGAAACCCGGGATACCACGATTGGCGGAGACAAGGAAGATCCAAGACAAACGAGGTCGCCATGCGCACCTATCGGCACCATTTGGCGAGAAAACAACGTCAAAGGAGACATCGCGAGGCCCTGAGACCCGCGGATTATCTCAAACCGCACTCGCTGAGGGTATTGCTGGTGCCCCTTCAACGCATGCAACAGTTTCGATCCCGTCCCTTTGATCGATATCGTGAACAATTACAACGCCTGCAACGACAATCCAATCGGAGGGTGCCACCGACGGTGAGGAAGGAGATCGAACGTCGGGAGAAAGAAGTGAGATAGCGTGAACAACAACAACGCGAACAAAGGCGACAACGACGCGAACAACGGCAACAACAACAACTCGAACAAAGGCTACAACGACGCGAACAACAACAACAACAAGGACAACGCGAACAAAGGCGACAACAACAACGACAACATGAACAGCAACAACAACAACATGAAACTCGACGTAAACAACAATAACAACATGAACAGCAACAACAACATGAACAGAAACAGAAACGACAACGTGATCAACAACGACAGCGTGAACCACAACGACGACCACTTGAATAACATCTAACCCCCCTTGGTCCGTCCCATTGGTTCGTCGATCACACCATGCCTCCGGGGTTGGGCGTGTAGGGGTGCCACTACCCGTGGATTCCCCCCTTCCATGCCTCTGCGACGAGGAAGAAGAGCCATTCCAACGGTTGTTTCTCCTCCTCCTCCTCCTCCTCCTCCTCGTCTCTCTCTTCCCCCTCCACGTTGCCGCTCCACCTGTTTGCGAGAAGAGGATGATGAGGAAGATAAGGAGGACGAGGATCACTGTATCGAGGCATGGATGGAGCGACGGAAAAGGGTCCTGCAAGAAGGACAGGCCAGGATCACGGCTTGATTGAGGGAACAACAGAGAATCGATGCCATCGTGTCGGAAATGACAACGACATGTGCCATCGATCCTTCGAATCATCTTCCACGTTTTGCGACGCAGTTGGAACGCGAGTTTTCGTTCCCCATCGAGGAAATTCTCATCGACGACGAACTCTTCGACTCGATTCGTCGATGGAGTCAAGACTTTGATTGTATGTACGACGAAGGAGACGCAAATTGACTTTAAACACGTTTATTTTACAAGTGGTTGATTTTTTATTTTTTCAACTGGAACCCATCGTTGTTTTACAATAAAGTGCCATATTTTACAATTTTAAACGTTTCGTGACTTGCATGATTTTTTTCACAATCTTCTCCGTCAGGGTGTGTTTTCCCGGCAGGTTGGCAATCCCTCGGATCATTTTTTCATCCGCTTTCCACTTGTCCTGTAACGTCTGGGCACGACCGTAATCGATGTCGCGTTGCTTGGCCGATCGATCCAACCGATTTTTCCCGGGATCCCCTCGTTTAAGGCGTTTGGCGAGATGCGTCCCGGGTACCATGTATTGATACCCCGGCCCAGGTGGTGTTGGACACGCTTCGCGCTGCATGCTGGGAGAAATTTAATGTTTACGTTATTTGCATCTTGACGCCAACCAGTCAACATCTCTGCTCTCCGTGATTCAAAGACGATTAGAGGTAGATTTCTTCGCTTTCTTGGAGAAATTACTGCGCTTCTTCGTTTTATATCTTTCTCTAACCTACTGGCTATTGTAAATGTGCATTATGGATGCTTAGAACAGCATAAAGGACCGAATTTAGTGATGAAAGTCCCGATCGCAACGTGCAATCGCCGGCGCTCTCGCGCTCTAAAAAGAAAGATCGCTTGATCTGCCTGATCGCAGGTTAATCGTAACGAGAAAGGCGACATTACCGTCCGTCAGTCGATCTTTTGCCGAAGTTTACAACCGTCACGTATTTCTCGTCTTTGTTTAGTGAATTCGTGCAAGGAATTTAGAAACTGGCGTGAATCTGAAGAATCGTTTGCTCTTGTTTACACGGGATGTTTCAGAAGCGCCAAGGCAAGAAAAATGAACTGTTGGTTTTGCAGAAGGCCTCATGTTGCATTTTATTCTTTAGGGCAGAGTGTAATGAATACCTTGCGAGCCGTTTATACCTACGAATTACAGCAGCTTACTGCCACTGGTAATTTCTAAAAAAATTTGGAAATAAAATGCTCTACTAATGTACCACTGAAAGTCCATCTTGCACAATTATTGTATGGTTGGCATTTTTGAAAAGCTGGAAAGCCTTTACTTTAATATTTAGGGAACTGTATGTTGCTGCTACAACAAATTTAATTATTTGTGTCAGCATTATTGTATACTATTTTTCTATAAAATAATGTATTTTTTGGCCAATCAGTTGTAAATTTCATAAATTAACTTTTATTTCTTTATTATGAAATTGATTCTGCCAAACTGACCAGCCTCCTGCATAGGTGCATCTTGGGATAGAGAGGAGAAAGACCAAAACAACCAAGACTTTTACTTGGTTGCACCTTTCATTTGCAACACAAAATGAGCAAATAGAAGATGATATCACATATTACCCGGTATCTTCCATTGTGGCAGACACCAATAATGACTTAATACCAGCATTCACCCTCTTCTTTTTTCCTGGCAAAGATCTACATGCATGTACAGTGAAAATGGAACTTAAAGAACTTGCCAACTAAATAATTCAACTGCAAAAAATGTCAATTAAAATTTTCAAGGAAGCTGAAATGAAAGTTTCCTGGATTCCATGGCTGTATGTTTAAAACTGTTATAAAAACTAGTATGCCAGTGCTTCCTTTAAATCGACAGTGGTTGAATTAGTGGTTGATTAGGAGATAAACTA
This sequence comes from Cladopsammia gracilis, assembly GCA_022457155.1. Lineage (NCBI taxonomy): Eukaryota > Metazoa > Cnidaria > Anthozoa > Scleractinia > Dendrophylliidae > Cladopsammia > Cladopsammia gracilis. The sequence continues at coordinate 1,123,159 of JAJGOT010000185.1, read as the reverse complement.
GAAAGAATTAGGAGATAAACTAGAAAGGGATAACCTCTTATCTCCTTTTCACTTTTTCAATGGAATTGTGAATAAACAGTTATTATTATTAAATTATTATTATTATTATTATTATTATTATTATTATTATTATTATTATTAATATTTTATACAATAAGACTTGTATGATGGTGTTATAGGGAATGGCATAACAATTCAAGTTCCCCACATCTGTTGCCAGTTCCTCCTGCAAACCCCTCGGGCCTCACATTGATTTAGTGGTATGACATGTACAAAGCAAGTGACTCAGATACCATCATTCTTTTATTATTCAAGTCCTCCTATGTTCAATAATTAAGTAAATTATGTTCAGTATGTTACTTAAATTCAACACTTTTTAAAAATGCTACTTTCCAGTCTTACATTGCAAGTAATCTCCTATTTCCTATTTGTGGATAGTCAAGTGAGGTAAACATGCGAGTGTCTATGCCGGAAAATTGGCTCAGGTAGCCAATGTTCTTGCACACTGGCTTGCATGTTTCCCTTGCTTGACTATCCCACCAAATAATCCCTGAGAGAAATAAGAGACTCCCTACTTTGTAGTCTATATGATCGAGTCTCTCCACTATACACTGCTTATAGTTGTTACATTTCTTGTAATATATATTCCTGAAAACAATTTGGGCCCAAATAATTCAAATTTTTCAAAGTTTCAATTATTATTGATGTAAAGCAGGTTTTCACAAACCAAAAAACTTTAGTTTCTTGAATTTTATCAGTGTTGTGAACATAAGAAATATTTTTTTTACATAAAACAAAATTTGGCACAATATTTTCAGGACCTTCATGAGAAATGTATTACAAGTTCTTTTCCAAACTGCAAATTTGAAATGGACTTCATGATTAAGGAGTCAGGGAATACTTGACGGGCTCAGTGCAAAAAGGGGCCTACTGTATGTGCTAATGTTTGAAAGAAAATCCAACAAAACATTTTATTTTGAGGCCCTGGACACGAATTTACAGTTTTAAAAGCACTTGAAATGGCAAAAATGCTTGAACGCTATGTTAGAATCAAACTCCTTCCTAACATACCGGGATGTAATCTAACAACTTTAAAATTTATTATATATTTTTTCCCTGAATAAAGCTATGCAGGAAAAGAAAGCAGGAACATTCCATGGAAGCTGTCTTAGTTAGTAATCAAAACAATATATTTGTACATGGGGTGAAGAGCCTTCGGGCCGTTTAGAACCTGAAATACCTAGAAGAAAAAATGTATGTATTTTAGATAAAAGGAATCAGAAAAAAATAGTATTCTGAGTTCCAAAAAGTTTGTTCTTATCCCGATAAAGCAAGTTTGCGTGCATCAATCACGCCATCACCTACCGTGAAATCTTACAAGATAATACGTGACAAACGCGAAAAAAGCTACAACTTCAAGTCGATTTTTCACCACTAGAACGGCGGGGCCCCAGTGGGCCCCCCGACCTTTTCTCAAAGTTTAACTATTAAACTTTAATTCTGTGCAAAAGTAAATCCAAATACTGACCGAACGATGCAAAGAAAGGGCAAACTAAATACCCGTGTCACACATTAGTGGTAAACAAAGATTTTGAAGACAACATGGTTTTCATTGAACAAATTTGATACAAAATATGCTCACCTGAAGCTACAAGTTGGGTTATAGCTTGCCACGGTATTTCTCTTTCGGCCCTCCGAAAACGATAAACTAAAACGTTCGATGAAACGAGAAATCAATCCAAGAACAGAAAGGAGACCTCAACACGAAAGAGTGAAGACGGCCGCTATTAGTATCACTAAAGTGACGCGTGACTGGACGAATGAAGTCACGTGGACCGTGTCCAACACCGCCTGACCCCGGCCAATGAAATTCGATCCCCGTTTTGGCCAGCCATTTTTGAATGTCAAAGCTTCCTTCGCGAATGGCTCTTCGTCGGCGGGGAGCAGGCTTTCTCCGTTTGTGTGTTTGACCGCGTCCCATCAGTTCCAATCCAACCAACTCTTGAGTTTCTCTAACTCTCGAGTTTCTCTAACTCCCTTTCGCTCTTTTTTCGAGGGCCGCCTTGGCTTTGTCTCGGATCGCTTTTCTTTTCGCGACACTCCCAATCGTCTGTTTGGTTCGTTTCTTCAGAATCCCGCTGAGGGAGGACGAGGAGGACGTCGAGAGCCCGGGTGCCGACGCCGGCGTGTCAAACGGAAGTTGCCTTGGACGAATGGGTCTCGGAATGCCCGAAGGGGTCGTGAGTTTCTTGACGCTGACCCTTTTGGGGGTTCCTGTCGCTTTGGCCGGTTTTGGACCTGGCGCGGGTGTCGACGGGGTGCGTATTTTTATCATGTGTTTGATGAAGGTGGAGATGGGCGCCCCGGCCAGATCCTCCTCCTCCGCCGCCGGAGCCCCCATCCCCGTTCCTTGGGCCCCCATGTCCAGTTGTCGGACGCGTTTGGTCCACACGCGCACTTGACGCGCCAAGGGTTTGGCCAACGCAACTTTGAGACCCGGGTCCAGGTCGGAGTTGAGCAGCACGTTTTTTTCCGCCGCCAACGTCGCCGCTTTATTCAATCGACTGTCTTCCATCAATGTTCTTGCAATGGAAGAAACCATTGAGGGTCGGTGACGGCTTGGGCAGTGAACGCACTCATAGTAATTCTTTGCCGCGCCCGTCTCCCAACACTTCGGCGTAGGCTCGGCAGTAGCGGCAGAGTTGGTGATCGCGTAGATTCAGCAAATGTTGACACAACACCTCCACGTGGTCCTCTTTTTGCCTCAATCGCTCGCGAAGCGTCTGGAGTTCCTTTTCGAGCCTCTCCAAGTCTCGATTCCAACTTTGCAAGGTCTCCACCACGCGTTGTAAGGTGGCCTGACGTTCTTGTTTCCGTCTTTCCGTTCTTCATATAAGGTGCGACAACCGGTTCATCACGACTTGAGGGCTCTTTCGCAGATACAATTCAATCCGCGCCAGAGACCCGCCCCCGTTTGAGATTGCATGATCTCTCGACGTCTTTTTATCGAATTCTTTTTTTCTTTTGCCATGTCGCGCAAGGCCTGGCGGTGGGGGAGTAGCACTCGATAATTGGCACAAAAGAGGGGGACCGTTCCCCGTAACGTGTTCATCGCCAATTCGCTGATGGCATTGATTTGATCCGCATTGGCTAATTGCAAGCGTTCGCGTCGTCGATGCTGATCGGCTTCCTTCAAGACACTTTTCAAGAAGGGCAATTGACGATGGATGCGACGCATGAGGAACCAAAACAATCGGATCGACCGCCGTCCGTAGAGATCGTGCCCTCTTTATACTCGACGGCTTCTCTCTCTTGTTTTTCTTTTTTCCTTTTCACCTCCGCTTACGCGTCGCGGCTTTTTTGGCACCGTACCCCGCCGCGCCTTCCGCTGCACCCAAGGCGGCCACTTTTCCCGCGGCGATCAAGGCAGGCACAGCCAATGTCAGTAAAGGAAACACGCCTCCATGTTGAAGACCGCGCGTTCGTCGTGTTTTGACCCCGTATCGACGCAGGGCACGACGTCGTGGTCGTCTTTTTTTCGGCATGGCGAAGGTCGTGTGTCGTCGGAAATGATCATTTCCTCGGAGGCCCACGTTGCGCGGCCCACGTGGCTCTCCGTTTGATGCCTCCCACGGTACTGCTCATTTTGCGGGCCACCCCTCGAGCCCCACTCTTGACGGTTTCTTTGGCCAATTCTTTCACGGCTTTTTTCGCAAAGGCCGCCACGGTTTGTCCACCCATGAGAGATTTCATCACGCGCTTGATGGGGGAAAGCAACTCTTCCAAACCAGCCCCGCGCCTCCTCGTCTGCCGTCGACGTCTTTTCACGGTACGGCGTTTTGGCATCCTGTCGTCCAACAATGAAGAGGGCAGGTTCCCTTCCGTTTTTATAGGAGGATCAGTTGTCGACGTAGCCGAGGTGGAGGTACGTACCCAATAGCTTTTGCGAAGATCTTTCTCTTGTTCCGTGGTATACTTCTTTGACGACATTGATTCTCAAGTGGAAACTTTCAATTATCTTTTCTTGGATGTACTGGATCAGCACGCGCCCATCAAACGTTTAAAGATCAAGTCCCGCTCTAATCCTTTCGTAACACCAGAAATAAAGCAGCTCATGAAGACCAGGGATCGTTGGCATAGGAAAGCCATTCAAACTAACGACAAACTATGCTGGAACGGATATCGCTTCTTTCGACAAGAAGTGAAACGAGAACTGAGACTTGCTGAAAAAATCCATGTAAGAAATGAAATAGCTAACAGCAGAGGAAATACAAATGCTACTTGGAAGATCTTAAATCGATGTATGTCTAGCGGTATTGCTAAACGTCCATGCACTTTGGAGGACCATGAGACTTTGGCAAATAAATTCAATAAGTATAATTTTTACAACAGTAGGAGAACTTACTGCCAAAAAAGCGAACTTGATAACAAGGGGATATGGTTTCGATGAAGAATGTAGTCTCAGGGAGGAAAATATTGACACTGGCCTACACGCTGAAACAGAAAGATTTGAGTTTCAAGATGTAAAAGAAATTGACGTCAAGTCTGTTATTAAGAGTTTAGCTGTCAACAAAGTGCCAGGATATGATAAAATCTCTGCACGAGTCCTGAAAGACAGTTGTGAAAGTATCGCACCTGTGATTTCGAGACTGGTGAACAATTCGTTTAAGATCGCTGCTTTTCCTAAAGCATGGAAAACTGCTGAGGTGATACCTGTACCCAAAGAAGGAAACTTAGAAGAACCAGCCAACAACAGGCCGATCTCATTGTTACCCATCCTATCGAAAGTAAGTGAGAGACTGGCACACAAGCAGCTTGTGGAATTTATGACAATGTCGACTTATCAAAGTGGCAACAGGAAAATGCATTCGACAGAAACTGCCCTCATAAATGTTACAGACAACATTTTGAAAGCAATTGATGAAAAATCTGCCTCGTTACTAGTACTGCTTTATATGTCAAAAGCATTTGACAGCCTTAATCATAATCTACTGTTAGAAAAAATACGAAAATTGGGCCTCAAAGCTTCTGTAACTTCCTGGTTTAGTAGCTACCTATCAAGCAGATATCAGAGAGTACGATATGAAGATTCAGTCTCAGAATTGTTACCCTTAACAAATGGAATACCTCAGGGATCGATCTTGAGTCCTGTGCTTTCTACTATTTACATTAATGATTTAATCAGTGTTATTGCCCACAGTCAACCCGCTGCGTATGTTGATGATAGCCAATTGCACTTTAAATTTTCTGTATCAGACTCATCAAGTGCTATGGCAGCCGTAAACCAAGATCTTAGGAACATCAGTAAATTGTGCGCAAAGAATTATCTACTTATAAACCCTGAGAAGACAAAATTAGTGGTTGTTGGCTCAGCACAACTTATTAAGAGGCTACCTCATATCTCCTTGTCTTTGTTAGGCAAAACCCTCTCACCAGTTTCGTTTGCTAAGGATCTCGGAGTATATATTGATCAATATCTTACTTATGATGTACATATCACTAAAATAGTCTCTAGTTGTATGAACCAGTTAGTACAGACAGATAGAATTAAACACCTTTTAGATAAGAAAACACTTTTATTACTTATAAATAGCTTTGTTTTCAGTAAACTATTTTATTGTTCTTCAGTATGGGGGAATACATCTAAACGTAACCTACACAAACTGCAGTTGGTACAAAATTTTGCTGCCAGAGTTGTACTAGGTTTATGGAAGTTTGACCATATCTCTCAGGGACGGAGATCTCTTAAATGGCTAGACGTTACGGAGAAGGTTTTATTTAATTACTTAGTTTTAGTATTTAAATGTGTAAGTGGCTTAGCTCCAGATTATTTAGGTAAATATTTTATTAAACGTTCAGTAGTTCATAATAAGAACACAAGGGGGTGTAACAATTTTCTGGTCCCCCGTTGTAGATTATCCACGGGACAAAGGGCATTTTACTTTCGGGGTCCAAGGGAATGGTCATGGAATGGGCTAGCCGATAATATTAAGAACACTAAAGATATTAATAGTTTTAAGCGGACACTTTTTAATAATATGTTTCATATGAAATAATTTTGAATATATTTTTCTTAATTACAAGTATTATGTACATGTAGTAGATAACATTGTGACCAAAAAGCCCTGTCGAAGGGAGTCTCAATAAAGTATGTATGTATGTAATGCGTTGTCTCGCTTGTTGAATGACTCGTTTCATCTGTTTGCCCACGGCGAGACCCCCTTTGGCCAACGCCAAGGCTTGCGATTCTTTGGAGGCGCCTTTGGAGATTTCCTCCCTGTTGTTGGTGGTGTTGTGACTTTCCACGACGACGTCGTCGGATGTGGGGGATCGTGCGTCGGCGAACACCGTTGCCTCGAACCATCGCGATCGTCTGCACTGGAGTGTGTCTATGATTTTTCTCCCCATTTTTTATGGATTGGTGATGCGGGAGGATGTCCGTCGTACGGTGGGAGCTTCGCCGTTGTCTTCGTACTACGTGGTCATGGTATTGGTATGCGTGATATTGCGTATTCGACGGTTGCGGGCTTGCTGTCCGGCATCTTCCGCCAACAGATCCATTTGTCGACGCATGTCCGCTTGATTGCGTCGATTTGTCGGTCCCGGGCCCCGACGTTCTCTGGATCGCCTGCCTCGTCCACGAGGGGAACGAGGAGGGGAGGGCGACGACGACGACGAGGAGGGGGACCCTCCCGGTCCACCTGAAGCGCCTGCCACAGTCCCGGTGGCCGAGACGGTCGTGGGCGGGGCGGCAGCAGGTGACGTCGGTCTGACGGTGACGCGGGGGAGCTTGCGTCGGCATACGCGGGGAGGGTGGCAGCGTACCTCTCCAAATCTTCATCCGTGATGCGGTATTGTTGGCGCAATCGCGTTTCTTCCTCGGTCGTCATTGGGGAGTGGAGGATCCGATGCATGACCAAATTCCTTCTCGTGCCGTGGACGGTCGCAGATGGGGTGGGAGGCGGGGACGGCGACGGAGACCGAAACGGGGAGTAGGAGGACGTGGAGGCACGACGTCGCGGGGATGCGTCCACTAACCTCAATTCTTGCAACAAGTCAGTCGGGTTCAGGTTTTGAGGGAACGAAAACGCCGTCGACACCCCCACCCCCGCCGGACGTCCCGTGGCGGCGGGTTGAGGGCTCGTGCCTACTCCGGCCGGCAACAGCGTGGCTCAAAACCGTTCCATTTGTTCCAGGTAAGCCGAATCCAGAAGGGCGTCGTCGCTCTCCCGCGCATCGCGAATGACTTTCGGGGAGGGTGGACATTCACGACTCATGTCGTTTCTTCAAAGACCACCGGTGGCGCTTCTCGTTCGCGCACATTCGTCCACAACCGAAACCGATCGTCGGATGCCGGGTGGAGATCCAACATTAAATAGCCTAAGGGGGTCTGCGTGCAGAGGTTAAACACTTCCGTCACCCCCTGCCATTGGTCCGGGAACGCTTTCAACGCCAAATTTCGCATGCCCGTGCGATCGCGCGGATTCTTGAAGGCGATGACATAATGCGCATTTCGGTTGATGGTCTTGGCAAATTTGCCGGGCGGAAACAAATCTTGCGTCAAATAGAACACCGTGACGTTGCGATGATGGGAATCTTTGGTGAATAAATCCAACACGTGCTTGTCGTTGCCCCATTCTTCCATGAGATCGTCTAACACCAGAATATCGTCCCGTCGACCATCGAACCATTGTCCCAAGTGAGAGGGGGTCGGGATCCCTTGATGAAATCGCATGCCTTTCTTCTTCATGCGAGCAAAGCGGGGTTGCCATATCCCGTAACAGTACACGGTCCGAGCCGGGGTCCTTTGAAACACGCGTTGCTTCGTCAACACCTCGTCCAGCAATTGGGTTTATCCGCACCCCGAGGGACCGGCGACCATGACGCTACTCGGCATGCGAATCATCGTTCCAGGCAGTGACGGTACCATCGAGGGGTGCGTTGTTTTATGAGGGTTGCCACGCTTTCCCTGACACGCGTTTCCCCGCAAGACCGAAGATAGGTCACCCAGGCATCCCAGGCGCCTTGTTCGGCCAATTCACGCACTCGACGATAATGACGATAATCCCATCGATTCCACAAGACAAGGTGTAGAATTTCCTCCCATTCCAAATGACAAGTGGTACCCGTCACGCCCATCCTTGTAGGATTTCATTTTTCCCAGATGGAATCCCAATTTGGCCGCCGAGGATAGCACGGCTAAGATCCCGCCCCTCTGCTCTCGTTTGCGTCGCAAGGCCTCGCCCATCTGCCCTCGTTTGCCCAACACCGTCAAAAAGGAGGGATTGGGTCTCGATTTACTCGTGTACCCTCGGGTGCGACGTCGTCGTCGTTGTCGTCTTTGTCGTTTGCTTCGAGTCCCCTTGCGGCATGCTGAGGAGGCGTCCCGAAAAAACAATGACACCCTCCCCGGAAGGGGTGGCTCTTTTATGAAGAAAAAGAATAAAGAGATGTAATGACCAGGATTCGAACCTGGGTCTCTGCGGCCACAACGCAGCGTCTTCACCACTAGACCATCAGAGCACTCGCGGTGAAATGGGTCTGTTTTTATTATCTATTTAAATTAAAAAATGCACCGGAACCCTTGTTTTTCAACCACTTGTTTTTTTTTATTTTTTTTAACAACAACTGTTTTTCTTTCTTTTTCTTTTGTTTTACACGTGAAAATGTGCCTTGTTCTCGTGAAATCTCACGTTACATTGACGATTGGGGACGGCATTGTCCACTTCGCTCAGTTCTTCCTGGATCAAGGATTTGATCCGTTGCGCCACTTTCACGTCGTTGGACATCTGGTCGTGCGGTGAAAAGTCGGCCAAGAACTCTTCAAACGAGACCCCTCGTACTCGCGCTTTGAGAAACAACAAGGCATAATGTCCACAGGTTTGACTCCGGAGGACTTGAAGGGTGACGCCACTTCGAAACACCGTGGACCATTGCGCCAACCATTCGTGCATGCCCGGGGCCGGGTACGTGAGCAAGGGGAGCCCGTAACTGTCAAAGACTTCGCAACCTCGTCCCGGTTCGGTCCACACGGCCAACCAATGTTTGCCCGGTTCCCCCGTCGGGTCCGTGCTCACAATGTAGCCTGCCCGGGTCGTCACGGTGGGAGGTTGCGGCAACCCGTCAGACGGCCAGGTAGTGGCGAGGTAGTGGCCAGGTAGTGTAACACGGTATCGCTTAGCGCTACAAATTCCATGCCTCTTTTTCTTTCTTTCTTCTTTTCTTCAGCTAACGGTGCAGGTTATACAAGACAGACCCGTTGCATCCACTTCAAATAGATTTTCAAACTCGCCCCAAACCAACACGGTGATATTGGTATTCAGTGCAGCCTGGAAATCAATTTCCACGCGCAAATTGCCAGCTTGTTTCGGGTTTCGGTAATCGGGGTCGTCCGCCACGCCCGAGGGCACATTGTTGAACGAGAACAACGTGCATTGTCCACGTTGCCCCCAATCCTTCGGTCTCACCATGGAGGGACCGTGGTGCTGCAACCGTCCACACGCCTCCAGGAACTGACGGTACCCCTTCAAATCTTTCAAATTGTGATTTCCATTCAACTCCAGCGTGGGATACGGGTATTCTTCGCCATCCACCACTTGTTTGATGCGGGTCACCCCAAATTTTTGAAAAGCAAAGGGATGCCATTCCACATCGCCATTGAACGCCCGACTGTCCACCAACGCCACGATCATCCGATCGGGCACTTTTCCCACAAACACGTTATCTTCTGTGAATTTGGTGGTCCGTCCATCGAACGAGAAGGACCGGATCTCGCTTCTCACCACCGGGTACTTGGCCGTTCGTCGCTTGCTTTTTCCATCGGTTTGCAGCGTGCTATACACCGTGGGATTCAAACTCACTCGGCACAAATGCAGGGTCACTTTCAGATCCTCGTGGCTCAACGTCACCATCCGTTTCACTCCCGTGCCACTCGTCTTGGTCCCAAAGGTAAAAAATTCGGGGGAATGACAAAACAATTCCAAGACCATTTCTATTCCCGAGGTGAGAAGGCGTCCCGTGTGATAGGCTTCCAGGTGCGGTTTGATCAGGAACGTCACGGTCTGGTTGCCGCGAAATCGCACGGAGGCTCTTTTCAAGGCTTGCACCGAATCGTGCAATCATCCGGCCGTGGTGGGAATGTCGTCGTTGGCGCCGGCGGCTTGGATCCGAGGGATTGATTCATCCACCCTTGCGCGGCCAGCAACGTCTCTTCTTCCTCTCTATTAAAATTCAAGATGGTTTCTAGGAATGCCTTGTACGCGTACGTGTGCGTCTGTTCGCTCATGAGGGCTCCATTGAATCGCAGATTCATTTGTTTGAAGATGGAATGCGCAATGTTGTTGACCGCGTACAGGCATCGGGTATCGTCGGTGTCCGACGCGGCATTCGCATCTGCCACCAGGCCGTTGGCGGACGCCGAATGCAAACGCAGTTCCAGTTCCAAATAACTTCGATCCAAATCGCAAAAATCATCCAACGCTTCCACGGTGAAGGTAATGGGTCGGATGCCCGTGGTGGAAGGGCTGTACATGACCATCCGATATCCCTGCCGAGCAATGTCGGCCGTGGGAATCGAAAACAATTCCAAAGACATTGTTGCGTTCAGGTGCGTGGGCGTTTGCGTTTCCGTGGACGCGTGTGGGCCCTTTTAATGTAAATGGTGAGCCGATACCCCGGTGGAGGCGCAACGTCCGACGAGATCCAACCCCCGTGGTGGACTGGACTTTTTTACCGTCCCCTCCCCATCAGATGCCGAGATCGCGATTGCACGACCAGGGGGGTGGGCCATGGTGGTGGTGTTGCAACTGCTTTTTTTTTCTTAATTTTCCGTCTTCACTCGCCGAAAATGTCTCGGGCTCGTTTCGCCGCTTTTTTTATAGATCCCTTGCTTGCTCGTCTGGGCTTTCCGTTTCATCCCTCGTCCCAAGGCGTCGAACACCGTTTTCCCCGCCTCTCGCCACGATTGACTTCGGTCCAGCGACGCTTTTGAGCAGCGGGGTGGCCAATTTGATCAAGTCTTGCATGAAGGCACCTCCGCCTTGCCCCTTGCCCGTCCCCGTTCTCATCGAGGGGGGATGATAACGCGTTAAACTACCTCCCAACATGACGACAATGAGGGTCGACGAGGGAGGGAGGGCTGGCTTTTTATACCGTCACATTTCGGAACGAGAAGGTGACGACCGTTTGCCTTTTTTCATTTTCGCCAAGGTCCCGGTCGGGTCGGCTAGTTGCACTTCGACGATGACGATCCAGGGTCGTCGTAAGGGGATCCATTGGATATGCAAGGGTTCAAAAAACTGCACCCCCTCTCCGATTCTCGGAAAATGCGCTTCTCGAATCAAGGGGTGGAGTTGACCGCTGATGCGATTGCTTTCCACCATATCCGTGTACACGAAGAAGCGTCGTCCCGTACTCCCCACGTACTCGCCAAAGGCGTCGTTGAGATTCACAAAGTGCCAATTCACGGTCAGAGAGAGAGATACAGGTACCCATCGTCCGTCTTCCAGAGCTTTTTCTTCTCCGTTTCCTTGTCGGACTCTTTGGCACCCAGTTCCGTTTCCTTGATAAAATAGAAGGTCTGCTTGGACTCGTCGAACGCGAGAATGTAGTGGAGTTTTTCCTCCAGTTGCGACCCCTCGGCGTTCAACCAGCCCATGCCCACCGCCAACTTTTTATTCACCATCAACTGCACGGCAGGGTCGGTCATGGAAGGATCGGGTCGAATGTTCTCCAACAGTTTGTGTTCCACGATCAAGGACGGGCCGTCCCAACGAAAGGTGGGTCGATGGGCCTTCTCCAAACGAAGTCCCAGCTCCTGCGTTTGTGCAAAGGCTTCCCTCTCGACGATTCGAATCATGGAGGCCATAAGATCCACCCCATCCTTGATGAATTGGTCGTCTTGCAATTGCCTGCCGCTGATCATGTAATTTTTGACGGTCTGTTGATCGAGGGTATCCTCCAGGTGTAAGACAGCACAAACAGAAGAGCCCTCTCGAGCCCCGCGACGTGCGTCAACGTCCGTCCGCTATCGGGGATAGAGAGGGACAGCAACCCCACTTCCCAATCCCCTTCCAACGCGAGGGGTTCCGCAGATCGCACCTTGAACGCATTCGGGGTGTTGTTGGGAAATTCCGGGGAGACATCGCTCAGGACCACCACGCGATTCATGATGTGAACGCAAAGAAGAACCACTCGCCAAGGACTCGTGGCCAGTGTGAGTGTGCGACCCCCACTTTATAGCGAGGTCATATGGTGTTTGGGGATCCAACTATCGTATTTGCTGGGCCACCCCTTCCAAAGCACCAACACGTTCCGTCCTCGTCGTCGAAGGACTTCTTCCACCCGAAACACGGCATCGTCCGACACCTCGACTTTTTGCACGTGTTCTCGGTAAAAGGTCCCTTCCACGGGCGTCCCGTCCCACTCTTGGATCTTGTAGGTGGGGACGGGGCCTCCTCGGGCGCGTTGAGCGATGAACACTTCTTCCGTCCATCCGGGCAAATACCCGTTTTGGAAAGGATGATGTTTCTTGTAAAGACGGAGGCGATCCCCCACCTTGAGGGTCGGGCGTTTCCGCTGTCGAAGCCGCTTCTCGTACAAGCGATCCCACACGGTGCGTTCATTGGCGCGGGTCAGTTTGTTCGGGGGCAGGCCAATACGTCGATGCGGGGTGGCGTTGTACCCTCGGACCAATAGTGGCAAGCGGTCGTCGTACCGGAGCGTATTCAGGGCGGTGAACATGCGGTACATGCGTTCCTTCAACGTGCGATTCCATCGTTCCACCACGGCGGCTTTACTATCCCCGCGCGTGGAAAAAAGCGCAATCCCTCGCTCTTTCAAAAACGTTTGGAAGGTCCGGTTGTGAAATTCTTTCCTTTCGTCCGTTTGCAACCGCGTGGGTTGTCGTACTTTGCTTTCTCTCAGAATCGAGGGAAAGGCTTCCGTCACGACTTTTCCCGTCTTGTTCTTCAAAGGCACCGCCCACGCGTACTTAGACAAGACATCGATGACGGTCAAAATGAAGCGGTACCCCTTATTCCATTTCCTCAAGGCCGACACGTCCACCAAATCGGCCACCCATTGTTCGTCGCGGACAAACACGATCACGGGGGTGGTGGGAAACCGTTTCCGACGCGGTTTGTGCAGGGTATAACTCAAGAGCCCTTCCAAGACGCGTTTGGCCCGCGCCAAAGGCAACCCCGTCTGTTGGGCAAATCGTTGTACACCCCAAACTGCCTTTTTTCTCGGGGGATTCGTAAACCTCTCCCCAGGTGACCGAGGCTCGTTTTTGGGATTTGGCACGCGGGGCCATGTCGTTCACCGGTAGGGGGGTCCAAGGCACTCGGAAAAAAAGGGGAGGTGAGGGGACTTTTAGCGTCAACAAACAACACCAGCACACCGTGAATGATCGTGACACAAAAACAATTGTTTAATCAACCAAACAAGATATTTTTTTTACATTAAAAATAATGTTCAAAACGATCTATCCCCGTTTTCCGCGGATCTGGCCAAGTTCTCGGTGGCTCGACGCATCAAATAGTCAAAGAGGGGAATACAATCAACTGGAACGTACTTGTCTTTCAACCATTGTACATCCTTCAACATCTCCAACGAAGGGTCTTCCTCTTTCAGGTACCGGCTCAAGGTCTCCTGATAAATGATCTTTTTCTATTTTGGGACCTGTTTCATCTCCTCGTACACGGCCTTCAAGTAAGGGCGAGAACTCAAATTTCTGAATTCTTCGGGAAAGACGATGGTGGTTTTCGTATCCGCCACCACGAACCCTCCTCCCCGCCAAAACTTGTTCCACTGGGGAGTCTCCGGCTCCAACGCTTTCTCTCTTTCTTTTTCGACAAGGCGTGGCTCCAAAGGGGTCCACTGAAAATTCCCACCAGCCTCTTTCTTGACGCCGGGTTTCCCATGGATCCACTGAAAATACCCACAGCGTTCTTTGCCAAACTGTTCCACGCATTTCTGGTTGACGCCACAGGTCAGGTACACCTATTGGTAATTGTTGGGGGACAAACTCAGTTTCATCCGAGGTCTCAACCCGCAGTCGCAACGTAAGGAAGACCACTGGGCTTTCAGCGCGGGGTGAAGATGATCTTTCAATTCTTTCAAAATCGCGTCCAGGTGACGGGTGGGAATGAACACCAGACATCCCTCGTGACCGCAACGTTCGTAAAAGAAATCCCCGCAACTGCCCGGGCATAAGGGTTCCCACTCGTGATTGGGGCACGACAAGTCGGTGACGACGACGGGGGACTGCGGTAAAGGGTCCGTTTGCGTGACCGCGTCAACCAGGGTGGAAAGAACCGGCTTGGAAGAGTCTTCACAAAGGCTAGCCAGAAACGCATCCGCTTCGTTCTCTTCTTCCTCGGTCAACAAGAGAGGTTCGGGGGTTCGAGGTGGCAAGACGTCCACGGGGGCATTCAAGACCGCCATTTCCTCGGGGGTCAGTGTTACATCTTTCTTCTTTTTAGTCCCTCCGGCTTCGCTTTTGGCTGCCGGCTGCGTGGCCACTCGACCATACTCATGTCTTTCTTTTCTTCAGGTCGCTGCTACTGGAACGTGAAAAAGAGGATGAGAGAGAGGGCGTCACCCCTTAAATGCCAAATCCTCGACCCCCTGCGGTGTGACGTGGTCGTTTCCGATTGGCCGGCGTCATCATAACGTGGTCTCGTTCGATAGGGTAAAAACCCACCCCCACCCGCCAGTCTCTATTAAAACCACACCCGACCCTCGCGTGCATCAAACAAAAAACAAACAATCCCTCGAGCATGGAGAAGGTATGCGTTTGCATCGACCTGGTTGGGTTCCAAATCCGGGGACGTTTTCTTTGCCGCGAAATGGGGTACTGCGATTGGACGCGACAGCATTCGGGCGTCGTCCATTACCATCTCCCCATCGAGTATCGAAAGTTATCGGACAAGGAGAAGATCACCGCCCGTTGGGTCATGCGCAACATTCACGGACTCCACTTTCGACCACCCCCCGACACCGTTGCCTACCCCCATCGACTCTTGGACACGCAAATCCGAGCTCTGTACGATCGATTTCGCACCGACGAGCGAGATACGGTGGCCTTCAAAGGGGGGCACGTGGAACAAGATCTCTTGGATCGACTCGGCATTCCCCACCTCGATCTCGAAACCTACGGGTGTCCCCCGTTTCGTAAAATGAAACGATTGGATCGCGTGGAAGGCTGCGGTTTTCGCGCCGACCCCTTTACGTCATCATTGCCCGCAAGTCGAATGCCATCATTTCGTGGATTGGATGTGACAACAATGCGGGTTGACGTTTCAGCCCACGTACAGATACCATTGGTCCGCCAACCCTCTTGCGCGGGGAAAGTCGACCATGGTATAATAAAAAGAACCCGCTTGCCCCGGCAAGATCTCATTTGTCGTTGTTATTTTTTCACACATGCTCCTCATTCTCATCCTCATGACGGTGGCCATGGAACTTCCCGTTTTGAACGAGTACACCATCATCACGGGTGGAGCGCCGGGGGTGGACGCCGAGGCGGAACGTCAGGCCCTCAATTTCGGGACTCGATTGGATGTGGTGATGGGCCCCATCGCCCTCGCCGTCAAACCATCACGCCCCTGACGGAAGAAGAGTTGAACCAAGCCGATTATCACTTCGTTGGCGCACAGACGCAATTGGGGAAAAAGGTGACCGACGCCATCACGGCCGAATACTTGAAACGAAACTTTTACATTGCGGCACGGACTAAAGCCGTCTATGCGTTTGGGTTCTTTACCTACAACAATAAACAGATGAAAGGATGGACGGGGTGGACCGTGGAATATGCCAAACAATTGCATCGAGAAATCTTTGCCTACGACCTCTTGACGTCGCGATGGTACAAGTACAACTATGGCATCGCCACCTTTCATTCAATGGGAAGCGGCAATTTTCCCCTCTTACACCTCCACAGTGCCATTGTGGGCTCCCGCTATGTGGACAATTACCCCGGATGGAAAGAGGCCCTCGCCGGATTATTCGAACGCACCCTGGCCGGTCGATGACGACGCCCAACTCATGAAACAAGGAGATCACTGCAAATGACACTTTGAACCAGAACTGTTTTATTTTTTATTACCACGATTAAAATTGTTTCTTTTAAAATAAATGTCACTTGAAAATAAATATTCCTTTTTAATGAATGTTTCTTTCAGTGTCTTTCTTTTTTCTACAGCTCGCCCTCCCGAAAAGCTTCCATCTTGTCTGCATCACATCCTAAGGCGCGGCAGTGGGGGCACTTGAAAAGTAACACCAATCGGCCATTTTGTTCCACCCAGCGCATCATACATGTGTTGTGGACCCAGCCACTACAGCAAAAAATCTTGTGGGTCCGCGCACGAACAAACTGCCTCGCCAGCGTGCCGTCCCGCTTCCTCCATTCCCGTACTGTTAGTTTCCTTTCTTCTAAGCAAATGACGCATTTCCGGTCCTCCTCTTTCTTCCTCTCCCTCTTTTCTTCAGGTCTTTCCCTCTCTTCTTCCATTTCGACCGAAAAAACATCAACATGGCCGTCGACAGACATCATCTTACGATTTGTGTTTTGGTTTGAGTTTGAAGCCATGCCTTCGGCCTTAAAATAGACCCCCTCGCACCCCCGGCCGGGATCTGGGGCGAGTGAAAATACCCATACCCCCAATGGGTACCCCGTTCCTTCCCAGCCTACAACATCATTCTCCCAAAGAGTATAAAAAGACTGCCGGCTTCACCTTTTCACGCCTCACTCAGTTCTTACGAGTCACACCATACAAAGATGGCGTCCCACCAAGCAGATGCGTCCACCTCTTCAATGACCGACCTGGAGGAGCATCCCGAGTAGGTGAGCCATAACGTCTTGTCGACGGCCACGAACCGATGAAAAAGAGACACCGAGGGCCCCTCTTCGAGTTTCAATTCACAACGTAAACGGATTATCGTTCGCGAAAGTTTAGGACACGACGTCGCGCATTCGATGCCAGCCTCCAGCAAAAAACGGATCTCCCACCTCCCCGCCGCTACGATGTGGGGTACGAAGTGAAAGAGGCATTTAATCGTGCAATCGATCGCATATTGGAGAAGGAACGCCTAAAGGATGAGGATATCCTGTTTTTTTACGTTGGATCATCCCACCTCTCTGCACTTCTTTGTTCACCGGAGTGTGAATGTCCCGGACAACTTACAAAAAATGGCGGAGACATTAATCTCCCAAGAAGCCTTCAAAATGAACGAATGTTTCAATGTGAACTTCATCACCCTGAAGAAACCCGGACATTAGCCCATGTCACGTGACTTTTGCCCCGACGAATTCTCCCAGTCGGGCATGGTACCCATGTCCCCGCTTGTCAACTAGCTTTTGTTTTCGTTACGTTGCTAATAAATGCATTTTTGTTTTTTCCCCTGGGTTTTTCCTGTTATTTTTTGTCCTTCTGGCCAAGCGGGATCTGGGACCCACCCAGCGAGCGGAATCCCGAACAATCCCGAACGATCCCGCGAGAGCTCGAGGAGATCACGAGCAATCCCGAGGGGATCCCGAGGGAACCCGAGCGGGATCTGGGACCCTTCTCCTTTAAGAAACTTTAAGAACCTTTAAGTCACCTTTAAGGACAGGATATGTTTCTTTCCGGTCGTTTGATACAATCACTTCCAGTCACTCACCACCCCACCCCTCCCCCCAACTTTTTTTTTATTTTTTTATTTTTTTCATTTTTTTTATTAATTTTATTACTAGTATTAAGCTTTACACAAAAATCAAATACTAATTAAATACGTACTGGATACATACTGGAAACATATATACAAAGTGAAAAAAAAAACAAAAAAAAAAACAAAAAAAAAACAAATTGCTGTGCTAAGTTTAGTCAATAGCTGGGATAAAGTTATTTGAAATAAAAGGTTTCCATTTTTCATTGAAAATATTTTTAGTTTTGTTTCTTACAGCTATATATCTTTCAACCATGGTGTTGTCATGAAATTGTAATTTGAAAACCTGAAAAGTTAGAGGTTCTTCTGTTAAACTACATTTGTAAATAAAATATTTTGTTATTAGCAGTGCTACGCTTAGCACTTGTTGGTACTTGAGCGGATGGATAGGTCCATATAAAAGGGTAACTTCAGACAGGTGTATATTTTCCTTCGTATTTTGTAACCACCATAAGTGGAAGTTTTTCCAAAAGGAAACGACTAGGGGGCATTTTACAAACATGTGCACAATTGTATGTCTTTCATTTTTACAAAGATAACAAGAATCATCTGATAATTAGTTGGCTTTCTTTAGCTTGTCTTTAGTATAAAGTATGTTGTGATTTATCTTGAATTGGAACATTGCTAGTTTTACGTTCTTTGTGACACTAAATGGCCAGTTATATATAACCGACACTTCAGACTGGTCTATTCCATATCCAATTATTCGATTTTCAGTGTTTGGTGGTTGAAGCTTACTTTTAACAATGATTTTGTGAAGGGCAGCGTTGGAGAGATTCTCTTCTGTGTCAAGCCAACTTGCGTTCGTCGTTTTGCCTTTCATGCAAAAAATGAGGTCATTTTTTCAACTCGGCCTCTGATTGGCTGACCCCTTTTTTCATTAATGCTAATTTATCATACTCGTTCCTGATTGGTCGACGGCAAACTAAAAGAATAGAGGTACGATATGAGCGTCCTATACTACTAATAGAAACTTCCGCGAAATCAGTCCTTTCCGCCGTTATTAGGAAAAGCATAGTGCGCAAATTCTTAGATTTAATTTCATTCTTGTCATTGAAACTGTAAGTATATAATCTATTTATAGATTTTAATAGAAATTTCCGCGAAAGCCGTCCTTTCCGCCGTTATTAGGAATATCCTACAGTCGACTGTCTAGCAGCGCTGGTAGTTTCCATGAAGGTTTTTTTTGTCCATCTTAAAGGAAGGGTGCTTTTGAATAAACTGAAGGCCTCTCAGTAAAAGTTATCTTACACGCAAAAGGTTTTGCAAACGAATTTAGCTATTTTTTGGTCAGCAAGAGCGGGAAATTTCCGACATTTGGTCCTATTTTGAAATTATACCCCGAAACCAATCAGCATGATGGTAGTTCCAGTTTTTTTTTATCGTGGCCGCGATTTTATCATTGTGCTCGATATTTCCGTGCATTCGCTCTTACAGTGCGGCGCCCAAAAGTGTGACCAATTTTTATTAATTCGCATTCTTTCGTGCAATTATCCAATCAAATGAGAGCACTTTTATTTTATGCGCATTCTTTCGTGCAATAGCCAATAAGAATTCAGAAATCAAAGAAGTCTCAACCAAAACAACGCAAACGAACAAGCGATGTTGCAGGAAAGTTGAAAACATCTGTTTAAGAATGCTTCAGGGCCTGTTCCTTTAACGATCTTTCAAGTCAAGTTTTCGTTTGTAACTTTGAAATCCTATGCTAGACTAAATTTGTAACTCCAAAATGGGAATTGTTGCTAAAAAAATTGTGAGATTCGACATCCGCTCAGCGCGATTTTGTTACAGCTTGTTTACATGAAGAGTTTCATTTCACTGCTCAGTCAAACAGATGGTCGACGATAAAGCTGAATAAAGTCAGCCCTACAGCCGATATAAAGATGTCTTTGCTTATTTAAATTTATATTATGGGGCTTTTGTTTATATTTTTACGGCTGTTTATAGAAGCCATGATTTGAGCGTGCTGACAGATGAGGGACTCCGCAGCGACTACATTGTCTCTCAAAATATAAAAGCGTTTTTTCCTGAACAAAATCCGGAAACGAAATACAAACCTTACCTTTAGTGCACCCAGGCTAGTCGATATTCGGTGAGATGGTCTCAGTGGTGAATAATTGCCACGTACAAACGGTTTAATCTATTCAAATTCAGCACGAGCTAAATAAACAAGTTTAGGGCATTTCTCGAGAATCTGATTCTGCTGATTCTACTTTTTAAAGATGTGAGATCTGATCGCAAGCGAGTATTTTGCAAAAACTTCCTACATGTAGCTTGCCGCAACAGCCGGCTGGTCCTCAATGAAAGATGAACAAAGTTTATTTTTATTTGACGCAGGATTTGAAGAGCATTGTTTTACAATTAGCGAGACACCGTGTGTAATGAATCAGCTCTATTAAATTCAATAGTTGTAACTCCGCCGAGATCATGCGGCGGTTTCGCTTTACTATACACAAAGATAACCACAAATACGGCAATTAGAACATAAATATACAATTACCTCAGGATATTGTTGAATTATTACATCAATGATGCTAGTAGGAAAAATAATTTTAAGTAATTATATATACTTCTGGCCGTGAAAAATGCATTCTTACAGCAATACTAAACTGATACGTCGCCTGGCCGAACGTTTACCGTTTACTTCAGCAGGTAAGCCGACGTTGATTTGCCAAAATTTGCCCTTCAACATTTTGCATTTCGGTGTTCTTTTCGAGGCCAAAAACGCCAAAGTTCAGCTAGAAAAGTGTCCACAATGGCATTCATGAAACAGCAATTTTGCCTTCGTAACATTACTTGTCACCTCGATTTTGTTCTTGCGGTTGGCTAGAACTATCTTTGCCTTCTGATTGGATAATCTGAACGAAAGAATGCGCATTAATTAAAAGTGCTCTCACATGATTGGATAATCGGCACGAAAGAATGCGAATTAATTAAAGGTGGTCACACTTTTGGGCGCCGCACTGTAATAGCTTAACGTAAAAATATCAAAACAAACTTACATAGTGTCCAACGCTGATAGATGAGAGAATATGTCTTGTGGAAAATGACTGATATCATTCCGGTGTATAACCCTATTAAGAGATAAATAACATGTTTCAAGTTGATAAAGAGTAAGCATGGTAAATCAGTCATTGATTAATAATTATTAAGTGAAATTAAGTTGAAAAGTGAGATTTTTCCAGGAAAAAATTGTCTGCTTGTCACTTGATTGGACTGCCATTGCTCTAGGACTATTGTCATTTCCGAATGAGAATAGACGAACTTATCAAATCACTTTCCATTCTTCAAACTACTGTATCGTAAAACCTAGTACCGTCATGTTTCTACGAAGACTGCTACATGTAAAAGCTTTAATTTCATTTTTTTATGGAAAACTATTGGGTAGCACTCGTAGATAAAGTAAAATGCTCTCTCAAATGTCGAAATATTGCACGACATTCAACTTTTGTGCTATTTCGGCCGTGGATAAAGCCAAATACTCGCTCGAAGCAAGATGGCGATCTAAGACTCAGGTTTGACTTTCTGCTATATTGTGGCGTCTCAGACTCCATGCCGAAGTTTTCTAACGTTTTACAGTATGTTCAATGGATATTAATGCACTAAAGAGTGCGAGGCTGTTACGAAATTCGAAATACTTCTCTCAAATAATTATTTTCCAGGTACTTTTCTTTTCCCGACCAATAAACAGCATCACATTTTCCTCCATTTCTTCTTGACAAAAATGATCAAGTTATTAGTAAACGCGTCTTTTTAAAAATAAGTAGCCCGTTAGGCTCCAAAAGTGGGACGTTTGGTCCTAGTTCCCACTTGAAATAGTCCATAGTCCATAGTCCTCAGTCTTAAGTCTTAAGTCCACTTTCTACTTTTTAGAGGCTGCAGTGTGTATTCGACACTTTGTAGGACACAGTTTAATTTCCATAGTCCACAAGTCACATTCATCGTTACACACTCTAGTTCATAATCCAGTGGTTTATAGTTCAGTCCACAGCTCATAATTTTACAGAACAAAATTTGCATCTACAATTCACAGCTATAAGTCCAGTCGAGAATCCAAAAGTTACGACCCTTAAAACATTATTCATAGTCCAGTCCACATTTCACATTACACGTTCCATATCTCAAAATCCCGATTCCACCATACACATTCTAGAGTATTCAACATTCCACAGTCCATAATCTACAGTAGTCCAGTCCCGAATTCAATTTTTTTACTCTGACGGGCTTGGTTCCTAGAAAAAAACGTCTCGTTTTGCAACGTCGTTTACACGAGTGTTTCTGTTGTTTTTTAGTTCCAAAAGTCTTGAAATCACCACTACACGCCGCGGGGACTGCTAAAGCATAGGCGTTATATTGTGCAGAGTTTGCGATAAAATTGACAATCAAATTAAAGTGGTACTATGATGAAAATTTTGCACTTCCCTTTCTCTTCAGTTTTGGAAAGTAGAAGTGCTGAATACTTAGCATGCCAAATTTTAGGTTCAAATTCCAACGGGAAGAGCAGTTATTTTAAACGTAAAGTTCAGCTTCGGCTTGCCGCTATTACTCGATTTAAAAATGGCCGAGAACCACAAAGAGAGCTAGATCTAGTTGGTTCGAGAGGAAGATGACGTCATATTCGCAACACAGCAATGGCCGCTTGGTTGTGTGGAAAGGCTGATCTCGCATAAACAAGACCTTTATTTTAATCCTGGTGGTTCTAGGGCCAGCACGGGCGCCGAAACATTCTCAAAAGGCATAATTTCTTTACACAAATCGTCTACGAGCCAGTTCTATGAGAGCTCAACGCGCCGAGCCGCTCAAGATGGATACTTTCTTTTGACAATATCAGGGGGAAACTCAACCGGTAGGAACCGCTTTTTAATAGCTTACTACTGCTACTGCCGCGAGATTTACTTTCCAAGGGAATTTGAGAGACTAAGTGACACGTGTGAGCCAGGAGGATTCGAATATTAACTGTTGATTGTTTTCATGAATATTGCGAAACAACAAATCGGGTGAGTGGCGTACATGTATGAGTTTTTTAAAAATACTCCAGAGACAAGAAGCTGTGTACAGCTTAAACTCGTGGCATACACCTTATTCCAAAATGGCGGGCAATTTATTATTGTTTTGTATGCATTTCAATTAGCCCCCTTTGCCTCATTTTCGCGTGAAAATTCTGTTGTATTTTGCACATGCTGACGAGGCAACAAGGGCTAATTAACATACATATACTAGCAGTAATCGGAGATCATGGAGACGCGTTCGAAGGAACTTCCGGCGGAAATGAGCCCGTGAAAAAACCAATAGGGGCGGCCATTTGGAAGAATCTCAAATTTTACTGCATGTAAACCACAGGACAACCAACACAAACCAAACTAGCAGTAATCACAGATAATGGAGACGCGTTCGAAGGAATTTCCGGCGGAAATGAGCCCCTGAAAAAAAACCAATAGGGGCGGCCATTTGGAAGACCGTCTACCAAAAAATCTCAAATTTGTCTCCAACACGAAATTAGGATTGCGTTCTTCGAACGCGATTATAATTGCGTTCTTCGAACGCGAAAAAAATAATAAATTGGCCACCATTTTGGAATAAGGTGTATTGTTAACTTCTTGCGTAGGGAACGACTAATTCTAACTTTATTGTGTTAGTAGTGAGTGGATTTTCCGAGTGAAATTCGAATTGGAATCAATGTGAACATTGACAAGGATTCTTCGTATCGATGAATATTTCTAATTGGAAACTGTATAAATCTTGTGGGGACTAGCGAATTATCGACAACTGATAATGACAGATTGTTCGCTGCGTCGTATTCAGAAGGTTTTTACTAATTGGGGTTTTCACTTACGTCATGTTAAAATTCAGAAGCATGCAACAACAGATTTCGATTCTAAAATGTCTATGGATTTGTAGAGTCGTAACGATTCATCTAAATGTTATTTCATATTAGAGCAGTGTTATCTAAATTTGCAATTTGAAATTTTCTTCCTTTCCCGTGCTAATAAAATAAAACATCAATATTTTTGTTTGTAATTTCAACAGTTTATTAACAAAGGTGTAAAAGAAAACCAACTTCAATGAACAAGTAATAAAAGTTTAGCAGTCGATAAAACAATGCACTAAACTACTCGAAATTGCAATTTCAACATATTAAAAAATTAACAAATAACTGAAACTGTGAGTTTCAAAGAACGCAACATCTGTCTTGGAAAGATAAGAAAAACGATAGAAATCTACTACAAGCAATGATTATGAAGGACTGCTAAGTAAATAATACAAGGGAAATAAGTTTAAACTGACTTGAGTTCTTTTACCACTCCAGACTTTCCATTGTATGTAATGGTTACATTCTCTAAAAGCAAGAGCATTTCTGCGATTTCTATTTCGGAAAAACTACTCAAGTCTCCTTCAATAACATTGTTTAGTACATCTTGAAACGCAATTACATGAATTTGTTGGTCATTAACATGGAAAAGTAATTTTGCACAAACAAAAGTAGAACAGAGGGAAGTTCTCATTGTATGTCCGCACCTGTCACAGTGTACAATGGTTTTCGAAGTCTCTTGAAGAATTTTTCTTGAACAATTGAGGCAAGCAGTAAATTGCTCTACTTTTTCAACTGTATGGAAGTTTTGTACTGTTACTGTTTCTGTGTCACTTTCGAATTGATGTTCTTCTGAAATTTCAAGTTCAGACAATGTTCCATCTGTTACTGCTGTAATGATTGAAGTTTCTGTGGTTGCTAGTTTTTTTGCCTCGTTCCAAACACGCACTTGAACTGGAGAAATGCGGTAAACATTTCCAGTTTTGATGTTTGCGATATGCTCCTCCCAAATATCAAGCGGAATTGATCCACTTGTATCTGCAATAGTGGCTTGAGCCAGGTGTAGTTTTTTTCGACCAGCAAGTTCCGTGTTGGAGACGTTAATGACCGTTGCACATACCGACACTTTATCCCATTCAGAACAAGAGGTCAAAATTTCTGCGACTGAAAGCAATGGCGATGCGGATACAGTATCTTGGAACTGAAAGGAATATTCGGTTTGGTTGGGAACGGATATGTTCGTCATGTCATTTATGATAAGTTTCTTACGATCGCTTGTGTACGTGAAGCGCTGAATTTTGACTGCTGTGCGGGACGTTTCACTGTCAGTTAGAATTTTACGTTTGTGCTTGGAGTAGAGCAACGCTTCTTGATAAGGTTTCTCTTCGGTCTGCAATAGTAGCGTAGAGTAGTCCATTGTGTCTTTTCGATTTCGTTTAGGTGGCGACAACTGGTGGACATACGCAATAACAACATCATCAGAACGTTTAGTCGGAGTGCAGCTGGCTGTCTTGGAAGCCGTTTGCTGACGTTGCGAGTTACTCCTGTCGGCGGTTTCTTTTATCAAGATTGGCGATGAATCAGAAGGACTTGGGTTTACTTCGTGGACTGTGTTGCTTTGTTCGTTCAGAGATAATTGGGAAGGTCTAGGCCTATTTGGAGTGGGTTTTGGGTTTTTGCCGGTCTTATCCCGCGAACGATTACGTAACGACATTATAGCTGTTTGTCTGCTATGGGCAAAAAGTTGATTTATTCCCTTTTATATGAATTTTGTACAACAGTGTTGCAAGTTTTGGATCGAAAGTAACCAATCAAAAAATGCCTAGGTTTTCTGAGAGGTCCGCAACAGCGTTGCAAGTTTTGGATCGAAAGTAACCAATCAAAAAATGCCTAGGTTTTCTGAGAGGTCCGCAGTTCGTTTCTACCATTTTTTTTTTTTTGGGGGGGGGGGTGGTTGATGAACTACGGCTACACTCGACCTTATCGCGGTCAAACGAGAGGAACCCGGGGGGGTACTTGGGTCAACTTTTGGTGGGTATGTGCCGCTGGCCTCTCAGAGCCTCTACCCCATTATAGTCTATTTTGTGGCCAATTATAGACCCCATCTTAGTCACTTTTGAGTAAATATAAATTTCGCAATTCCAACTTAGTCACTTTCTGTTTAGCCATCTACCTTGAGTTCGGAACACTTTTATCTAGGTCATCTTCAAATGAGTTGACACATTTATTAAATGTAGGAGACTTTACTCTTCACCTACAAACCTTCTGGTACATTTGTTAGCCGAAAATATTTACAAGCTAAAACTACCCAAAAAAAATACTTGCCAGAATTTTCTTACCCCAAAAAATTCCGACAATTTGCGACCCCATTCTAGTAACTCTATTGAAAATGCAACCCCTTTATAGTCAATCCAGTCGTGAAAATGCGACCCCATCCAGCGGCACATCCCCATTAGCCCATTACTAGGAAGTACCCCCCCCCCCCCCCCCGGGAGAGGAATTTGTAAAAGTTTAGCAAAGTACTTAAAATGTTTAAAGTTTAATATCTTGCGAATACAAACGGTTTGAAAGTTTACTAAAAAAGGTGTAAGCGTTTAAATACTGTGAACTGCAGAATTGTCGGCGCCATTTGCCAACATAATTTTTTTTATCAGGCGAAAAGAGTTTGGTCAGTTTTCAACGGAAGAAGCTGATCATTTTCAGAAAAATTAAAAGATAGTAACGTCAACTAAATTTTTTCTATACATTGTTGGTCATATTTGGACGTTTGACCGCGGTGGACAGTCGGCCCCCTTCCCGGGGGGGGGGGGGGGAGGGGAAGTGCCTCGCATATAAAAATGACGGGGGTGGTCGTCGGAAAACTTTCGAAAAGACCCCTAAAAGGTATCAGAATCTCATTTGTGGGCGTGGCTCAATGAAAATTATTTTTAACACCAATTTAACTGAGGCTGACAATTGTAATAGACAATTTCCGGTCAGTTTTTCCCCCCGGGACTAATCCACTAATTTTGCACCCTGAAAGGTACGACGAGCACTCTCGTCATTTTTATGTAGGAGTTTCTCCCCCCCCCCCCCCCCCCCCCAGGACTCGGCCACGATTACGTCGCAACGCGGTGGGGGAATGGTGTAAATTTGTTGTTAAACCGCTGGCTTAGATAACACGGTTTATGTTTGTCAAAACAGCTTTTCTGGCCACTGATGTGACGATAATTTGCCGAATTTTTCGCTTTGTTAGTTGATTATTTCGCTTCGGACTTTTTAATATGGCGTCGCAATGTTATGAACAGGAAATGTGCAGCGAATTTAATCGAAATGGCGACTGCAGCGTCGATTGCATAATCAAGTGAAGATTTGTCTACGATTTCGATGAGTACTGAGGAACATTTGGGTACAAGACAGAAACTTCAATGGAGAGGTTGACATGAGAGTGGAAATGGAAAACAATAACAAAGGTCAAGATGAATTAATCAATTATGATAAGAACAGTCTTGAGATCTTGATGCATGTAAAGATCTGCAGCAGTTATGATTTGTTAGATAATTTTTTGACTTAGAACTTAAGACTGAATTTAGACGAATTGGTTTTAATGAGCTGTTTTTTTTGTGCTAAAGACATAGATTAAACTTATTCATTTTTGATATTTGTTGTTGACCATGTCAGTCCCAGGTGTAGTTTTAGCTTTCGAGTCTGTGGTCGAAATCCTATGGTGTATGAATGCTATAGTGCAAGCATTCGAATGAAACCTCTTCGACAGTAATTTTGGATGGTATGATTTGTTTTTCAATATTACAAAATGAAATTTGGGAGTTTTTTTTTTTTAATTTTGATATTTGCAGTCTTGGGAGTTAAAGGGTTAGAAATGTAATATATCAATCTATACCTTTATGGCTAAAGGTATAGAATCGCTTTCCAAAAGATGTGTGGGGTTAAACATGATGAAACGATTTTACAGCAAATGGTGTTGTGTCTGAAATTGTGGAAATTTCCTGTTCAGGAGCAACAGCTTTCAATTATCTTTCATGCTTGAAAACATGATTTCTGGGGTCAGAGGATGCAGAGGAGTCAAATTTTATAGTAGTGTTTGGCAAAATCAGTCTTGGAGGGCACAATCCGTTTGTTTACTATTGAAATTATGCATCAATCAATTACAGCAGTGTACCTTGGGGCATTTAAACAGTTGTTTTTTTTTTCATGCCAGCCTTGGGGTATTTGCCAATTTTTTTGCAAAATGTTAATGCCTGGGCAATGGTGGAATTGACGGATGTATTTTGGGTGTTGACAACAAAGTTTCATTATTTTTTTATTTACTGTTGTCCAAGGAATTTGTATGGAGATGCCATTTATTTGGGTATGTAATCGGTTCAACATTGAAAGGAGTTGAATCTTTGTATGATCTTTGCAGTTGTCTTGCTTGCAAAAGGAGGTTGTTCTGTTTGAAATTATTAAAGGTGGCCTCACCATAGAGCATGTAATCCTTATATTTGAACCAAATGTATACAACATTAACATTAGAGTACCTCACGCAGATGTACACTATATAAAAGTACCAAAACAGTAACAAAATATCCATGACAAAATGACATTGGCTTAACCAAGCAGTGCGCTGTAAGCTGTTATAAATGGGGTTGACAGACCTACACGACTCCTGTTGTGTGTCCATTGTACTGTTTTAAGCCTTCAAGCACGTCTTTAAGCGGATCTCTGTAAAAATAAGACTGGCTAAACACTAGTACCACTCGTTGCTAAAAAGTATAAAGAAAGCATTTTATAAAGCTTTCCCAGTAAAACTTAAGAGAGAAATGCGCCCTTAGATCAGTTATGAATTTGTTCTCTTTGTTGATATTGACCTACACATGGTACAAAACAGTGACCATGCTGTAGATTATCTGTTGGGTGCCAAATCAAACGCTATTACAAAACAACGGAGGTTTATCCTAGCTCCACTAAGACACACTACTGAACTACAGATCTAACTATAAAGGAGCTAAAAATTATTGCAAGAATCCATTATACCATTGCAATGGAATTGTAAACTACAGGTTTTTGAGACTTGGATCTAAGATGCCTAAATGCGTGATGGGAAACACTTTCTCACAAGTCTTGCACACCGCAGACTTTAGACACTACTGAAATCACGGCCTGAGAAATTTAACGATCCTTGCATTTTCAAAGCGATAACAAACTTTAGCCGATTAGTATTTATCTTGCAACAAAAGTGAGCACAAAGAAACCACAATGTATGCCAATAGAGCTAGCACCAAACAGACATAAAGAAACATAATAATTCTAACGGCTCTATATAGCATGAAATCCTCCTATCAATTTGAGAGAGAATCCGCTGAGGTCAAAAGGTCAAAATATCAACAAAGAGAACAAATTCATAACTGATGTAAGGGTACATTTCTCTCTTAAGTTTTACTGGGAAAGCTTTATGCTTTCTTTATACTTTTTAGTGACGAGTAGTACTAGTGTTTAGCCAGTCTTATTTTCACAGAGAGTCGCTTAAAGACGTGCTTGAAGGCTTAAAACAGTACAATGGACACACAACAGGAGTCGTGTAGGTCTGTCAACCCCATTTATAGGGTCATGTCGCACCTCCGTTGAACAAGTTGTTTTATTGGCTCACCAAAACAATAGATGAATGACCTAAACAATGCCCCTATCCCTATAAACAATAGCAGGTACTGTTTTAGAACGGCCAATGAAAATAGAGGTTTATGAGAGGTACGACCCTACCGCATTTATAACGATTAAGTGTACTCCGTGTTAATTTGTTTTATATTGTGGACAACAAAGGTAAATCAAGAAATATTCATACATGTACATGCAAATAGGAGAGTATTAAACCAGATTTTGGAAAACAAGAATTTTGTTGTGAGGGGGTGGGTCATGTAATTTTCAACCTTTGATCAGGGGTGGGTCAGTCAATTTTGAGCCAAGAGGAAGGGGTGGGTCACTTGTTTTGCAACCACTGATTTCCCAAATGCTCCGCCCCCCCCCCCCCCCCCCCGCCTATACTTATTGACCAGTCCCTTAATTAGTCATTATGATAGATAGTAAATGTGTTGTAGGAAATGTTTATGACAATAACAAAAGGCAATATTTCTCTTTGGCCAAGAATAAAGATAACAAAAACAAATATATCATGTGTTGAATTCTCACCTAGCTGTCTCTTTGTTAAAATTGCCTCCCAATCTGTGATATAGCCACCCCTTCTGCTGAAAATATTTTTAGGAATCAGATTTCCAACACACCCAGGCATCCCATTTGGCACCTTAACATACCATGAACACCATTATTTGTGGTGACTTTCACAGTTGTGCTTACGCGTTAAAACAGATTCTTTTGAGAGCATATCTTTTGTTTTATTTAACTGTAACAAATTGCTGTTTATATTGAACATTAGGTTTCTGCCGTATAGTTATATACATGATGTAGCATTTTGCAGTACAGCACTGTATATGTCCAGTAAAACCAACAAGTTGCTGTCATTTTCAGACAGTTGACTTTTAATGTTGAAACAGGTTGGATACCTGTCTGTAACAATTGGATAACCATTTTATGTTGGTGTGCAATATTTTGTGCATGTGACATTCTTCAAGAAGTAGAATAAAGTAGACATCTTTACAGAAGGTGTAGCAAATGGGAAGTCATATTGCTGCATTACAGGGTTGCTTTTTCAATCAGTAGGTAATGAAGACATCTATTGTAAACTTGTTACCACAAATATTACCACCTACAACAGGTGTAGCAACACAGTGTGGTTGACTGCCATTTTAATTCAGTTAGTGGTATGCTTTTGCACTTATCATAAGGTTTGTAGAAAATAACCAGTAAGCAAAATGATGTTAACATTTTTATGTTATGGCCACAGTAGATAGTGTTGTGACAGGCTGTCCTCTGTAGATGTTGTACCCGCAAGTTGTAGATTGGATGGTATTATTGATGTAAGACTTTACTGCATTCTTCACCTTGTGTCTTGAATATTTTCTTGTTCTTTGTTGTTATCTAGTTGTACAAAGAACAGAGTACAAATTAAAAAAAATATATATTACCAGATTAGACCTCATCTTTACTTTTAAAAGTGGTACTTCCTGTTTTATGTAGATTGTACTCATGTCTACATAGTTATATGAGGAGGTTTTACCACCATGATTGCTCTGGTGGGTATGGAAAACAAATACTTACCTTAAGAAAATATGAAGGCTTTAAGGGGCTCAAGAAAAACCCCATATGCTGAGGCGTACAATGTGGAATGTACACCTTTCCAAGTTGTAAAGGTGTACATGTAGTGTCATGAAATAATGGTAGACAAGTATTGTATGGTCAATTAGTAAGATGTAACCATTTTG
Organism: Cladopsammia gracilis; assembly: GCA_022457155.1. Classification (NCBI taxonomy): domain Eukaryota; kingdom Metazoa; phylum Cnidaria; class Anthozoa; order Scleractinia; family Dendrophylliidae; genus Cladopsammia; species Cladopsammia gracilis. The sequence continues at coordinate 1,092,292 of JAJGOT010000185.1, read as the reverse complement.
TAAGGTTTTAAAGCCTTCTTAATCTTGGGTATTACTATGTCTGATGGTATACATTTAGTTAACGCAACTGACAAGCAAAGAAAAAAATAAGGAGATTTTTTTAAGTGCATATCCTGTATTGAATGTTTAGCCACTGTGGCAATTATATAAACTTTAAACATACTTTAATAGCTTCATGATCAGAATAATATACACTAACAACTGAATTCTGGACAAGGCTGAAGATTGACTGCTTGACATAGATGTGATCTAATAAACTCCCAGTTGAAAAAAAAGTGGGCCTTTGTACCATTTGTGTATATTCAAGTGTGTCCATCATTGTCTTGAGTTCTTTTACATCATTTTCATTAAAATAATTTATATTAAAGTCACCACAAATGATATCAATTGGATTTTTATCAACAATGTCTTTCAAGTTGTTAACATATTGATTTATGTTTGAGCTGTGTTTTCGATAAAGTAAAAGAACCGTTGTTCTTTGTAGTGAATGACTGCAACAAATTACAAATTTAAGTGCATTTATAGAACAAAAGTACTTGTGATTAACAATATCAACTGTTCTTCTGAAACAGACTGCTAAACTTGAATATCTGTCAGTATTGTCTTGTCTATAAAGTTCAAAAGGAGAAAGGTTTCTTCTAATGCCACCATCAAAATCAGTCGGTTTAAGTTGTGTTTCTGTAAGTAACAGGACATCTGAACTGAAAATTGTTGTGTCATGTTTAATATCAATGCTGTGTTTTTGAAGAGATCTTACATTTAAGAGGACAATACATACAGAACTGTCATTTTCAGACATGTAGTCTACTTGCTGGTTTAACTTTCTGTCTGCTTCAGCAATATCTCTAAGCCTTTGATATTCTTCATGGACTCGAGGATCTGCTCGTATATGCTTGGTGTCAACTTTTCCAATAATGTAGGTGTCTGACAATGATGTTGCACGACTCAATGCTACATATATCTGTCCATAATTAAATGATCTTTGTTTAAACAATTCAAAACTGACAACAGTCTTTTGCAATGTTAATCCTTGAACTTTGTGTACAGTACAAGCCCATGCTAATGTGAGAGGAAATTGTACCCTTTGCATTTCTGGAGATGACGGTTTATCTGGTCTTAATTTTATTCTGGCTAACACTGGCACAATGGGTACTACATTGTTTCCTTTGGCAAAAGAGTCTGTGGATTTATCTATTGTCACCCTGCCAGCACTTTGATCGTCAAATTTAACATAGACCTTAGTTGGCTTGTTAGTTTGGTCAACAGCTATTCTAACAGCACAACCCATTTGTCCATTTATAAGTCTGTCAGCAATGTCAATATTAGTTGTAAGCATTACTCTTGCCCCTTCTTTCATTAATATTTTGGAATCAAGGCCACCTGTTTCAGAACGTCCTCTTTTCAGTACTTTTTCAATATCTTCCTTTGTGACATGTGTTGGGTACTGGTCTACACTTTTAAACACAAACAGAGGTGTAGAAAGTCTTTGCAAAAGTGTTATATTATGTTCATCAACAGGGTTGTTTTCAGCCCATATATGAAGAGGATTTGTTGCATGATTGTTATCAGATAGTGATAATGATCTGCTTTGAATGATTTTGATATCATCTTCAGTTTGTGAACCAGTCCTAACTCTGTTCAAAAGATTAGTGAAATTACGGTCATTTTTTTGTCGCATTATCTCAGTTAACTCGATCATCTTGAAAACATGCCAAGGATGACACAAGTTGTAAACAGCATTTCTGTAATCTGTAAAAACCGGTTTACTACGTATTGGTGGAAGTTGATAGAGATCACCAACAGTGATGACACTTATTCCAGCAAACAGTTTGGAATTTGGTGTGCTAAAAATTTCTTTTAACCTATTATGTATATTCAGTAACATTGTGTTTGAAACCATAGAAATCTCATCAATGATTATAAGCTGTAGTCCTGCTAATGATATTCGTAATTGAGTTTTTTTTTTTGGTCTTTCATTGCAGGTAATTTCTCTCCACATTCTTTCGGGATTCCTAATGCAGTGTGTATAGTCGTTGCATTTATATTTATAGCTGAAACACCTGTTGGGGCCATCAAAAGCACTGTAGGCATTTCTGGATTTGATGAACCATGTCTAAATGTTTTCACTGCTGTATGGTAAATTGTTTTTATTAAGTGACTTTTGCCTGTACCACCACCTCCTGTGAGAAAGAGATACAATGGGTCTATTTGAGTTGCATGTTTTGTATTCAAATTCATCATTTTAGTTCTACTCCAGGTCAAAATAGTGTCATAAGCATACCGTTGGTTACAGTTCAAAGATCTGACAGATTTGCGAAGTTCATCATCTGCAATATCTGATGGTTGGGTATAAACTATTACTGCATTACAGGGTTGTTGATATTGTGCAGACTGTGCAAGATGCTCAGGTATTTGCTCATTGAAAGATTCATCAAGAGGCAAATTATTATCTAATTCATTACAGATGTCTGCATTTTGTTGATCATTGAAGGAATCAAATGAGTGTTGGTTATTCTTTACAAACTCAAAGGCTTTTTTTACTGCTTCGGCATCAGGTTCAAACTTCATTCTGTTGGTTTCAACAACAGATTGTACTTCTACTTCAGAGAACTTTGATGCATATGTTTGATCTTTAGCAATGAGGTCTGCACTTTCATCTCTCCAAGGAAAATACAAGAAAAGTAAATGGTGAAAAAATTTTTCAGGTTCCTTCCTTTTGTTGGGAGTATGAAACCTAACAACAGCTCTAACTTTTCTGCACTTCATAATTTCATTAGTATCCATTAATTTTATCTTATCTGGAAACGTTGTTATAGTACTTGTATTTATATGCTGGGTTTCAGCCACTGTGTCAGTAAGAACCTCTGGCTGTGCATCACTTGTTTCATCAGTTGGGAGTTTATAATCTTTGTAATAACATGCTGCAAACTCTGCTAAACATATTTTATCAATAGAACAAATTGACTTTGGTCTCTTACAGTAACGTTCAATAATATTTGACTTGAAGACATCTGTACTGTCATCTTCTAATTCATCAAGTTTGCTTTGGTTCTTTGGTATGTGAATCTGTTTTCTGCAAAATCTGTGTTTATATAAACTGTTTTTGGAAATATTTTCCTCAACCATAGTTCAGGCATGCATCTGTACACACATTCTTGTGCACTTACTTCCCTGGTAGAGAGAAAAGCAGCACCTACTTTTCTAAGGCTGTCTCTGGCACTTAAATTTGAATTTTTTGCTTCTTTTGCTGCATTTGTGATAGCCTGAGAGCATTCAGTTTCATCTTTTGTGAAGTAGGAACACACATATGTTATACATTTATAGTGATTAAAGACTGGCTGTAAGTCAACATTTGCTGCAAATCCTTCTATTCCCGCAAGAAAATAGTTGTTAATAAAGCAACTGTCTGTTGATCGTTTGAGATGCAACTCATAATCAGAATCAGCCGAAACAGACAAAGCCCAGTAATATTCTTGTTGAGAAACACCGGCGTTTGTCAAAACTTGTTCAGTCGATGCACCTGGGTGATATTCAGGTTTACTTGGATCTAAAATTTCATTAATTTTGGATTTTACAGCTGTGAGAATGTCAGCTCGTCTAGTAAGGATGCTAGCTTTCACTTCCTCACTAAAATCATCTGACATAGGCTTTGCGACAATTGTTCTGTCTGTGAAGAACTGACCAAAATTAAACCTGCATGGTATATTGCTATATTTTCTGCATGTTTTAGAGTGAGTGTGCTTCTGGTAAGTTGCAACCAATTCATGAAGGCGAGGTTCAGTATCCTTATTTGGAAGGCAAGCCTGAACATGTTTATCTATGAATTCTGTGTACACTTCTTCAGTCTCGTGTGTAAGTGTTGGACAATCAGCAGTCCAAACAAGTGCATGCAAATGAGGAGAACCTCTCATTTGAAATTCAATTCTCAGAGCATAATATATTATCTTACCAATGGGAGTGGCACTGCTCATTAAAACATCCTTAAAAAAGCATTCAACCCTGTACTGAAAATGCTTTGCAACAACAACTGGATTTAGGTTAAGCATTGAGCATCTGTCAGTATATGATAAACTTTGAACTTGTTCGTCTGTCATGTTTATGCCTTGTGTCCGTGCGATAATTTGAAACAGCTCAGGCCATCTTAGATCAGCACAAGATAAAGTCATAAACCATGTTGGAATGCCAAGCTGCTTGACCATAGCCACAACCTCATACATAAATTTCTGCCAGTAATTAGTAAGGTGGAGAGCCTGGAATCTGTCTCATGAACAAATAAGCTTGGTCTTTGCAAATAAGATTTTGCAATTTTTCTTTATTTGACCTTACTGTAGAGGCTGTCAGATGCTGACCACTTATTTTTCTTAAAGCAATGCTGATGGAATCAGATACTTTCTTCTGTTCTAGTAAGAACTGTGAAAAAAATAAGTACTCTGGATTTGTCGCAAATCTTCCACTATAATGTAAAAGTCGTGCATTGAAGTACTTAACTGGTGTTAGTTTAATGTCTCTGTCGGCTGTAAAACCAAATCTTCCCTTTGGAAATAACTTTGGAAATGCCATCTCTTCACACTGTTTGTCAGTCATGAATGAAACAGGATGCTTATTTTCTCCAGGTGCTATGTTGTAAATTTCATTTCCTAGTGATAAGTTACTTTCATTTACTTCTTCAATTATTACAGGATAATCTGGAATTACTGTCTGTAAACAACTCTCACTGATTGGTAGCCTATGTTCATTTAATGGATCATCAATCTCCTCACAAGATTCGGTAGTTGCAACGTTGCTGTGTTGCGAGTTTTTTTCAGTTATACCTGAATTATCATCACATGCCTGAAGAGTTGTTAAGTCTCTGTCAATGTTCTCAATGTCAATGGTTATGTCCTTACACAATGGATTGTTTGCCTTAAGCCACAGTAGAGCATTTAATAATAACTGTGGGCGTACAGCTTGAAAATAGACATGTCCTCTAAATTCTAGCTTCCTTTTTAGTTTTAACATGATAATTCCTGATCGTGCAGGAGGACGAGGCAAAACTGTACAAGTCTGTTCACAATCCACTGGAACATTGCAAATTGCACCTTTGACTTTTCTTTGTTGCCCTTTTGGCATTATCACTATCTTTTCAAAAACTATTCTTCGAGCAATTAAAATCTGTTCAAGTTTCTGAAGTACAGACAGTTCTGGAGGGATTTCATCCACATATAGATTATTATACACGGCTTGACATGGAATATTTCCCTTTGAAACCTTTGAGTGACAGGTTTTACAAATGTACTCTTTGTTATCAAATGACTTTCTATCAGTAAAAAGATGCTGATGTTGGCTATTGTACTTCTTCTTGACTAATGTTATAACTGCTTTTCTGTAAAGTAATCTGTTACATACAGAGCACACATAAAATGGCCCTTGTTTAATTTTTTCTTTAAACAATGTGATATAGTAGTTTAGATCGTATCTCTTGTTACGACAAACTGTTCTTACTTCTTTCCTCTTTGCAACTCTCAGCTTTTTCATCTGCACATCCATCAGATTATATTTGTTCTTTACATTTTGAATTTTCCGTCTTTTTTCTGCTGGTTCCATCTCATCATACTTCTGCTTACCCTTATTAAGGAGTTCCTTTTTTTGCATGTCGCTCATTGATTTGTATCTGTACTTTTGTTTTATTTTAGAAATAACAGTTTCTTTTTCTTTGGATCCATAGTTTTGTACTTTTTAGCATTTTTGGCACAAAGTTGTTGTTTACTTTTCATATCCATAGTTTGATACTTCTGAGTTTTTTTCTCTTTTTCCAGTGAAGTATAATAATCTTGACGCTTTTTTGCAAGTGATGCCTTTGCTGCAGATGATTTATGCTTTCTTACTGCTTGTTTCCTTTTTTTGTTTGACAGTTTGCATGAACATGAAACAAAGAGTATGCGATAATTTATTTGAAAACATTCAAATTTACTTTCCACAATGACACAAAGCATATCAACAAAGGAATCTATACTTAAAAAAACTTGGACTGCATGTGTTGCTTCACTACTAGATGCATCATATGCTAATACATTGTAGGTAAGCCTCCGATTTTTATTGTACTATAACACACAACTAATGCAGTAATTTGAAATCCATAACAAAAAGCCACAACTATTTTCCTTATTATCTAAAATAGAACTTTTAAGATGTTTCTTACTTGCATTTGACTTACAAGACAGTACTCCTTCACATTTGGCACCATAAATGACTTCAACAAATGCAGTAGCAATATCTAATTTCTTTGGGAAATCAGAAATTGGTATATGTTTGCCAAAAAAGACATTCTGATAAAGCAATTTTCCATATTCAATAATACTTTCTATAGTGTCAGAGTTCCAGTAGCTGCAAGACTACAGTGGAAAAGCAAATTGAATAAAGGGATATTGCACAACATTCCTTACATGAACAAAGATTTGCATCCTCGTTAAAACTTGATGTATTCTCTTCATGAAAAATTGTACTGTGATTTTCAATGCAAATCTGCATTTCAAATATGGTTACTCCTTTAAGCTCATAAGTAATGTTAGCTGATTGTATCCAAAATGTCTGGAAATATTCCACTAAATCACTCACACAATCTATTTCTATCAACGTACACGTTCCAAATGGATGGGTGTTACCAAATAAATCTTTGCTGTGAGAATCAAAAACTTTAAATGATCCACCATTAGGCACACAGTATATTGCTACAGTATAGCAACCAATTATTAAAATAAAAGCATTATAATTCGCTCTGAGCAAAGAATCAAATGCAGCTGCAAGTGAAATAACATAAGGAAAATCTGCTATAGGCAATGTATTTCCATTTAACATTCCACTGTAGCTTTCACTGTACCTCAGCTCATAGTTATTCTCAAACAAGCTAACCATGGCAGGCAAATCTGTCAACAACAGTAATGTTGTTTTACTTGATTTTAATAATGTTGAATACAGATTATTTCCAACATCCATAATTTCAATCAAGTCACCTTGTGAGCTAATTGAATTCCTAAAGTTAAAAATCAGAGCAGATAAACACATAGCTACACATTGACTGCCTGCATTTTTTGAACCAAATACTGCCATGTTACCTTGACTATATGGTGCAGCAATAGTTTTGTTTGGATCAACAACTGTGGGACCAGGATTTTTCTCAATGTCACTGCAGAGCAAAAATGTACAGTAATTAGTTCTCTGATTTAAGCTCTTAAAAACTGCCAGCTGTGGATTACCTTTGTTGTTTATGGTGGATATTTTTAGTGTTTTCTGTTGTTTTTGTTTCTTATGGTTAATTTCATTACAAGGGTTTCTTTGATTTCTTCCAAGATAATTATTTTTAGGCTTCAGTTTGGTTCTAGACGTATTCATTTTGCCAAAGAAACAGATGTAACAGTTGTACATATTTTCATAGTGAAGAGCAGCAACTTTGGTATAACAATGAATTTTTGATGACTGTGGAAAATTCCTTAAAATAGTCTTCCGAGCTAATCGTCTTACCTTTCTGCTTTTTCTAAAAACACGTGCGAGAAATTTCCGAGGTATTCTACTTGGCTCACGTGAACGAACTGTTAGACACTTTCGATGTTTTATTGAAACACTCACATGAAAATTATCATAACGAGATCGACAGTAAAATCGAGAGGCTGATGTTGACAAGCAATTTAGATGTAAGCTTGAGCTTGAGCTTAAGCTTATATCAACTTCAGCATTTGCATTACATAAGCTTAAGCTTAAACCAGAATTACAATTTTGAGATCCGACACTAACTGCAATATCACCACAAAACGTCTGTGACATTTTAAACAGATAAAGTACTTCAATTCTTCAATTCAATTTAACTGTTCTCACCTGCAATTTTCTCTTTTTTATCACCTTAGTTGACCGAGTCCTGTAGTTTCCCTTGATTCTTCAGTATCTTCAGATTAAATAGCTGAATGGCACTTTATCAGTTTACTCTGACAACTTCAGTCTGTAGTTATACACTTCAACAGTTTCAATTCCAAAGGCAAGTTATTTCTATATTGATCAGTTCAGTATAACAGCTTCACTATTCAGTTTCACTTCGCAGTTTCACTTTGCAACGACAATCACAGTCCCACGTCAAAACTGTAGCCGATGTAAACTTTAGTGTGGACTATGCTTATCAATGTGCGTGTTTGATATATCCACTATATGGCACAAAACACAGCACACTATCACCAACCTTCTTGTAGAAACTCCTTGCAGAACAAAACTTCGAAAATTTAAGCATACAGTGTACCTGAACTCGACCCTTCGATCACGGAGTGATCAAAAAGTATTTAGGCTAGAATTGCGCATTCGTACAAGCCATGAGCTACTAAAATCACAGGTGAACCAAGCACAATATGCGAGTAGGGAAACTGGGTACTAGAATTGAGCTTTGTTTAGCTTTGTTTTGCTTTGCAACATTTGCGAAAATTTCTGCACGAAATTTACAACTTTTCTCTTAAAAAGTACAAATGAAGTTTGAAATAAAGTGTTAACATGTAACCTGGTGTATTTGTTTGTTCATTGGGTCCCTCCATGGCCTGTATTTGAGTATTTTCTTCCATGCGCTACATCATGTATAAAAGCTAAACAAAGCTCAATTCTAGTACCCAGTTTCCCTACTCGCATATTGTGCTTGGTTCACCTGTGCTAAAATATGCGTGCATAAATTTGCATGCGCTAATGTGACACGAAAAAAAAACAAGAAAAGTCAACGCCGGATTTACAACTCGTGTGCTGCGCCACGAGTAATAAGCTTATTACTTGTCATACAAACTAATAGCTTATGGCGTAAATTGGCCAGGTTGTTTCTGAATATTTTTTTTACATTTTAAAGGGGTAACGTCAAGGGGATTTTGCTTCGTTGTTCAAAACTGTACTAAATATTTAACTAAGTACATTTGGCTCTTCAATAAAAGGCTTTTAAGAGTACCAAGAGAAAAAATATCAAGTGATTCCTTCAACGAGAACAAGTAATAGGATTTAAATGATTTTTCCAAGGCACAAAGTAATAACCATTTTTTTTATTTGAAGTTGCAATCCAGTCCCATCCAGACCATCCGCAGTCATAGACACATAGTTATAATTTATTGTTAACAAAATTGAAGCATTATTTTTGGATATCCTTTACAAATGTTTTTTGGCTTTTCAAAGTGATACTAGAAAAGGTGACATTGCCCTAGGCATGAAACATTTCTGGGTATAATCAAGATAGCATACTCCATTTAAATTTGTTCCTTTTAGTCATATATGTTTGGATTTAACATTAAAATATACCCAAAATGAAACTGTGAGGCAATATCTCCCAAGGTGGCCTCCGTCCAAGCACTCAGAGTGAGTGTGATCTAGTGAGCAATGTTGGATATTACCCAGCCACTTTTTGTGTGTGTTTGCAATTCCTCCTTTCGTTGACTTTCCTATTAATGGAGAATCTGACCCAGCAAACAGAATGTGAACATGTCAGCTAACTACTGAACTGCCAAGCCATCACGCTTTCTTTTAAAGGTACAGTTAAATGCAATTAGATTTCTTTTATTTCAACGCTGTTGGAAGGGTAATATCAAAGAAAAAACATATTGGATTTAATTCTACAGGGACAGAGGAAACAATAATGAATTGCCAGTATTAAGCAGTGTCTATAAAGCAGAGCTCCATACACAATGTATATAAGCAAGATTAACTTTTTTGTTTACAAATCATTTCATTTAAGCCTACAACCGTGGACAAAATAACTTGGGACACTTAAGAAAATACTACACAATGACAATGTTTTTCGAAGAGAGAAACTATCGTTCCATTTCCTAGTCTCCCTTTCCCCCAATACAAAGTTGAGACATTGTGGCTTGGTTATATGCATAAAACTCAACATTATATTGGGGGTGGGAAGGGGGAGGTAACGACAAAGACAAATTTGTGGCGAAAACGGTTAAGTGTCCCAAAACTTCTGACCAAGATTGTCGGAATGTGTTTCTGTTTAAATTGCTCATTTTCGCTAGAAAATAACCAAATATTGTGACTGAGGTGCAGATCCAATGGTTTAACTGTGCATTAGGGTGTTTAGCATTAGAAAAATAAACGTGACATAACAAAATATGGGGGGAGGGGTGGGTAAGTTATATGTAAGTCACATTGTAACGGAAACAGGTCTTGGTTTGATATAATCAATCAGTCTTTTATTTTTTAAAGTCGGCCTTATGGCCAATGATGACCATATCTCTAAAAGAAAAGAAATGATGAATTTGCAATAAATGTTATGCCTATTTGACCAAGCAAACGCTCTACATGGGTAAGCTTGTAAACGGATGTTTATTGCAAGAACCCCCAAAAAAGATAAAGACTCACTATTTTTTGTCTCTATGAGCATAAATTCGCGCTTCGATTGAAAGAGTTTCGTTTTCTTTGAAACAAAATTTAACATGCTAGCTTACCGGAAATTTGAATCCGGAGTTAAAGTCACGCACATCATGTGTCATTATTAATGAGTAACGACAACAGTACTCGGCAACAGTACTCACCAGCATTTCCTTCTTTTCTCTTGCTCGAGCACCGAAGAAGTATAGAAGAAGAAGTATTGTTTACGGAGGTAGTCTGTATCAGTACTGCACGTTTTATTCGATTTTCAACAGTATTCAGTATATTAGCGTTAAAGTAAACAAGAAATCAAATATTTCTCATCTTGGTTATGAGTGAGTACTGTTGATAAACTTACAAATTCAACAACTGTTCGGCAGTTTTGAATGTAATTACATTGAATAGACTATTTCTCATATATTGCAATAGAAAACGTTAGTGAACGCGCGCATTTTCTGTTGTTAGGCTTGAAAATTCGTGTGAGTACTGTCGAATTTCAGCCGAGAACTGTTCACACGGCACTTCCGGTGCTAACACAAATGTGTATTTTTCAACATTTAGGCGTCTTTTTTCTTTAAAATCGCACTGCTAGTGGAAAAAGACACTTCTTTCATCATATAGACAACGTGCTTTTTATCAGTAATAGGAACAGTTCCATATTTGCGCTTCTTATGACTAAAAAAGAAACTACACAAAGTTCACGGAATGCGACGCTTGAAATTTGAATTAAAAGACACCCAAAAACTGTACTGTATGTGACCCAAAACTGTAGTACTTACGTTCATGATCATCACTTGCGGCAGCTACTGCCACTACTGGCTCTCTATTTATGCTGCTAAAGGCTTTTTTTCAAGCGACGGACCTGTCCCTTTCAAATTCTCTTTCGGACAACCGTGGACAAAATAACTTGGGACACTTAAGAAAATACTGCACAATGACAATGTTTTTCGAAGAGAGAAACTATCGTTCCACTTCCTAGTCTCCCCTCCCCCCCCCCCCCCCCAATACAAAGTTGCGACATTGTGGCTTGGTTATATGCATAAAACAACATTGTATTGGGGGTGGGGAGGGGGAGGTAACGACAAAGACAAACTTGTCGCGAGAAAGGTCAAGTGTCCCAAAACTTCTGACCAAGATTGTAGTTCTCATTTACTGCCATTTTCTGTTATTTTTTGTTTTTCATTGAGCTCCTGGCTCAGCACATAAAGTGACTGTACAGTATTGACATTTTTCACTCATAAAGTACTTATTTTTAGCCAAGAAAGTACTCTCTTGTTGACATTTTTCGCTCACAAAGTACTATTTTTAGCCAGAAAGTACTCTCTTGCTAAATAACAGGTTCATGTAAGGTAAAAGTAAATGGAGCCAATCAGGCCAAAAGATGCAGGATTTTCACAGAAGAAAAGGACTAAATACATTTTAGGTCAAAATATATTTTCAAAGGTGTAGGATGTTTATGTCTAACCGAATCTCTTTTAAATCAGCTAATGGTATTTTGTTTTCGATAATAAAACACAATTTATTGCAAGTGAAAAATGTCAAAATTCAGAATTGGCTCTTTATGCACCTAGCAACTCAATATATCCCAGGTATATTGCAGGTTAGGTACCATTAGATAAATGATCAAGGTGTTTATTTACAAACTGATGTGCTTCGAGGAGGTATTTCTGGTATGTACTGGAAATATTCTGCTTGTGATGTTCTCTAGGAAGGGCCTTCATCATATCTGCATAGTTGAACTGAACTCAACTTTGCAGGCAATTGCAGGGGGGTTTAATTGAGGATTTTCAGTTTGTCAAATGTCCAAGATATTTGAAGTTTGACTGTCACATGATCTGCTATTTTGCAGAGCCTTCTCTGTGGCCATGAGATCCTGGCTTTACTAAAGCATTAAAGAGCAGAATAAGAAACCACAGTATTGCCTTGACTATGTGTTGATCTCTTGTGCTAAACTACAATGTATTCCTTTCACCCACACACTGTTGAAACAGTAATCAGTTTTAAGGCAACAAAATGAAAGATGATATAACAAAGAATAAATATTAAGTAGTATAAGAGTTGGGGGCATCAGATCAAAAATAATTATTTTTGATCTGATACCAACCCAACTCTATACTACTTTCCATATGATGGTAACCAGTTTTTTCGTTTACATTTAATGTAAACCAGTTTTTGGAAAACTATATGTTTCCATAAAATAATTAAACTATATGTTTCCATAAAATAATTAAACTATATGTTTCCATAAAATAATTAAACTATATGTTTCCATATAATGGCAAAAATAAAATGGAAATATTAAATGGTAAAATCAAATGAAACTATATGTTAATAAAAACAAAATGGTAGGTTTATTCCATTGCGTGATTTCCTTTGCGTGACATGATTCTCGGAAATCTATATGTTTTTTAAATATAAGAGTGCGTTCACTAAAAAAGCAGTTTTGCATTGGAATTTTGGCATGGTTCCATGCGTTCTCTCTCTTCGGATGGTTTAAAATGTTGGACATTATAAAGGATCCTTGAAAAGAAATAATATATTTTCTTCAAATAAATGAATACCAATATGTGAGTAGGGAAAAAATGATCAATTTAATGAAAGAATGATGAGTTTAATTTTTTAAGACATAGTGCCCGTATGCGTAACTGTTGATTCCGTCTTCTAGTATATATCGTTTGTCATCAAAGCAACTGAGTGATACTTTATTGATTTCATAACTTCCTAATTGATGATTTTGACTCCTAATTGTTTTTATTTGATGGTGCATCTGTTTATTATTGAAGAGTGTGTCTTTATAGTTTTCATGTTGGATTTCATTTTTAATGACATTCTTTTTTATTCCTTTTGCTGTTTTTCCACCTTTTTAATCGTCTTTCATGTAGCTATACATTTTTGATCGTAGACCGACGAATTCATAAATGGGAACTCCTGCGGCTTTATCTTTGAATTTACCAATTACTTTTTTATTTAACTTATTAAAATACGGTGAGCTTTCAGGGTAGTCGCTGTTATCGAATTTATCTTTATCGTTCCAGAAATCCCTATAGACGTCTTCGGTTTCGATTTCATAGGTTAGGGAGTCTGTATCGGTAAAGAGCAGCTTAGCTTTATTACCATACTTATCTTTGATATAGTTATAATGAAACTCATACATTAATGTCTTACTAAGATCTAGAATACACATACCCACATATGCCGGCCTGTTTAGGGTTAGTGTTTCTTTGATCTTATGAACGGCTACTTACATAAGTAGGTTTGGCAGCCATTTTAATAGTTTCTTTTCATCAGTTACTAATCTGACATCAACTCTCTTTCTTAAGTTTTCCATTGTTTTACCAAAAACACTATTATTCATAAGTTTGAAAAAATCTTTTTCAAAAGCATTTTTAGCATTCTTTCGTTTGTTGGTGTTGAAGTCAATGTATTGTTTAAGCCAAGGTGACTGATTAAATTCTAATACTCGATGAACTTTAATGACTTTTAATCCAAGATCTGTATATAATTGAAGGTTTCTATAATGTAGAACGTATTTTTCTTTGTTTCTTAAAGTTGGAATCAGTTTTTGTACGAGACCTGTTGATATATTATATTTATTCGCAATGTTTTTACAATATTCAGACAACATGTCTTTAGTTATTTTTATCTTTTCTGGTCCTAATGGGTAGTCATTGTGAAGATTATGCAGTTCTTTAGGATATTCTAAATCAACTTCTAGTATCAAACCCTTTTTACTGTCTTCTTTGTACTTATCCAGGTTAATATTGTCAATCTGGTTTTTAGTCATCCATTTGAAACCACCAGTTGGTAAATATTGACTCATCGCCCAACCATACAGATTGTTCGCGTCTAGATACATAATATACTTTGAGGGCGTCTTTTTATTGTATGATTTGATATATTTATTGTTAGCTTTACCGTATCGATTGGCTTTATACGATATACCACCACGCATACCCTTTTCAATGAATTGAAACATATCAATATCAACCATAAGCTCTAATTTAATGTTAGTCATTTTTAGCATAGCATCCCATGACAAACCAGGAGATGTGAAATAATGACATGGATCAAGTTTATTGTATTCTAAGCATGTTTTCCTAAAGTTTTCAAACACATCAGCCAATAGAAGGATATCAGATTTTAAATACAAGTCATGATACTCACCCATTGTTTTAAGCATGAATGTTTCCCATACAGTCTGAGCATGTTGATAGTCTTTATTGCTTATATGCTCATTATTCATGATACTAAAAAAGTCTTCTTTAGTTGGTAGTTTTTCATTGAATTTATCAAAACTGTCCATGTAGTCATAAGGATATACTCCTTTTCGAGCCATTAAATCAAGCTCTTTACCTTTAAATTTTTGAGTGGTATATTTTAATAATTCTCTTGGTAGATTACTAACTAGTTTATCCAAGCTAGAGCTCATAAATTGGAAACTATCAATGAAGGTAAGGTGATTGCCAAGTATGAAAGCCATATATTTCTCCATGTTGTTGGGTATAGCATTAATATTCATCTGTATCTTCTCTCCTTTCTTGTTTTTGTATGCATGTTTCTTAACAATAGCTCCAATTTCTTGCATTATAAAATGACTGTCATATCCTCTTAAGTTGTGGAATATAACTGGAATTTTTATTTCTTCTGGATTTACTCTAAGTTTCAGATTACATTCTTGATGAGCAGAGCCTCTGTATTTACTGGTAATATGACAATGGTCTCGAACTCGAATGTCCTTATCAGTATATTTTTTATTACAAATATGACATTCTTTGGCTTTTTGAAATTCCTCTTCATCATCTTTTGTCATTTTTAATGGTTTGTTAAATTCCTTTTTCATAATATTTTTACAATATTTAACTTCTTTTATCATTTTTTCCATGAATTTGTACACAGCCTTTTCACCTCTGTAAATTTGTATTGGTTTGGTATGTTTATCATCATAACAACAAACGACCTTATATCCATAACCACAGTCTGTATGCTTCTGATAAGCCTCTGTGTATGATTTATCATTATTGGGTTGACACCCATGTATTTTTTCAGTAATAGCCTCAAAATCTGCATAAATGACGAATGGTACTGGTAGTTGTTTATGAAAGTTGTTGAATCTTAGTATATTATTATCCTTCTCAGGCATTTTTATCGCTTGTGTG
This sequence comes from Cladopsammia gracilis, assembly GCA_022457155.1. Classification (NCBI taxonomy): domain Eukaryota; kingdom Metazoa; phylum Cnidaria; class Anthozoa; order Scleractinia; family Dendrophylliidae; genus Cladopsammia; species Cladopsammia gracilis. The sequence goes on along the minus strand of JAJGOT010000185.1, from coordinate 1,076,777 downwards.
CCATTCACTTGTATACAGTTTTCTTTTTGATCAGTTAATACTCTTTCAGAGCTGAAGCATTGAAGACAATACATGCAGAAATGTTTTCTTTCTTTGTGTTTTGTCTGATTGTACATTAACTTGTTAAAATCTTTAATCAAGACATAGTGCTTGTTTTCATTTTCTGTTATAAGAAGCAGATTCAAACGGTCTGCATATTTTTCTTTTGAAACATAAATTGGATATGGTTGTTTATCTTCATAACCGAAAACATTTATGTTGATAATCTTGTTTTTCAATCTTGTTGTACTGTTTGGTGGTTACTGGGAATTCAATCCCCGAATAATCTAAAGTTTTAATGAATTGCTTGTCAACTTTTTCTTATTCTCTGTGGGTATTTGTCTTGAGGATTCAAATGTCTAATGTGACACCACCTAAAGCATTCATTATCCTCATTTTTCATGTTGATCAATCCCTTCGCACTGTTTATGAGTTCTTGGGGTAGTTTAATATATGAAGAGCCTCTCATTGGTTGATATTTTACAACATTAAGATAATGGTTTTCAACTGATTTAACAGTCCAACCAGACCCTTCAGATATCCATTGAGCAATTTTATTTATTATCTCTTGTTTAGACATTTGTAATGCTTCGTGGATTTCTGTTTGGTTAATAATTGTTTTTGCTGTGCTATTGAAATATGCTGTTTTAAATATGATTTCATCATCAGACATTTTTGTAAATGTTACCTTAAGCGTTTCAACAAATTTTAGACCTTTCATAGATGTGAGTATATTTGTAATATGATATGCAGCAGCCTTTCTTGTGTTTTGTAGTTGCACCAGCGGGTCTTTGTCATTTTTTATATTAATTTCAAAAGACTTTGTATAGCCTTTCAGAGCTTTATCTGTTTGCTCTATTTTAGTTCTTGGTGCTGGCACTGGTTTATCCATGAATTCCAATGGTGGAAGAATTATATTGCTTTCATAATCTTGAACCATTTGATTTATACTCTTACGAGGTGTTGGGATTGGTCTAATTGGTTTGGTATCATCTACCACAGTAATTTCAGGCTTCTTCTCTTGCTTTTTGGCTTTATCATGTCATTCTTTTAACAGCATATTCATCAACTGACTTTTGCTGTATTTTTTCAGATCTTTTTTATTCATTTCTATAAGTTTAGATTTTTCTGATTTCATTTATATATATTATAACTATAGATAATCTTTTAAATAGTTTCACAAAAGTGCGGTTAAACTTTGTCAAGAATTCAAATGATCCTGTCATGGATCCTTCAAACTATATAAAATAATTTATTTTTTACGTGTTATTTCGATTATCTTATTCATTATATCACGTACTCTGTTATTAATATGCTTTTTTGTTTTGACATGACAGGATTTCCCAGCAAGTGTGTAATTTTTACCATTTTTGCAAATGTCGCAATACCACTCTTTATTTAACATATATACTGTCTTATGGTTTTTTCTTTCTTCATCAGTATAAACTCTTGGCCTTCCACGACCTCTCTTGACATTTTGATTTTCCATATATTAATAATTCTATAGATATTATTTTAAATAGTTTCACAAAAGTGTGGTTAAACTTGGTCAAGAATTATAATGATTAGTGTCAAATAGCCAGAAACAATTATATATTTTTGGCTACAAAATAGTAAATAAACAGTATATACTGTATCGTTTGATATAATATATATTATATAAAAATGTTTAAAAATCTCCATTCAAGAACGTTTTGATATATGACATATCATCAACTTTGGTTGATTTCAAAAACATCGTACGAACTGTCATATCTATCGAGTTCTATATCATTTGTAATTATCTCGTCATTATTCATTATACATATATGTTAGATATTTTTAACGTCCTTTAGAGGTACCCATGAATTGAACTCTTTTGGATAACCAGACCATGAAACTAGAGCTTGTTTTTTCTTATAGTCTCTTTTGATTACTTTATCAATACGGAATATATCTTGTTGAGCTAATTGTAATTCTTCAGGGTAAAATGATCCTTCTGTTGCTTCATTATTGAGATCTTTCAATTTGTATATTATTGGATTGGAATATTGGATTTTATCAACTGTAAATACCTCTTCAGACCAATTTGGAGTATATCCTTTATCAAATACCTTTCTTTTATACTTTGAAATTCTAACCTTATCACCAACTTTGAATTTTACTTTTGATGATGATGGTTCCATATCACCATATAGATTGAAATAAACAGTTCCTTCATTCTTTTTCTTAGATGCTTCAAGCGGTGACATTTTTATTGAACTGTGCTTAGTGTTGTTGTATTTTTTAACCAAATCATCTAAAATATTATGCCAAACAGTATTATTTTGAACTGTGAATTGTTTATACATTCTGGTTTTCAAAGTGCGATTAAAACGTTCAATCACAACAGCTTTACCTTCATTAAAAGTGGAATACATCTCAATATTGTTTTGTTTCAACCACTCCTTGAAAGTTTTATTATAAAATTCAGATCCTTCATCAACCCAGAGATATTTCGGTTTTCTTTTATACTTTTTTATGATGTCGTTAAATGCATCAGTAATTGAAATACCTGTTTTGTTTTTTAGTGGTATAGCCCAAGCAAATTTACTGAATACATCTATTACAGTCAATATGTATTTGAATCCTTTATTCCATTTTGAGAGTTTATCCATAAAAACGAGATCTGCACTCCAAATATCATCTATTCCATTAACAATAACTCTTCTAGTTCTGAATTTTCGTTTGATTGGCTTATGTAATTCATCGGCTAATTGTTGAGCCCAATCATTTTTACTCAACGCCGCTTTCCGTTTTTTGGCTTCCTTTTTTTAACACCAAGACCTAGGTTCTGCTTCGTATTGATAACATTTCTTGCCAACCAATGACCCCATTGTCTCTCATCATATGGTACTTCATCTAAAGCTTTGACCATTTTTCTGTCTGCTCTATTCTTGCACTTTCTGTCGTCTTTACAAACACTATAATCAACATCGTGCTGCATGGCAATGGCATCCGTTCTTCCAGTCGGTTTATCATATATTTCTAATATTTGGCCAGTGTTTGGATCATATTTTAATTGTTTATCAATAGGATTATATGGTCCTGTATAACGATGACCAGGTAAAGTAAATCCTCTTTTGGGTTTTGGTAATTTACCAATCATTTTATGAATATCAATATTTCCTCCATCTAAATCAGGTCTATCTGTTTTATATTTAATATTGGGTCTAACTTTAGTTGATAATTGATTTAGCATATCTGAAGTAGTCTTTTGCAAAAATGGTTTGGATTTTTCCAATGCAAAATTCACTGCTTTTTTCTGCATATTTTTATTTCTCATTAATTCACTTAATCCATATCGGCTCATTTCAACAGCTTTTTTACCTAACCAAGGTATAGCATGCATTGTTAATCCTTCCATTGCTAATTCTCCTAAGCCCGCCCCCTGAGACGGGCTTTTTAGTTTCCCTTTTTTTTTTTACAAATTTAGTCTTTGTTATACCACATTCGGCACAAGTGCATTTCAACATAGTTCGACCATTTTTAGTTTTCACATATCGTTCGCTTCCTGGTATACATTCAGTGACTTCCTTCTGTTTAACACAGTATGATTTTACCATTATATATATAAGTTAGATATTTTTGAAATAATTGATTAGGAATCGATGATTAACACTATGATCACGAACATTAAATGATGTATTGTGAATAGTTTCTAAAATAGTTTTACCCTTCTGTCTTTCATATAGATAGTATAAACACCAATAACCACACAGAACAGAATCTCGTTCTTGTATTTCATCTCCAGAATAAATTATTTGTTTTCCACTTGTTGATAAATACGTTTGAACCTCAATCGGCATAATCAACCCAAATGGATCAAAGTATTCACAATATTTACCAATATTCCTATAACAAACCCAATGAGTTCCAGGGCCGATTTGACTGTCCAGATTTATAATACCACATTCTTTTTTTAATATTTCATCTGGTAAATTGTCTCGACTGAATATACCTCTAAAATGTTTTATGTTCAGTTTATTAATCCATCTCATTAGATCGAGATTGCTGAGGGGCTTATTAATGAATCTTACAGAATTGCTCCGATTAATGGGATTGAGTTGAATGGGCTGTTTTTTCCTAATAGCAGTCCCTTGCCTTTTTTCCCTTTGCGTTTTTTGGGGGCTTTTTTTTTGGTTGGTAGTCCCATACCAATATGATTTTTCATTTGTTCCCATGTTTCAAAAAAAGGGGGTGGTTGAAGCATATATGGATTAATTAATCCTCCTTTTGATTTTGGTGAAGGAGGAACATAAACTGGTAACGATCTTCTAGATCGTTGTCTATCAACTTGAAGGCCTTTACCAAATAGTTTTGAAGCTAATTCGATTGCTATAGGAATGCCGATGCTTGCTAAGAGGCCTGCGAAACCACCTGTTTGTTGTTTTTTAGTTGGTTTAATAACAACACCTGAACCTGTTTGTAATGCAGTTAGTATTTGCTTTTTCTGTGAAGCAGATAGCCAATCTTTGTATTTAATTAATTGATTTACTTTATTTTGAGGAATCATAAAACCACCTGTTTGTCCCTTTCCAAAAATCTTATCAATTCCAAGACTTCCTAATGCACTCAAAGCACCTGTTGCAAGAGCTGGAACCGCTTTTGATACTGCTTTTGTGGCATAAGGTAATAGTTTAGTTCCCATAGAAAACAATGATGACCATAGACTACCACCATGTTTTACAGCTTTTCTTATCTGTGTCTTACTAATTTTAATATCAGCACCAACACCATTCTTCATTGCTCTTTTTATTTTGTTTATCTGGGTTTTAGTAAGCATGAGCTCATCTTAACCACTTAGCTCATTGTTAGCCAATCGGATTGTTATTGCTGAATTATTTTGATAAGCTCTTGCTAATTTTTGTCTTTGTCCTTTTGACAGACTAACTCCATGAGAATAATACGTTGTCATTCTTGTATATATTTATACGTTATATAAAATTTTGGTTTACAAAACGTATTTAACTAAGGAATTAATATCCATTATTGACTAAAGAATTAAAATAAAATCAAATTTAAGATCGAATTAGCAATTTACCATCAGTCTGTTGCAATTCTACTTCTTTCTCATACAGGATCAAAGCATAAACAGAATAAGGTGTTGCAGTTGTTCAAGATAGTTCATATTTGAAAGAAAGCTTTGTGGTTCCGTCTCTGATATCCATTTTTTGATTTGTTAAGTCAAAGTACAGGAATGGAAATATCGACCTGAAATTACTTCTATTGAGTAATGTACCTCCACTGTAATCATTTTTTGCATGAACGTATTTCAAAACATCTCTGTACACACGTGTCATATCTTCATGTGGTGTATAGTGAACTTCGGGATAATCGTTGCCGTTAGCGACTTCCAAGTGACATCTCAAAAGATTCGCAGGATCAGTTGATACACTGAATGTATTATACAAAAATGGATTTTCTGTTTGATCATTCAAGCTCGAATCGTTTAATATAAACATAAAAACATGACGAGGTTTTGATATTCCACTTGTGATATTAAAAGTACCGGATCTCTGTTGACTACTATTACTTATATATATGTTCTCGCTTAGGTAAGTCCATGTATGTGGTTTCAGATATTGGCTCATATACAAAGATTGACCTTCTGCATTAAAAATGACCCTTGGTGCAAACAGTTGCATCCTAGTAATGATAACTCTACAGTCATCTGCAGCTTGCCAAATCAAATTGTTGTCACTTTCAATTTCAAAATTCAGTTCAATCTTTGTATTTGGTATTAGTTCGTCCTCGAGACTTTCAAAAAATGAATACCTGTTCAATGGAATTTCAGTATTTACTGTAGAAGATGCACCTAGAATTAATTTTCTGGAAGCAAAACCTTTATTGTAATTAGCCTCGGCGGCTCTTTCTTCAGCATGTCTATTTGTATCCAGATAATAAAATTCATTTGTTGCCGTACTTTCTGCATAAGCCGGACTGTACTCTAAAAGTGATTTTATATTTACAGAATGGTTGGCGTTGTCACAATGGTAAAGTTGCCTACCGTTCACCTTAATATCCATTTTTTTTTATAAATGAATAGGAACCATTCACGATGCCGTTGTGATCCGTGAGTGTAATATTCGCTCCATCGGCTGTCTTATTCACTTTAAAATCTATTGAAATTCCAGCATTATACCAATCAAACGGCGTGACTTCTCCACTATTATTAGCCACAAAACGATATCCCTCTTTGTCCTGTGTTGCATTATTAGCAATGACTGTGTTCAGAGCCCTTTCTAGGTCAAATACTACATCTTCGTATCTTTCAACATATTTGGGGTTTCTAAAACTCATTATATATAATTAGTTTAGATAAATTTCAACTCCCGAAGTTTGCCACCAGCTAATATTCTATTAACTCTTGCATCAATCTCATCTTGTGTTAATGGTTTTTCAACTCTTTGAGTTTGTTGTGTCATCAATGGTGCTCCCATTTTGTTTCCCTTTTTGCTTAATAGTTTAATTATTTTATCTCCAGCCTTTTTTGCTGCAAAATCACCAGTTTTAGTAGCTGCGTTCTCAATTGCCTTTTCGGCACCTTTCTGAAGCCCCGATTTCGATGTTTTTCTAACCGTTTGTCCAAATAATCTTCTACCAATGGATTTGAAAACATCTGATATTCCTTCGCCTGTTTTAATATCTTGATCATAAACATGTGTTTTTACATATCGACCAAGATCTTCATTATAGCGTCTCTTATATTCACATTGTCTCATGGTTATATTATTACATTAGATTAAATAGGTGTTGATCTGACAATCAAGGTTATTAGATACCAATCTATACCATTCAGATTTACTGGTCTTCTCAAAGCATCTCTAACATAAAACCTCATTTTACTAATACGATTTGAGGACACAGGACAAAATAATAACCTTCTAGGTTCCCACGTAAATGGAAAAGATCTAGTTAAATCATCTGTTGGTATGACAGCTGGAGTATTGGTGGCCTCACCATCAACAATGCTGTCTGTTACACCATCTGAATTGATATGAATAACATCGATTGAAGTTGTTATATTCGGTATTCTGTGCCATATTCTGTTTGTGTAACTAGTTTTTGTTGAAAACCAATTAACTCACCAAACTTACTGCTTCTAAGATCTAATTGATAATTATTGTCAATCTCGATAACCACTTTATAAGATGATAGTACAAAAATCAAATTAATATGATAATCATTACCCGTTTTGTGATTTTCCCGATCCATGTATTCATGTAAATAATCGTTGAGATCTGTGTAACTGTACATACCATTAACAAAAGTTACTGTTTCCCAAGTATTCCCGCCATCAGGGCTGTATTTTATCTCATTGTTTTAATATTCTGGATTGATATTATGCCATGAGTATGTCATAGTCAATCTATCCACTGCCATTTCATTTCTCATATCATCTGGTAATTCAAATGTCGGATTGAATTTAATTACAAAGTCTTCCGCTTTACTCATACCTGCTTTAACTCTATTGACTGAAGATATATGAATTGCTCTTTCTGTCATTATATATTATTAGATTACATATTCTTTCCGTGATTATACAGATTATTAGATTACATATTCTTTGATAAGATCATTGAGTTGATCGTTATCGATTGTCCCTAGTTTGTTTAATGTATGAGCTATTTGTATAAATTCGTCTTTGACACCATCATTTCCTGCCATTATTGAGCCCCCTAGCAGCTCTAGACGACTCATAAGATCATGCAGATTGTTATAATAAACAACACCACTACCTATCTTTTTATATTTTTTGGAAGTTTTATGTATCGGTATTTCACTAATTCGATTCAGGTCATCGAATACCATTTTTGATAGAGGACTATATTTCTTCCTACTATTGAACCGCTTGGTAAGCAGATCAAGTGTATCAAAATCAGCTTGTTTATCATATACTTTTTTCCCATCTTGATAGGCTACCAATTTAAGCTGACCATATAATTTAGGGAGATCAATGGTTAAATTTCCATATTTACCATTTGGTGTTATTTTATATGCATTTCTTTTTCTTTGTGTATAGATACCTTCACCCAAATATTTTGGGGCTGCTTTGATATGCTCTAACCTTATTAAATAATCTTTGATGTATGGTAACTCTTCTTTATTACGATCATATGTTGTTCGTTCAATTTTAGACAATTTTTTAAGAGTAGACCTTTTTTTGTAGAATGATCTTGAATATAATTTTGACTTCGTGTTATTTTATTTTTAATTTTTTCAATGTATTTGTCTGGATCTAACTTTGTATTCATGATAACAGATGGTAAGGGATAGCCCTTATCATCTAACAACTGTTTGTATTGCTCAGTTATACCTTTATCCAAATTTAAAGTTTTCGGTTGTTTTTGACTTGTGCTGGGTAGAACTTCTTCCTCTTTCTCTTCATTAACATCTCCAACTTCTTCCTCTCCCTCTTTCATAGCATCTCCTTCATCATCCTCATCCATAAGAGACCATTTCAGTTGCGGCAACACTTTTCCATCATATCCAATTGCTTTTGTTGGATCAATAAATTGGAATATGTCCTTTTGATTCTCTTTCAATTGTTTAGTAAGTTCATCCTGTTTTTTTTTTTCAATAGTTTCTTTAATAGCTTCCTGAACATCAATAGAAGGTTTAAACTTTTCCGCTGTTTCTTCGTAAACATCTTGTTTAGAAATTCTACTTTCTTTGATGACATCACGTACAGATTTTGTTATTTCCCCAGACTTGATTTTAGGAATAACGATTTTCTTATAACGATCTATGTCCATTTATACTAATACATTATATAAACTTATCTCAACTTATCTCAACTTATCTCAACTTATCTTTTAATATAATGTAATATTATAAATGGAAATACCGAATTGCGACTTCAATGAAGATGAAAATGCAAATTTCAATCAGCTTTATAGTTATATGTTATATGCCAAAATCAAATTTCAGGATGCTTATTTGTGGGAATTCAGGCTCTGGTAAAACAAACCTCCTATATCACATGTTGATGAAGCCATTAGTTTACTATGACCAGATCCATTTAATATATGGTAAAAATCTTGAACAAGTAAAATATAGGCATATGATAGAAAAAATGAAAAACATAAGTGATGAGGTAGGATATAATGTCATACATGCCAATAATGAGGAAATCAAACCTGTCAATAGTCTTGAAAATGATTCACAGAAAATTATAATATTCGACGATTTTATCTGTGACAAGAACCAGCAGCCACTTATTGATTATTTCATTCAAGGAAGACATAAGAATTGTTCAGTTATATACCTATCTCAATCATTTTATAAAACTCCCAAAGATATCAGATTAAACTGTTCGCATTACTGTATATATGATTTTCCATCTACTAATGAAAGAAATTTGATATCAAGAGAATTGAATGTCACTAAAGACCAATATCTTAAAGCCACAAAAAAACCATACTCGTTCCTTTATGTTGACAAACCAATGAAAACGGTTAAAAGAAACTTTTTTGGAAATATCTAATATACTTATATAATGGGAATTTTCAATCAACATTCTGTTACTTCTGCAACTTCTCAAGTAACAATAACAGGTAAACAAGGTGTTGTTTTTCAATTAACAGATGATGGTGACTATAATATGACAAATAAGAAATTAATTAATATAGCATCACCTGAATCGAGTCACGATGCAGCAACAAAAGAATATGTCGACCAAATTCATACTGGTTTTATTAGAAGAGATGGATCCGTAAGAATGCAAGCTAATCTTGAAATGGGTGGATTCGTTATTACTAATCATGGGATAGGAAACAATCAAACAGATCTGGTTAATAGAAGCTATATCAACACAGCACTAGCAGCAAAACCTAATATAGGAGATACACTTCTTCGAGACGGGAGCAATTACATGGAAGGAAACTTAGATTTACAGTTAAATAAAATCATAAATGTAGGTCATCCAGTAAATTTAGATGATGCATGTACGAAGAAGTATACAGATTCCGAAGATGCAAAAAAACTATCTCTTTCTGGTGGAAATATGACAGGTGACGTTGACATGGGGAGTAATAAAATTACAAATGTTAGTACACCAGTCAATTCTAATGATGTTGCCACTAAGAGTTATGTTGATAATTCCGGAATTCTGTCAATCCTAAATACAGGGACAGCAACATATATCGATAGTTATATCAACCAATACGCCGAATGTATGTATTCTTGTGAAAGGGCACTTTCAACTGAAGTAACATATGATGCAAGTAGAAATATTTCGACAATATATGATAAAACTCTTTCCAACTTAAATGCCACACAAAGTAATAATTCATTGAAACCAGCACTCTCAACTACTAAAAATGCAAAAAGATATTACTTCACATTCAACGGTAGTAATCGAATGATTTCAGATCAAACATTGACTTGAATCCTGACAGTGGAAAAGATGATATAGTCAATATCTTCATTCTTTTCAGACTCAAAACACATAGTGGATCCAATGCTTATTTCAGGAATGGTTTATTCGGCCATGATAATGGCGGGTGGGATAAGTTTGTCGTATACAGACCAACATCACATAACCTTCTTATTTCTGGTATCCACGGAGCTGATAATATTGAGATAACTACATCTGAATGGCAAACAAAGGCAAATGCTAGTGAATCAAATAAATGGCACTGTATGTCAGTTCATTGGGATGTTCCAGCTGGGGCTGGGGGGTTTAAATTGAGAATTTCATCTATTGATATGTATATTTGAAAATGTTTATGGTATAGATATTGATAAACTAAAGCTGACTTTAAGATTTTATTATTGACATTATTGTGTTTATCTCTGGTTTTTTCAAAGAAATAACCAATATATTTTACTATCTCTTGTATCATATAATATATCGTTTTATAATTGTGTTGTTTTTTAAAGTAATAATCAATATATTTTGTTTAAGAAAAACTGATAGCATCATGATCAACTGAATACCGTTCACATATCATCTTATGGTGTGCTTTGATAATAGTATCATTCATTGAAAATGATTTGTAAAGAATAAAAAGCTGAATATTTCCATCTAACCCTGCTATTCCACTTGGATCGAGATCGCCAAATGTCATCTGAGTTGATCCCGAAGAAGTAGCAGCACGAAATGTTTTTACTTTTTTACCATTTACCCAGCAAGAAAATAGGGTTAATAGGTCCTGGAAATGGATGCCTTACATTGTTCTTCGAACGAATATTCAGTAGGTTTGACATAACACACTCACATGGCATACTTCACGATGCTTTCGGTCGTTTTTATGCCCATTATTCATTATTCATTAGACCATTATTCATTAGACCGTGGCTACACATATATCATAATCATACCAGAGAACCTATCACCCAAATTTATAAAAAGATCTCCATTATGCGGTCAGATTTCTGGATTATTATTTTGCATTTCCAAGAAATTGGTGTTGTGAAATATGTAACATACTTATATATACATGGGAATTTTTAATGCGCATTCTCAATCTGCGTCATCATCGACTAATATTAGAGGAAAAGTAGGTCCACCAGGGATTGGTTTCAAATTGACAGATGATGGTAATTATGATATGCAAGGTAAAAAAATAGTAAATATAGGAAAAATCACTGGCTTGGATAATGTGGTTGATTTTAATTTTGTTGTAAATCGATTTGTGAGCAATCATTTGCCATTCGTTACAGCAAATCTTGATATGAAAAACTATAATATAAGAAATTTAGAAATGCCAGTTTTAGAAAAAGATGCGGTAAACAAAGAGTATGGAGACACACATTATTTAAAATTAGATGGAACGACTCATATGACGGGGGATCTTGACCTCAGAGGAAATAAATTAATTCTACCTGGAGAAATTGATATGGATCGAAAACTGATCACAAATATGGACACAGATGCAAACAATGATTTCAGTGCTGTGAATATGATAACTCTGAAGAAATTCCATCCCAATACGCCTGCACATACACATGAAGTAACCAAAGATGTTGATTTGAAGATGTTCAATATTGTCCAATCAAAACAACAAACATGGCATGATTTGGGAGCACATTATAACAATCTAGTTTCTTACAATGATGTCAAAAATATATTCTTATCCCGTAAAGAGATGCTTCCTATGGAGAATTCAATTGATATGAACAACCACGTAATATATAATGTTCAAACCCCAACTGTAAGCGATATGGCTACGAATAAAGGTTATGTTGATACACATTTAAACGAAAAATTAGACAAAACGATTTCCAGCGATCTTGACATGCAAAGTTATAAAATTACTAATTAAGCAACACCTAAACCAAATGAGAATAGCGCTGCCGTAAATGTTTCATTCTTCAACGCCGAACTCAATGATTCTAATACAAACTTGTATACACGAATAACAGACGATTATAAGAGTTATGTTAACAAGTCACACATAACTTCCTCTACTGCAGAAAAAGACGTTTTCAGATACCTGATGGAAGATGTGGACGAGAGCTCGTCGGAGAGTAATATTGTTGTTAATGGTATTATCAATTTTGTATCCAGTCCACACAAAATCAATAAGAAAGCCTATGATATGACTCTTACGACAGACAATAACGATGAGTTCAGGTCAAGGATAGGTTTTAATGCATACAAACTTCCTCAAGGTGAGTACACTATGGTTATTGAGTTTTTCGTTCCAGATAAAGTTCACATTGGTTCGACATCTGTCAATGTTGTCTCAACAGTTCTTAATATCGGACAGCAAACTACAAAGATATTCAACACTGAAGGATATACAAAAAGCATTGTTCATTTACATAAGTATCAGGTATCTCCACCTGAATATATTATGATAGATCTTCATGGAAGTATATCAAAAGGGAATACAAAGAAAGCGTGGCGTTCAAGGTCATGTCTCAAGTGTCGATCCAGATGTATTTGATACTGTTTTTGTAATTGAGGGTGGAAAAATGACTATGCAAACTGATTTGAATATGAATAGTCACAGAATAATAGGTTTACCTAAATTCAAACAAAAATTCATATTTCAAGGCAATTATATGAAAAATAAGAACAGTAATAATATCATATTCAACGGTTCATCATCATTTATTGCATTAATTTGAAATTAGTAAAATTATGGTTGATGATATTGGACGATAAACCGCCTGAAGGATATGAAAAAATGTTTATATTAATTCATAACACTTCGTTCGCTCCGCAGAATTGGGAAAAAACATCAAATAAAATTTTATACACTTTCAATATATCAACATCAGTTATCAATTTCAGGGTAGATGCAGACGTACAAATCAAATTGATATCATTTGATGATGATATTACATTTGACCTTATAATTGCCATATCAGTGCACTTTTTGAAGAGTTTTAATATAATAACTAAAATCTTCTTTCAAATCCTAAAATATAATTATTATCCAAATATATAATATAATGACTAAAATAGACATCTTCAATTTTAATCACATGGATAAAAGCATCAGCCAAGAAAAATTATCTGAAATAAAAGCATTGTATAAATTTTATCATAAACGCTTTTGGTGCTATAAGAAGGCTTTCAAATATTTCAAGAGACTGAATTTAGCTATTAATTTAACATCAGTTTCTTTAGTAACCACTGGTACAATAGCTGGTTCAATTACATTAAATCCTATTATTTTAGGTGTAATTAGTGGTAGTGGCTTATTGCTTAAGACATTATCTGAAATCAAGAACTATAAGAAAAAAATCGAAATGTCTAAATTTGCATACACAACATATGAAAAAGTATTAGTTGATTTACGGTCTTGTTTAAGAGGAAATCAATTTAACCATACCGCATTTATAAATGAAATGAGGCTGATTGATGAAATAATCATTGATCTTTGTCCTCTTGCCGATACATTTGAGAAACAGTATGATAAAAAATTCACTTCCGAGTAAACTTTTAGAGTAAATTTTACGATAAACTTTACTAACAAACTTTATTCAATAACTCATTCATAGGGAAAAACCCCCTTTGCATGACGTATGACTAATTTTAGCAGCATCATCCTTTATTAATTCATATATGTTGTCCCACCAAGTCTCATAAAATGTTAATGTCTTCTTTGATTTTGAAAGTGGTATGAATTCATATTCCATTCCCAAGATTTTAAATATCCGCATCAAAACATATTTAATACTAATCATCCGTTTGCGGTTCTTATTAACTTCTGGTAACACGTTGTTTATTAATGCAAATATCTTATATATTTTGTCACGGTCTTGAAAACTCAATTGAATTTCTTTATTATATTTATTTATGGTATTTTCGATATGATATTTTCTTACATACACACTCTTCCTCCTTATTCTATACATATTCTCATGAAAGTCAACATATGGACTAACCAAATCATAACCATAAACGGTACCGCAATTTAGACAGACGCTCATACCATCTATATTATTCACATCTTGTTCACTACAGCATGACTCGACCACTCTCGCACTATTATCAACTTCTGCTAATTGCTGATCACAAAAGGGACATATAGGCTCTTCCATATTCTCCAATTCATTGTGAATTACTGAATTACAATTCATTCTATACTATTATATGAGATATTATTTTTGTGTGACTAACATGCAAATCTTGTTTTGCTTGAAAAAGGTTTTTTCCCTTCCCAATGGAAACAAAAGAGAACAATGGCAAGTGGATTTTGCATCATCCACCATTTGATTGGTTGAGGGAAATCATACGACTGTCTCATGACCTTGAAACGTAATATTATGACTCATTTTCCTGGGGGAACCCCCTATTGTATGACATCATCGACTTCCTGTTTTTCCGAGAATCATGTCACGCAAAGGAAATCACGCAATGGAATAAACGCACTTTGTTTTTATTAACATATAGTTTCATTTGATTTTACCATTTAATATTTCCATTTTATTTTTTGCCATTATATGGAAACATATAGTTTAATTATTTTATGGAAACATATAGTTTTCCAAAAACTGGTCTACATTAAATGGAAACAAAAAAACTGCTTACCATCATATGGAAAGTAGTAAAGAGTTGGGTTGGTATCAGATCAAAAATAATTATTTTTGATCTGGTGCCCCCAACTCTTATACTACTATATTATTCTGCAAATTCCTTTCTTAAAAAATCAAATTATGGTTATATAAATGTTCATCCTTTCAAAACTAGCACATTAAACTTTTATATGCCTAACCTTGTGTGATTATGGGAGAATTAAAAAATACACAGGCACATGCTAGTTCTTCCAGACTGAAGAACACAGTGCTCATTATTGTCTTGACTTTGAATGAGGCTGAGTAACTGATTAGCTTGTTTCACTCGGATTTATGCATCCTTGGAGACCAAAGATGAGGAAATTTAAATGAGTGGAATCGATGCAGACAAAATTTTCCTACTACCCCAACTATCTGCTACTGGGACTCCATTGATGGGGTTTACAATAATTCAAGATGACAGCTACCTGAGTTGTGCACTGGATGTCTGCAGTGTTATCAACAACAGTAATAACAACAACATCGTTCATTTTTTTACAACATCTATGTATTCTTTTAGTTTTGCACTGTAGAAACTCAAGGAACTGAATCCAGTGAGAATTAAATAGTAATCGAGTAGTTGACTTTATTTCTTAATTCTTTATGGCTTTACTTCAGTGATAATACACGTAAGCTTATATTTGTAAACAAAAGTCAAGATTCGATGCTTCTGCAAACAGCACCAAACGCAAACGGGGAAACATTCACCCTAAATATTTCATAAAATTTTCCTTATCGTACCATGTATAAACGTGCACTTCCTGAGTAAATATTCCTTTAAATTGACGGTCTTCTTTGGCTTCTTGAGCCATTCTTGCCTCCCAATACGGCAGCTTATTCTCTGAAGCCATACATCACCAAACCCTCACGAAACGATATAGATCCTGAGAATTCATCAAGTTCTTCTCCAAAATTGCCCTTCGCAACGCTTTCCGACGAACTGTAAAGTAAATTTTACGGCGAAGACGTCTCCAAATCCTTTTCATTTGATGACTTCTTTTGCTGTTGTCCAAGAAATGACCACGATCTTCGTTGCGAATATGACGTCACGAGACAACTCACACGTGAGACCGCTTTCTAGAATAATCACGGGCTTGACTTTTTAGAAGCTTAATCAAAGTGTATTTGGAAATACAGATGGTTAAAAATATTATAAGCGCGACGTTTCGGTGTCGTACTGACACCATTATCAAGCGAAAGCGAAAGATAGAAAAAGGACGCGTTTACATGCAAGCGAAAGGAAATCTGCATACTCTATACAAAAAGCTTAGCCCTAAGGGAATCTGACTGTTTGTTTAGGGATGGCTTGTGCTCTCTAATCAGGAGCATTTCATAGAATAGGCAGTCAAATTTAGTTTGGCACTTTTTCAAGACACTATAGTTCTTTGTAATGTCCTTAGGTGATGTTAAACTGTGCGTCGTGCGATAGTGTTTGCCTATAGTAGATGAAGTGCCTTTGTGTTCTTCAATCCTTTCATGTAGGTGTCTATAGGTAAAACCTATATAACTCTCATCACAAGAGTCACATTTGAACTTATATACTACATGTTGCTGATTGACGAGGGGTGGTTTCTTTTCTCTTAATTTAAGGTCTTCATCGATCTTTTTGCTGACGAATACAGGCTGAACAGAGTGCCCTATTTTGGAGCTAAGTTCTTGTAGTTTGCGTTTAACTGTGTTGGCGGAGAGCTGATCTTTGAAGGGAATCACGATTCTCGTGCTGTCAACCGGATCTCTTGTTTCTCTTGACTTTTTAAACTGAGTAATGGCGGCCGGGTTTTGGGGGGTTATCGGCTGTTTTCAGCCAGCTATTTCTAGATTCAGTAAGCTTATATCGTTCTAAATTACAGCGATTTATGTAACTATGAACTCATTGGATAAACTGAAGTTAAAAAAATCGAAAAGAAGACAAAAATTTTTGTTGTAGTACCACTTTAACAATATTCTTATGAACACGAGAGCTTGATGTTTTGCTCTTTTGTATGCGTTGCAGAAAAAAACCCTCACCTTTCAGCAGAATCTGCCTCAAGTTGTATCCTGCGTATAAAAATAACGTTCACTTTGACAGGGAAAGTGTAGGGTAGACTAGTTCAGCAATCTGACCATTGTTAGTTCATTAGTATATTTGTGGCACTTATGGTTTTCCTTTGGTATAGTCTCGTTATCGCTTCTATTATTGTTGTAATTTTGCTTTCATTTTTGTTACGTAATTTATCAGTAGTTCAACGTTAAGTCATTGTTGTAACCGTATTTAAGTCTCATGTGTAACTGTCTGTACAACTGATGAAGGTCGAGAGACCGAAACGTTTTTTAAGTATTTTTTTATATATTTTTATACCAAAGGTTGTCTATTTTCGGTCTTCTTAACTAGTTTTTTGTCATGTCCACCGCATCCGGACTGTGATCCATTATTGTGATCCTTTTGGTTTTGGTATGACATCTTTCGTTGTCTCAGGAAGCACCTTCAAAACCGTTTCTCTCTCTCTCTCTCTCTCTCTCTCTCTCTCTCTCTCTCTCTCTCTCTCTCTCTCTCTCTCTCTCTCTCTCTCTCTCTCTCTCTCTCCCCCATAGGTATCGTCGGGCACTTTTGTCACTTTCCCCTCCTTTTGCTATAATTTGCCCATTTTTATGTGGTAATGCTCAAGAATTTTGCAGTGGACACCTTTCAAAACAAACCCCTTGCAGGCCAAGATTCAACAAATAACGTTAAAACCAAAGACATTACGACCCTGTATTATGACCAGGAGGTTACAAAAGTTCCCTACTCCGTGGTAAGCACTTAATTAAAAGCTTTTAAGCTACTTTTCGTGGCAAACTGTAGCTATTGGCTTACCATTTATGTGCCATACCATTCTCTCGATTACCACAGCACTTTAAATTGGAGATATCACGGCCAACAAAAATCTGCCGTGTATGTGTTTGACTTTTCATGTCGATGAAAGGTTTCACGATTCAGAAAAAGCTCATTTTTTGCATCGCGAGTTTGGTAAGGCGATTTTGTCTCTTTGAACCCGTCACCAGCCACGAAAATTTCAGGGAGTTTTAACAAGTCTATTGGTAATCTAACAAAAGAAAAGCGAAGTGAAATGGACGTTTTCTTATTTTTTGGTGGATGTTTTAAGTTACCGATGTCTCAAAAACGGCCGCGTTACGAAAGTTCCCTATTTGCTAGAAGTTCTAACAAGGGATTTCGGCATAATTTCTTGAGAGATAAGAAACAAAAAGGCAATCAATCTAAACACTACTACAGCAGAAATAAGTGAGGGAAAATCCAGATCATTCCTATAAAAAGCAAGGGAACTAGCACTGCGAAAAGCTGTTTTTTACTACCTTGCCGTATTTTGCGTTATCGGGGTTACGGGTATATTGGTTGCACAGTAGAATGTAACTCATTGCATCGGTGAATTACCATGAAGGGCATAATGGGAATAGTTTTAAATCCACAAAATAAAAGAAAAATGCTTTTTTGGTTCCAGTATACAAATACATGCTGGAAACTTATCTAAAAGGAGCGCATCAATAGTGAGCCTTAGCTTTATATTGTTGTCAGTTTGCCCACACTTTTGTCAAACAAGGACCGATAGGCTCCCGAGGACAACTTGAGCTTCAACTTCAGACATGAATTTATTAAAACAACAGGGACACGATGGACACGGTTCTTTCATTTCAGAGAAGAAGACGGCAGTGAAGGCACGGCAATAAGAAACACAAAATATTACGCACCATCGCTTGTAAGTCTTCATTGTTCTACACCGCTCATAATTACCTTTTGCGTACATCTCGCGGAGTCGTTTTTCTATGGCCACACTTGCCATTTTATCTATTTGTTGTCATTTAAATTGTTATTTTAGAGAGGAATTTTCAAAATGTCGCTTAGTCTAGGTGTCTACGGAAGAATTTCCAGATCGGCTTTCGTTTAGGTGATAAGGGAGTGGCTGACGAAATGCTAACGCCCCCTTGTTCCTCGTGAACAAAAGTCCTAAATGGAAGATGTGAATGGCAAAGATATATACTTGCACTGAAAAAACTTCGGGGTATCTCTTTCACATGACTTGCAAAGAGCATGTTATACAGGGCTTAAGGAGTGACCAAAGAATAAATGCGTAAAAATTGGATTTATCAACTGCGTCAGTCGAGGAGTTGATTTGTCACCGTGAAGAAATTCAAAGATTTTTGAATTTATTGACGGCGGCCAGTTTGCCTTATCGACACAGGTGATAAACAACAACAACAACAATTTATTGAATAGCATCAGGCTAATCGCGGCGGGTGGTGACATCAAAATTGTAATTTACAAGTTGCAGCTCAGATAATTCAGTTACAAGGCAAAAATAAATATCTTACAAAAGATAATAGTTATGACAAAAGAATGAAAAAAAAACAATTATAACTCAGGGAGTATATCATCTAGAAAGAAACATAAAATTAAGTTATAAAATAGCAATTTTTTTAAGGAAGGTAGGCAAATCAACATAATCATCCTCAGACACCAAAATATTTAAAATAGAACTTTGAATTTTATTTTTAATTTTTTTTCGAAAACTTTTACCACACACGGGCCAGCAAGAATAGTATTAAGCTCGAAATTGTACAGTTGGATAACCATTTTCGTCAGTGAGGCACGATCGAAGATTGCTGGCTCAACTACTAACCCTAAAAGAGACGTCTTTTTGACGTGGAATGGTGAACCGATGGGATCGAGTCAAATAAATAAAGCCATCAAGTCAGTCTGGAAGAAGGCCAATGTGGATGGTAATCCTAGCTCAACTCTCCTCCGAAAATCGGCGGTTTCACGAGTACACACGGCTAGCGAGAGTAATGAAGCCAGAGGGAATCTTGCAGACTTGATGGCTCATAATCTCCAGACGGCAACCAAATATTACCGTCTGCAGGAAAAGAGCAAGTCCTCCGTTCAAGCCTCCAAGCAGCTGCGCAGCGTAATGCGTGAACAGTTAGACCAACCAGACCAAACAGCCAGACCAAACAGCCAAACCAAACAGCCAGACCAAACAGCCAGACCAAACAGTCCTCCTGTCGGCTCGAGCCCAGCTGCTTCAGAGGCCGTTATCACCAAAACTTCGAGAACTTCATGGGATGAAGACAGGGAAGCTCTGATCAAGACAGTTTTCAAAGATGAAATTGAACATGAAGCTATTACTATAGAAACGGTGAAAACCAAAATTTTTGATCATCCGCAGCTAAGGGAAGAAGACCCAAAACGAGTTTTGGACAAAGTACGTGCCCAATGGCGTTTCAGTAAGTCCTCTCCAGAACCTCTACGCCTTCCATCTGAAGTGGAAACACTAGAGGAACGTGTTGAAAGGGCGCTTCAAGCAGAGAGCGAGACCTCAAGTGAAATCATACCACCGACCAGTTTGTCAAGTAGCTTGAGAAACGTCTTTACAGCAAGCGAGCTTAAAAAAATGCAAGAGGTATTTATCAACATGATACAAAAATCATTCCCGATTTCAAAGCTGCTAGTTAAGAAGACTCTCGAAAACGAAGACTGGGGTATGGAAATGTTAAAGAAAGTTTCATTGGACACGGTCATCAACCGGTTAAAATATGAAAGGCGTCAAAGAAGGGCCTCCAAGTGAAGGAAAACATTTAGAGTTGTTAAACACTGTTTTTAAACTTTGAAGCGTATAGGTGTTATTTTGCCCTCGTGTGAAATCTACCCCTGCTACCAAGCGCATGCCTAGGAGGTCTCAAAGGCGAGTGGGTTCAACATTCTTAGTTAAGAGTAGGCCTGTTCAGATTGTGCTAGTAAATTGCAGCAAACTTGCTCCAAAAGATGCTTATAAAAGATAATCGGAATAAGTGAAAAATTCATTTCTGCCAAATCTGAAAAGTTGCTTTCAAAACTGAAGTGTTTCTAGGAAAAGTTGCACGAATTTGCTTGTTTGCTCAAATCCCAAAAGTTGCAAAAAATTGCCAAGCACAATTTGAATAGGCCCAGTTAACAAGGCATTCAGGATTTGCCGCGGATTACACCTCTCGCAGACTGGCTGTACCTCGGATTGTTGTCAAATTATTCTATGGCAAGTACATATATTTGCACTAAGTTTATCTTGTTCACGTTCGGTTAAGTTAATAATAAGCATGATAAAGACATTAGAGGTAATAGAGTGGTTTTCAATACTTTTGAGCACAAAACTGAGGTAATTACAACAGCAAATGGTAGTGTACTTGAACAGCGCAATGAACCAATATTAAGGCGGAATCTCTATTAAGCCAGTGCAGTTAGGGCCAAGTGCAATATAAGTCAGTCTTGAAACATCAATCGTCAGTTTAGTTTTGCAACAGCGATTTATTCTCTTTAGCCAGTAAAAAAATAAATTAGCGAGCGGTTTTTTTAATTTCAGACCTCAGCAAAACCAAAGAAGTAACAATAACTTTTGATGTTGACCTGAAAACCACGCAATTGCCCATGATTTTGACACTTGAATTCAAGTGCATGCGAGATTGTTTGTTGTTTTAGCAAAACGTGTTGTTTTATCGAAATATACACAGAAAGCCGCAGCTGCATGAATTGTTCTTTTCTTTGCGTGGGTGACGCAATATTTGGAAAATTCTTGCGACGCAAATTGCACTCGGGTGATGTAACAACACGCTACATTTAGGGTGATTTTTTTAGCTGTTTCTTCAGCTGTGTTAGGGTGGCTACACGAACCATTGATTCTTACCACACACTAGTGGTGCGATATTTCCAAAACTAAAAATGTACAAGCAAAAAAAAAAAATCATTTTTGTAGCCGCGGCTTTAAGGGAATACCCGGAAATGTATGATACTTCTTCCAGTATGTTGCGTTTATTGCTACTTTTTTCACGGTATGCTTTGCCAACAATTTGAATTGAGAACGCTCAATTTCATTTATTGCTACAAAGATTGTAGATTTCTCCTGTTACTTGTATTCGGCAAGCTCGGATAGCCAATGAGCCCGACTTCGAAAATTTTCAGAAAGTTATTTTCTTTAAACATAGCACAGAATATGGGCAATCGAACACACCCGCAAGTTTAGCATAGCCCATCAGCATCAATAAGCTATTAACTTTGTTGGAGTTGATTTTCCTATGAAATAAAGGAATATGTTAGTTCCAGTTATATTAACAAGAGGATCTTAACTAAATTACATCTTGTCCTTTTCAAAAAAGTGAAGCAGCACAGGCAACACTAAAAATACAACATGTTAAGTGTGTGCTTCAGCTTCCAAATGAACTGCTTGGAAATTCTCGTTCATGTTGATTATTATTAATCAAATAAAGAAATGAATACGTTAGGTTATCGCATTTTGTCATGTGAATTACTCGTTTTCTAAAGAGTGGGCACAAAACAAACAGTTGGAGGTTGTACACAAGCAAATGCAAAAAACTACACGCGAATGCTGTAGAGAAAACAAACTCAAGAAAGTTAAGGAAGGGAGGTTGTCTAACATTTAAAGCTTTCAAAAATAACCCAAAATAACTTTACAGAAAACTTTTTTGGTACAAGTTCAATAACTTTGAATGTTGTTTGATGTCAGTTATTCTCACGTAACCAATAAGGGGTATTTTTAGCTCCAAATTCTGTACGTTTTACAAAATGGCACCACTTTTAATTATTCTCTAGAGGCTGCACTTAATGTTATAGCGTTCATACATTCATACATACTTTTCTAGAAGTATTCTGTTATTTGTTTGAGAAGTTTTCGTCACGAAATCACTGATAAGCAAGGGTAATGACAAAAGCGCCGACAGTTACAAAAGCGCCCTATCGAACGTTACATAAGTGCCCTATTGTTACAAAAGTGCCCTGTCGAAAGTTACATAAGTGCCCTATTGTTACAAAAGTGCCCTATCGAACGTTACAAAAGTGCCCCATTGACGTTACAAAAGTGCCCTCGGTTACAAAAGTGCCCTGCCTGGGTGACAAAAGTGCCCTATCGTGTTACAAAAGTGCCCTTTTTTAGTTACAGAAGTGCCCGTACCTATCTCTCTCTCTCTCTCTCTCTCTCTCTCTCTCTCTCTCTCTCTCTCTCTCTCTCTCTCTCTCTCTCTCTCTCTCTCTCTCTCTCTCTCTCTCTCTTTCTCTCTCTCTCTCTCTCTTTACCGTATTCAAATAAAATTGAATCAATCAATCAATCAATCAATCAATCAATCTGTGATTTTCGGGCTGATCGGGCTCATAAAAACCCTTGTTTGGGCTAGTTGTAAAGAAATTGCTGTAATTTTCGTTGACCACCTTTTCCAAAATTCAGCTATATATTTCAAGCAAACGCTGTGGAGTGTTCCAGAAAGCGCTGGGTTGGGCCGGAAATGGGGTTTTTGCACCCTTCCCGATCATTGTCGCCATTCTATCGAGATATATACCTGGAATTTTTGAAAAGGGTTGCGCCCAAAGTAACCGTTCGGGAGTATGCTTGGCCTAAAACCCCTAATATAAAAACTAAAGACTGTAACTAATCTTTTTTTCTCTCGCCCCCGATTCCTTTTTATTTTCTCGTTCTTCTTTGTGATTTTCGGGCTGATCGGGATCATAAAATCCTTGTTTGGGCTAGTTGTAGTGAAATTGCTGTAATTTTCGCTGACCACCTGTTCAAAAATTCAGCTATATATATATATATATATATATATATATTTATAATTCAACACATCGATACACTGCCCAAATATGGTCACAAAGGTCTCGACATACGTTACGTCTACATGACTTATATTCAGCGATGGAGGTAATTTCGCATTTTGAAGGAAAGTGAAAATGACCACTGCCTGCAATTTTGTGTTTTTGGGAGAAAAATGCTTGAACTATTAGATAAAAAGGAAAAAGAAAGAAGAAAAGAGAAGAAAAGAAAAGAGAAAAATTATTGACCACATGATTGGACAAAAAAGGCGCGAAACTTTCGCGTTGTCGTGGTCGCAGTCGCAGTGTTTCTTGGAGAAGCTGAATGAAAGCTGGTTCAAAGTTCAACCGCTCGACAAGGAGTGAATGTATGATCACAATTTTCGGAAAATGCCTTTAGTAATCACCTCTGGAAAGTGATATAGACTTGATACTTCCTCAGAAAAGTTTCTGATCTTTGTTTTAAGCTGATCAAGTTAAACGATCTCGCCATTACGGTTGTAGGAACTAAAACGAGAAAGTTTGTAAACAAAAGCGATCGACTCAGCTCGTACTTCGATGTTTGAAAATTTGGTGCTGATGGAAGGGACTAAAAAGCCACATACACTACAGGTAACGATGTTTTAACCGTTTCTTGTATCTTTTAGCTGTGAAGTTTTGTAAGACATACTGTCCACGCTGAAGTTCTTTCAGAATTTTCGCCGCTCTGTTTAGGTAGTCGTGTGTTTGTTCAATTTGATTCTGAATTGAACTTTTTAAGACACGAAACACTTGAAACTAAGTTATTCTTTGCCATTTGACGGTGTTCTAATTCGTGTAGTCACTACTCTGTCCCGTTCTTTACGTAGACGAAAGCTCTTCGTAGAAACTTTCAAATTGTGTACGCTAAGTAACTTAAGCGTACACAATTTTGGGCTTTCGCCGCTTGTTGTGTAAGAAATGGCGCGAGGTAAAATATTGTTGTAAGCCTTTTTACTTAAAGGGACACTGTCACGAGGGCGCATGCGCCAGTTTCTAGAATCGAAACTTGAAAAGTTTAGCCTAAATTTTTCAAGTTGAAGTGTCAATTTCAAAAATGGCGTAGAAATTCTTCGTTTTTCACCGCCACTAGTCGACGATATTTTGAAATTGACACTTCAACTTGAAAAATTTAGGCTAAAGTTTTCAAGTTTGGATTTGAGAAACTGGCGCATGCGCCCTCGTGACAGTGTCCCTGTAATAAAAGGTTGTAAGCTTATATCTCAATGAATTTTTTCTGGAAACTGTGATTTGATATCAATGTGTTGAATTATAAAACAGTTATAGTGGTCAAGCTTGCGCAATATCGCCTGATTTTAGCCAACTAGCTAAAATAAGTATAGCTAAGTATCCCGCGATATAGCGCTTCGCTTTCGCACTATAACTGTTAAATATATTTAGTGATTTTCTTCAGACCGTGAACCACTTTCTAGTAGTTAGTATATAACAGTCAAATAGACACAAAAGAAAACAATGGCAAAAAGATCTACTAACCTCTATTAGTGTACTAACTATTTCACGGATCAGTGCAGTGCTGATGCTGGAGTTGCAAATGCTCTAGTGTAAGAAACATTTGTCCAAAAGCGGCTATTTGTCTAAAGCAAACGTTATAATAAGAAGCCTGATATGGCCAAGAATTATTCCTTGCACTTAGTCCGTATTCGTGGAAACCACTTTTGTACTTCTGATTGTTTTATAAAAAATGCTACTACAAGCAGCGATTAATCCTTCAGTTATAGCGGAGCTCCATACTCATAGAACCAAGCCCGTCATTGTTCATGGTCATGGCTAGCGGAATGTGTCGCGTGCGCGAAGTGGCGCAGGGTAAGATCGCAGGCGCGTACGACGTCGCCCAACATGCGCGTACGACGTCGCGCATGTGCTTGGTTTCAAAACCGTAATTTCGTCTTATCAGGTCTTATCGGAGTAATAAAACACATTTAAAATATTTAAAATGGAAAGAGAAAGCTTTAAAGAATACCCAGAAGCCGCTTTCATGGAAAAAGAAGAGCTTTAAGGGATAAAATCTTGCTTCGAGAAACTTCATACGTTTTTATCAATGCGGGGCGATATTTCTTCTTCGGAAGTCAGAACCGAAGAAGCGGAGTTTTAAAGAACTTCCAAGCAGCCGAGGGACTTAAAGGTAAAAAAAAAAAATACATTTTTCGATGGGAATTTATGTTGATATCAGTTTGTGATTGACGTTTTCTTTGTGTTCTCGTTTGTTTTGGAGAAATGTTTATAAAACGTGCTCAAATTCAGTCGTATTGATATCTTGAATTTCATCGAGGACAGCTAATCGATGCGCTAATGGTACGCGTTTTGCTTTTAAACATAAACTAATGGTTATTTGAATAAAAGTTTTCAAAAGAAGATTTTGTTGTCTATTTTTATGTGTTTGTTCATTCATTACATAGGTTGAAAAGCGATTTTATGTAAACAAAACAAGACTTGGATTTTATAGTTCTAACTTCACTCGCGTCGCCTGAGGCTCCGTCGACACATTCCCTTGTTTTCCGCTTAACGTCCACCGGACGTTGGGGGGGGGGGGGGGGGGGTGGTAAGAAGAAGTCAAGTTTTGGACGTTAGTGTGGGGCATTTGGGCCAAAACTCACACAATGATGTCTTTTTTAAGAAAACTGAAAACAGTTTTAATACTTTATGTTTTAATTCAGTACATAAAGAGAACATAAACAGTTCAATAGAAAACGAAAAAAAGTACCCACAAAAAGGAAAAAAAAAGCGAAAAAGCGAGTACGCAGATGGTTCAGCAGAACAGGTAAGACAAAGCTTCAGTTGATTTAATATACGTTCTTTTCAATACTTTTATTATAAAAGCGCATACAATATAAAAAACGCACACGTATAAAAACTCGGTGTCTCAATACAAACAATACGGAAGAGTAAAATAATAAGTGGACGTTAAGGAGGGTGGGAAGGGGGGGAGGTGGTCTGAGCTTAACGTTCGGTGGACATTAAGCGGGGAACAGGGGAATATGTCGACGGCCCCTTATGCAAAGATGTCTGTGTATTTTTTGCAATTTTGATTTCCAAATCAGTTTCTCGGGCAATTTTCGATACGCAACAGGTGTATTTTATTCGGAAATTAGTCATACTAGTTATTCTAGATAATATATAAATAATAGATAATAATAGATATAAAGTTGTTTTTGTGAGCGTAATACTGTTTTTGAGAATTACTAAAATTGAAAAATAGCCCGGTCGTCAATCTTAGTTATTGTGCTTCCGACCTTTCACCTTAGTTAAGCTTATTATCAGCTTTCTGTTCAGGGAGCTCCGCTGTTAGGCTAAGCCTATCTATATATATGAAATATCCTTCGTGACTTAACCCTATTCAGACTGGGCTTTTTTTGGCAATCTGTGACTGGGGGGGGGGCTCCTCGGACCCCCCCTTCATATCTCTGGAACCAGTAAGGCTAGGACCATGAAATTTTGACACAATGTTCACCTCCATACAAGGAAACCTCACACCCAGTTTTGACTTGCCACACCCAATTATGACGTCACAATGACGTCATTTGTGTTTTTCCGACGTTTCTTTTATATTTTTCCATAAAGATACTTAAAATATCAAATATAACTGTAAAATCATCCCTTTAATATTAAAACAGAATAAATACAAACAAGGACACACTTGTAAGGCGAGAAAAAGCAAAAAAAGGCGATAAAACTATAATTTTGAAATTATTGTCCGCCATCTTGGATCCGCCATCTTGGATCCGCCATCTTGGATTTCCTTTTTTTTTGTTTAAATTAAAATTTAAAAAACATCTAAAAGAGAAAAGGATCAGAATGTATAAAACACGTATCAAACTAATGTCTATTATCCAAACAATGAACTTAGAAGCGTTATTTAATAAATAAAACAAATTTTTTGTCTATACGTAAAAGAGAGCAAAAATTTACCTACCCCTCCCCCCCAAATAATTGATGTTAAAAATTTTTGATGTCTTTCAAGAACTAGTCCCAAGAAGAAACTATTCTAACAAGAAAATGCACTATAAGTCAAAGAACAAGATCTTAAAATAAAAAATTCACCATATTTTAATATTTTGAAAACCTATGTGTCAAAAACCGGTTGCCATGGCAACATGGTTAATCACACTGACATGTTACGGATACCAAAATGTCCCTAGATGAATTTTAGGAAAAGTCAGAAATTTTCAGCCTCATAGCTATTTCGGTGTAAGAGTTATCACAATTTTACTGGAGGGGGGGTTCGAAAAGCCCCCCCCCCCCCAGTCTGAATAGGGTTAATGTATAAGTGTAAAGAGGGTTAACACTTTCGTAACGTTGTTTTGCTTACGCCGATGTTTACGTTCTTACCACAAAAGCTGATTAATTTTTCGGCTACGTGACATAGTTACTAGTGTTTCTAAGGTGTAATTCCAGGAATATTAATTCTATAGTAGTTTTTTCTCCGTTGTTTTTCTCTAGTAATCCACACAGCCGGACAGCCGGAAATCGGAACATCACGGTGCTCTGATATTAAGAGGTTGATAGACATCACTGCTTAGTAATAAAGAAAAACAGTATTATTTCAAAATTAACCGTAGAAATCCGAAACGGACCACGTTATTTTCGGGATAAGAAGCACTAACTAAGAGGCCGCAACATTAGGGTAGCAGCTACTTTCGGCCTGCTAAAATACGCAAACAATCAGGAGTTATTCCAAGAAACTAATTGAACAAGAGTTCTTATTAGATTAATCTATATTTTGTAAGATTACAAAGAAGCAAAACTGCCCTTAGCATTTAGAAGTTTGTTTTACCACTGGAAACGAACTCCACGGTAGAACATTACGGAACAATGGCAATCTAGTTGTACCCCAAGCAAAAAGAAACTTCAAGCATGCCGGGACAAGTGACATGAAGCTGGAACTTGCTCCCCATAGAACTAAAAAAAATGACAGACTAAACTATTTTTTAAATGCTCAGTCTAATTTTAACAACGTGCATGTCGATATATCTTTAGAGTAAATTTTCTAAACTAGCTTCCGTGTACTGTCTTTAGAAATACTAAAACTTTTCTTTCTAATCACATACATTTTAGTTTATATTTTTTAAGTTCAATTTAACCCTACTCAAGGATGTTAAGGCATGGTTCAGAGCCTAATTTGCATAAAATCTGAAAACGATCGTTACTTTGAGGTGATTTACCTAAACGGGATCAAACTTAGTAGCGGAATAAAACTTGATAGCCTTTAACCACTGTTTACAGTAAATGTCGAATATTTGCATCACGTGACCTGTTATCATTATTTTATTATACAAAAAGAAAATTGAAAATGGGGTGTCGAGATGACATATGATGGATATAAATTGAACCGTTAATGTGTTTGTATGGTTCTCCCTTATATGAATCTGGCCGGAATGGTTGACTATGATTTACAGTTAAAGGGTTATTTTGTAAAGCAGGTCACGTGACATATCCTGTCTCTTAATATCTTGTTAATAAAATAAAAAAAATTGTCGATTCCGGACACCGATAGCCTTTATGCACAAAGGTAAAAAATTGCATATGATTTTCTCTTAGCCAAAGTTAACTATCCTTACCCCATTTGAAGTTTCCTTCTTGTCCAAATTATGACGTCATCAGACACGTGACCACAATAATCAAACGTTAAGGGATTTAAGGACGCTAACAACAGTTTGATGTATACTTTTTGTGTTTGTTTGGGCTAAATAACATTACTTCCAAAGGGAAAAAGAATTTACTTCGCGGGGGGTCTACACCAAGAGACAAACCAATGCCTTAACATGTTTGAGTATTTAGCCTTGGGTAGGAGGGGGATGGAGGGCACAAAGTTATGAATGATGAAAGTTAGCCCGCGAGCAATCAAACGCCATCAAACTTCATGACTTTTCCTAATATTTATCTGCAACAATTTGTTATGACATGCCTTGATGTTTCCATGGAAACAAGATTTTGACAGTCTTTATTGGTAATGATCGCTTTTGAGTCAATTTGGACGGTTTTATGATATTTTGGAGAACTCCAAGTTGGTGGATCCATGATTGCGGCTGTATAGAACTTATTACGTTATTGCGACGTCATATTACTTCATCGTCCCATTTTCCGGGCCAAACAGGAAACTGTTTAGGACGTTCCATATACCCTCTAGGTTTCATTGTCATAGCTTTAATGCTCTTGAAGTTAGGTTTTTACTTCGTGTGCCATTTTAGCATTCCTTACCATTTACATGCCGGATCCAAATGACTACTGTGCAGATTTTTACGTTAAGATCTCAGAAACTCAAAAAAAAAAGCCAAGCAAAAGAAGGGTGAAAAACGTTCAAAGCATCAACAGAGACCATAAATCACGGAATACACAATCTGAGCCCATGCGTGTTTATAATATTCTCATCAAAATGTTTAACCATTAAGTTACTGCACTAAACGCTTCAATGTTCGCATGTTCCATTTGAACCAATCAATTACAACTTTGTGACGGGTAAACCAAGCGTGAAGTTTTTTAATTTCAAAACTGAAGTTTAATTATGAAATCAAAGGTTGGCATTTGGGTTGAAGTGTTTATGAGAAACAGTGTCAGCGAATTCCGTGCTGATGTAAAGAAGCCGGTGAACTGCATTGCCTTGAATCTCTGGACGTTGTTTACGGTTAAAAATGGCCACTTTGGAACAATACATTGGAAGACCAGGGAAACGTTTGGAAACTGCTAAGGATGTGTAATTAGTGCTTTGTTCATCGTAGTCCTTAATATACGTTTCATTTGCGTGGCCTGTCAACGCCTGCTTACCAACATGGATATTGAATTCTTCGTGCTCGTATTCTTATGCACTCTATAACCTATTTATGCATTCGTTATTGACCAACCAGAAACTGGATATTTTTTGAGCACATTAAAAGTTTTATTGAAGTTTTTGGTGTTCAGGTTGTTAATCTATTAGTTTTTTTTGGCTAAGTAAATCAACCCTCGGAAGTACAGGGGGGGGGGGGGTGGTTGCCACCTCTCTTAAGGTTTTTCTCTGATATTTTCAAGACCATTTACGATTAGCACATGCCGTTTTCAGTAGCTGTTCATTTATCCTTAAGACACATTTTTGTAAAGTTTGGCGACAACCGGTTACTATGGTAACGAGATATGACGTAATAAGTGACATGTGGTCAAGCCATTTTTGAATAAAATTGTGTGTTTTTCACATTTTTTCAGTGAAAAAACATATAAAATGTTACCAAAAGCATCAAAATGTTTAATTGTATGTTACTTTGCAACTCTAGCAAATAATATTTGCAATTTCCACATTTTTCCAATAAATTTGATTTTTTAGTAAAATCATAGATGGCGGCCGTCTTGGCGACTATTTTGGATACGTCACGGACCCCCAGCAGCGTCACAACCCATAATATTTACCTTATCTTGTAGAGCACATCGCGGGCTATCTATTACATGGAAAATATTTTGAAATATTGCAACATCGCAAAAACCCAAAAGGGGGGGGGGGGTTGCAACAACCCCCCCCCCCCCCTTGTACCACGGTGGGGGTATAAGTTTGCGTGTACGTCCGAGGGTTAATAGGAAATCAATAAAAACATCCACTGCGGCCTAATTAATTGTCGCCTTGGTTTTTTTTGCAACTGCCACATGCACTTAAAATATAGTGACGATTATAGACAAACAATACAAATGTATAACCAAATATTAAATCATAAAATAAAGTTCATTTATCATTGGTTTGTTCATTTCAGTTATCCGTTGATAATTCATTATTTTATCTAAAGCTTACAAAGTAAAATGATCACAATTATTTAAAAACTTACAACACATCCAACAACGACAGCTTTGAGAAAACATGTGCAGGCAGCCGTTGAATTTTATTATTACCAAGGTACCTGTAAATTGAAAAAGATATGAGGTTAAAGATGGCTCATTTTCACTTTCTGAATAGACAGGTCCCCGCTAATAAATGTCAAGGGGGCCAACTGAAAACTGGTTCTATCTTTATAGAGAGGACGAATGCTACTATGCTTGGCAGCAAAAATATTTTAAAGTAATGTTCTGCTCTATGTGACTATGCCAAGAAAACTTCAATATTTGTGGTTAAAAATGTCGTAATTTTTGGGCATGAATGTCCCCCTGATATAAAGTTCAGGTTTGTGCTAGAAATCACACGTACTTACAGAATAGGATTGGAATGACGACAACGAGAACCTTCGCAATCTGTTCTGACGCGCCTGCCAACAGAGCACTTTTAAACGGTCTGGGATTTTGAGAAGGCGCCGTTTATTAAAATTTTTAGTCCAAGTTAATTTTCTGTGTTTCACGAAATAGTTTAATTCGATGCAATCAAAATGAAATGCGAACATATGAAATCGATAGTATAATAGATGTGAACAAAACAAAATGTAACAGGTGTTTGAACACGGACTGTCGATTACGGAGTATCTAATTATAGAAAGAACTAGGAACAGGGGACAATGTAAATTAAAGGTGCTGTTACACGAAGCAACTTGCAACGCAACGCTGACGAGAGCCGTTGTGACATGTTGCGAGACAAGTTGCTCGTTGGTGTCAGACGCTCTCAACATTTTTCGGGAACATGTCGAACCGAGGAATAAATTTAAAATTTAAATTTAAATTTTCATTTTCTGAACTCTGATTGGCTCTCGCCTTCATCATTGCGACACAAGTTGCTGATTACATGTTACACGTTTGCAACTTGTCTCGCAACGTTGCAAAAAGTAGATAAGTGGTCAACTTTTTCTGCAACTCGCAACGCAATTTTTCGTTGCGAAACAAGTTGCGCAGAGAAGTTGTTACACGCGCTCGTCAGCGTTGCGTTGCAAGTTGCAGGAAAAAAATTGTCTCGTGTAACAGCACCTTAAGGGCTCGGACCAGGTGCCAAATGAAGCCAAAAAGTAGCAGGATGAATTATCTTTTTTTCGTGATGCCCGATTTAGGGTGTCAGCTCCATTGTATTAGATAAAATTATGTATTCTAATATATTCTATGGTATTGTATTTTATTTTATTATATCTCTTAGTACGCGCGCTGTGATTGGTCAATTTAGCGGGCCGTATTATTCAGTACGACCCGCTAAATTTGATAGTCCCAGCATCGGCCTAGCATACGCTTACAAAAGTTGTTTTCTGAATTAAAAATTATCCAGAGGAAACGTTTGGAGCTAAACGGGTTAACATGTCAGGTTACAAAAACTCTCCGATGAAATTAAACTATACAACTTTAACAAAAAAACTGATTAGCTGCGAATCAAAAAGCATTGACAATTTTCTCGAGTAAGCTTATGTAGTATTCGTGTATCTTAGTTCTACCATCCCTACCCCCCATAGTTTACTTTTTCCATTGCACGGGCAGTTTCTCTTAAAAGAGAAACTGCCCGTGCTATGGAAGAATCCGAGAAACAAGCTTGCGCGATTGAAGGGGAAAGAAGTAAGGTAAATAGTGTGCCTGGGAGAGCGAATGACAAAGGAAATACGGGAGTTGGATGGCCAAGGGTTGTCAGATGTTATTATTGTGGAAATGTGGGACATTAAGCCAACGATGTACGATGCCCAGCGGGAGGAAAGTAGTGCAGGAAGTGCAAGGGAACAGGGCATTTTGAGAAAGTGTGTAAAACCAAGCAACGACAAAAGGAGGAGCTGCAGGACCACGTAGACCAGATGGGAGTCAAAAGGTTGGTGCACGTTACAATGTAAGGCAAGTAGAATCTGAAGATAAGCAGGATGATGACTGTGGATATGATTTTGGTATATCAGGTGGCCCAAATGTTTCGAGTGATGGCAAAATTTCTGTCCAAATAGGGGGTTTGCCAGTACACATGATCATTGATTCTGGTGCTAGTAGCAATGTTATAGATCGTAACTTGTGGGAATATCTGAAAGCAAACAAGGTTGATTGTGTTTCGAACAAGGCATCCAAAACATTGTATTCATATGGCAGCAAGCAGCCATTACCAGTTGCAGGCACCTTTACTGCACAAGTGTCTGTTAAAGAGAAAGTGTTAAGTGGGGTTGAATTTGTTGTTATTGAGGGTGAGGGACACGCCCTACTTGGGCGAGAAACTGCTATTGCACTGGGAGTTTTGAAGCTAGGACCTCAAGTTAACTCACTAGACGTGTCGATGGGTGGAGTAGAAGAGAAACCCAGTATTTTTGAAGGGTTTCAGGGATGTTGCGAAGGCATTCGGAAACTGACGAATTTCCAACTAAAAATCCCGATTTATCCAGACGTACAGCCCATAGCGCAGCCAATTGGGCGAATTCCCTATCACTTACGTTATAAACTGAGTGACAAACTGGATGAACTTGTTGAACTAGACATTATTGAGAAAGTGAGTGGACCAAGCTCATGGGTATCTCAAGTGGTAATGGTACCAAAACCCTCAGGCGAAATTTGTGTGTGCGTGGACATGCGACAAGCTAACAAGCTGTAAAGAGAGAGCGTTACCCAATCCCCACCATTGATGAGGTTTTACAAGATTTGAATCAGAGCAAGTTCTTTAGCAAGATGGATCTCAATTCTGCTTATCATCAGATTAAGTTGTCACCGGAATCGAGAGATATTACTACATTTGGCACACATAAAGGGCTCTACCGGTATAAACGGCTTATGTTCGGTATAAGTTGTGCTCCTGAGATGTACCAGAAGGTCATCTCCCAAGTCCTACAAGAATGTGATGGTGCCCACAACATTCTTGACGATGTGATAGTACATGCAACCACTGAAGAGGAGCACGACAAAAGAGTTGAGAATGTGGTCCGGGTATTGAGTAAGAAAGGTTTGACGCTGAACCGTGACATTGCCTATTTAAGATGTCACATTTGGAGTTTATGGGTCATGTATTGTCAGAGCGTGGAATCGGTCCAGCCGATGTTAAAGTAGAGGCGGTTGCTCATGCCCATGAACCTAAGAGTGCTGCTGAGGTGAGAAGTTTCCTGGGGTTAGTAAATTTTACTGCACGGTTTATTCCGGATCTTGCCACGGTATCCGCACCTCTCTGCAAGCTTACAAAGAATGGAGAACCATTCGTGTGGGGGCTGGAACAGCAACAATCATTTGACGAATTGAAGAGGCGATTGACCGGGGCGGAGACACTGTGATATTTTGACAAGAATGCACCAACTAAAGTGATAGCAGATGCAAGTCCCGTGGGTCTGGGAGCCGTGCTAGTCCAACAGCAAGGAGATGAGCTGCGCTGCAAGTCGAAGCTTGTCGGATACATAACTTCGATATTCTCAAACTGAGAAAGAGGCTTTAGCGATTGTTTGATCATGCGAGAGATTTCTTGCTTACTTGTACGGCGCTGAGTTTGAACTCTTAACTGACCACAAACCTCTGGAATGTATCTTTTCGCCTAAATCGAAGACCTGTGCTAGAATCGAGAGATGGCTCCTCAGAATACAACCGTACAGATTTACAGTGAAATACATTCCAGGTCCCAAGAATATTGCAGACTTCTTGTCACGCCTCCTGCATCAAGTGCTGGCTTCAGAAGGACAAGACCAAACAGACAAGTATGTGAAATGGGTTGCCCAAGAATCAACGTCTGTAGCGTTGACGACTCATGAAATTGAGAGAGCATCAGAGTACGATCCAGAGCTACAAAATGTGCGAGAATGTCTTTTGAATGTGAGGTGGCACAGCATTGAATTCAAAGAGTATCTGCCTGTACGGAGTGAATTATGTGCGATTGGAAAACTTGTTCTTCGTGGAACACGAATTGTTGTCAGAAGCAACTTCGCAGTCAAGTACTGAAGTTGGCACATGAAGGTCATCCTGGAATCGAAGCAATGAAACAACGTTTACGAACCAAGGTGTGGTGGCCAGGTATCGATAAAGAAGTGGAGAGAGAGTGTAAGACTTGCCACGGCTGTCAATTAGTTGTACAACTGTCACGAGAGAAAAATACACACATGAAAGTATCAGCGAATAACGAGCAAATAAACTCAAAATAAAATAACAAGCAAGTCCTAAAACGATCATTTCCATATCAATCAACGTCAACCATCGTAGCATATCCCTGCTTTCCATATGAATAACAAGGTCAGACAACTTTTGTACATGAACAATAGAACATCCGCAAAGCAGTGTGGAAATGAACTCTAATTTCAATAGAACACGTGTGCTTTCAATAGAGAATAAACTTGAATAGAACAGATGTTTGTTTTGTTAACCACTGAATAATTTACAGTTCAAAAGATCATCTGCAACTTTTTCAAATACAGTCTTGTCTGCAACACGTGCTTTTTCAATAGGTTAACACAAATCAAAGGAAAACTATAGAGAAAGAGACGAACTTTGTTTTACTATCATAAAGAACTGAAATTTAGCCAATCAAATTGTAACTCGTTATCAAGCAAACACATGTCGTTTTTAATGCACTTTTGTATTCCTTTGAATTAAGTTAACACCTGTATTTACTTAAGACAATATAAAAGTAGCGTCAGAACTGTTGTAAATCGTGATTACCTTAATTACGATTACCTTACCATTACTGTCCAGTGGACAAACGCGCTTTGATTCACAACACAAAGGATCTTGAAAACTGAACTTTAATCGAGCGTTGCATGTACACGTGAGCACATTTTCTTGAACACAACGGGTCACATTTGGAGTCTCATCTTGGCTTACAAAATGTAATTTGTGATAATCGGTATTGATATAAATTAATATTTTGCCGACACGGAGCAGAGAACCGGGTACTAGTGTAGTGCGCAGGGGCTCACGGTTCGTGAGTTTGAAAAGTGTCCGTTGATAGATTTGTGTCATTCTACGGTCAGCCTCGCCGCCTCTAGCACTGTTCAAACAAGTTCAATCTTACTCCGATTTTTTGCTTTCCTCCCTGGCAATATGAACGAGGCTACAGTGGTACGACTAATAGCACAGAACAACCAGGATCTTCTTGGTCACAAGACTCTGGTTAAAGATTCCATTTCGGCTCTCAAGCGTTCACACGAGGATACGGCTGCCCAGCAGATGACAGAAATCAAAAGAATCAAGCGCGGTTTCACTCCGCAATTCAACAAGAAGAGCAACGAGGACCAGTACAACGTCAATAAAGCGATTAAAGAAACTATAAAGGACGCAAAGGCCACTCTGGAACGCAAAGACATGGAGTAAATAAAGGAAGCCTTAGACAAAGGTTTGGCTCTCGTAGAAGAGCGTGAAAAATTCATCTTGCTTGCAGATAAGTCTCCGTTTGGCTGGAAAACTGTCAATGAATACAAACATCATGACTTGGGCGACGACGAAGAAGACGAAAAGAAAATTTACAGATCCGTAAGCGCTTCACCGCGCGTTCATCCCACCAACGAAGAACCTTGCCGCCGTCCATTCAGGCTAAATCTCCACAGATCGCAAGACAACAATCATCTAATTTCTTCTCTCGCCTTAATCAACAACGTTTAGTGCAAAGATCTGCTACTGGTGTTTGCTTTGCGTGTGGAAAACACCTGACTCTGTTCAGACATGGAGTTGGACGAAGATTACGATCAGGAGGACTCTTGCCCATCATCTCTATTTTTTTTTGGACTCCGAAGTACAATGCGAATTTAAATCTCACCAGGAATTCGTGTCGGTCAAAGGGAGATTATGTCGAGCAATTGAATTCTGGAAGGGCATTAAAACGCCGAAATTTATTATCGATGTTATTCCATTTGTATGCAAATTGCCGTTGCTCAAAATTCCCACGTCTTTTACGGCCAGTAATAACGCGTTAGCTTTGAAGGAATCTAGTTCCGTTGAGAATGTCATAAACGAGCTCATTAGTCCACATTGTATTACTGAAGTTTACGAGCCACACCTTTCGCTATTGACCCTTTGTTTGTGTTAACGCAAAAATCTGTTTAAAAGCGTTTTATTTTAGATGTGCGTCACGACAAGAGAAAATTTTAGATGCGAAGACTTGTATGTTGCCAAAGAGATTTAGAATCCGGGAGACTATATGTTTTCTTATGATCTGAAGTCCGGTCATCATCATGTTGAAGATCTTCGGTCATCGAAAGTTTCTTTCTGTTTCTTGGACATTTTCCACCGGTCACACTAGATATTTTCTATTTTCAATTTTACCTTTCGGTCTTAGTTTAGCGCCTTACCTGTTTACAAAATTTTTTAAGCAGTTAATTGAGAAATGGAGATCTGAAGCCGGGCAAATTGTTGTTTTCTTAGACGACGGTCTCGGCGCTGCTGTGGGTTACAACAACGCTAAGATTACGAGCCTTCAGGTCCATGCCGATTTGCTTAGCTCTGGTTTTCTTCCTAACGAAGCCAAATGTGTTGGGACCCAAAGACTCAGGTAATTTCTCGGCTCGGAATTGTCATCAACACGGCCACGTCGGAAATTTACTCTACAGATAGACGCGTTACGAGTTTGCAGGACGGTTTGACTTCCATATTGGTCGCTTCTTTTCGCGTCCCAGTTCGTAGGATTGCGAGGGTTAGCGGGAAAATTATTTCACTCGGCAACTGCGTGGGCAACGTCTCCCAGCTTATGACTAGAAATCTATTTGTTATGATCAACACTGCGTCGACATGGAACTCTTACGTTCACTTTTTCCTCCGAGAGTTTTGCTGAATTGATCTTCTGGAAATCCAACGTAGCGAGCCTTAACGGCATACCTATTTCGCCAACACGATCATGAGGAAATACGACATGTCACACAGACCGACGCCCTCAAACGGAACAGCTTGGCGGATGAAAAGGAGAGCAGGATCCCTTTGGTTCTTACTTACCATCCTCTGAACAACAGAATCAAACGGATTTTGCTCAACAACTTCAGCATCATATCGAGCGACCCTGAAACCAAGGAAATATTTCCTCAGCCACCAATGATCGCTTATCGCCGAGATCAAAACCTACGAAACGTCTTGGTCCACACGTCCGACACAAATCAAGCTACTTCGCCCGCAGGTTCTGCTCCTTGTCGACACCCCCGCTGCCGTACTTGTGACCACATCTCAAATGACACTACTCTACTGGCTCCAAAAGGCTCCTTCACCATCAGAGAGTCCTTTATCTGTCTGTCATCTGGCCTTATATACTGCATCTCCTGCCGTCGCTGCCCTGCCATTTACATCGGCGAAACTGGGCGCACTCTTAGGGAACGGTTTGGCGAACATCTC
The DNA here is from genome assembly GCA_022457155.1 of Cladopsammia gracilis. Lineage (NCBI taxonomy): Eukaryota > Metazoa > Cnidaria > Anthozoa > Scleractinia > Dendrophylliidae > Cladopsammia > Cladopsammia gracilis. The sequence continues at coordinate 1,037,962 of JAJGOT010000185.1, read as the reverse complement.
AGGAGTATTACCAAGAGTGCACCCGGTTTTCCAGTCGCAGAGCACTTCAGTTCCAATGGACACTCTGCGGATGACGTGCAGGTTTGCGGCGCCAAGCTCTGCGGCGGAAACAAGCAAAGGAAACGGCAGGAGATGCGTCTTATTTTCCAACTTGGTACCTGTCAACCGCACGGCCTAAATTCTGACTTTCGTTTCTTCTGAAGGTCGCGCGCGCGCATGCAAGAGACAATCATTTTAAACTTTAGATTGCACGGTTTTCAATGCTCTCGACGATTTAGCGGGTCCTCATACCTGTGATAGGTTGGCATGTTCATTCAACGCTAACGTTAAATGTTTCAATTCCAGATTCTACCAACCCGGTTCCAGCGGTGCAAACGCCTTTGCCCAAAATTGGTCCCATCACGACAGCCGGCTGTGTCCTCCTGTTTACTTAACGTGCAAAGTCTTCAGCCATACGAGATC